>BMAW01054125.1:358280-542316 GCA_019974015.1 Nephila pilipes
TTTTTTTTTTTTACATTAATAGTATATTAAGAGAACAGTAATAAAGGCTACTGGCAATTGAAGATTTCAGAAGCACATTCATTAAGAAATACAATAATTTTCTAAAACATTTTACATAACTATTTAATATATTTTGATAAGGGTTATTAGATTCTTTAATGAGAAGTAAACCATAGTACTTTAATGGCACAATAGCCAGATGTGGCCATGCTGTACCAAAACAAAGTAAAGCTGTGTGATCTAGATATTTAGAAAAAAAAAATTAATAAAAATTAGTTGACAAGGAGGGTTGTAAAATAGAGAAGGATCTCTAGGGTATCCTGGAGTCAGGTCCCCGTGTTTATTAAAGACGGCAAACATCATGGGGAAGGGAAAAAAAAAATCACTAGGGTGTCTCAGGGTCATGAGGCCCTACTTTTCTCTGGAAAGCAAGCCCCTGAGGTCCCCTAGCCTATAGGACCTGTTCCCTGATATAAACCCCAGGAAAATGGTGCCCAGTTATACCTACAGACACTGGGCACCCACCACTCTTGCAATACAGCGAGACTTATTTTTCACACTTGGTCACTCTTTAATTAGGAGGAGAAACACTTTTCCCCAGAGAATTTAAAATGTTTAAGTTACATTTGTTCTATAATAAATCTCTTTATAACATAATTATAGGCCTTAATTTGATATATAAAACCATAAGTCAAAATCTCTTTGGGTGCAATAATATCAGTGCAAATATATGCTATGAAATCAAACCACTACATAAATTATTGAATCTTAACTGGTTTTGATTTATTTACATTGCTCAAAAAATAACATGAGGTTTACTGGCAACAAGCTTAGTAAATATGAACCACAATCGCATGACAATAATGACATCAAAGTTAGAATCCTACTTTTCCATATCAGTACATGGACAAAGTCTGGGCAAATTTACACATGTATCAGTCCCACTCCGTAACAGTTTAATGATAGACAACTAACTTACTACCCTTAGTTTCAAGTCTGTTACCTAACAACCACAGGATACAGCTGTCTCATCCTTACCTAAAATAACCTGTATCGCCCATAGATATTGATTGTACTTAAAATTCATTGAAAATCAATAGATTTCAAATCAACTTCAAGCAAGCTTAACAAGTAAAATTCACAAAAGTCTTTTTACAATACAAAAATTAGGAAGGGGGAATCTTGTGCATTTAATGCTTATGGGGGGGTAGGGGTAGGAAACATCCTGAAGTAATACATGTACTCTAACTCACTGAATGAAGTTTACTGGATGAATTTTTATTTTAAGGAAAAAATTTCAATTTCAGTATAATTTCTGTACTTTTGATTTAAAATTAGTTCAATTCAATCAAAATAATTGCTTTTAAATATTCATTCTGAATTAATTACAATATTCATAAGAAATTGTTAGTAAATATAGGATTTTTTTTAAAGATACAATCAGCACTTTCACCAATAAGAAAATTGGAAGAAATGCTTCATATCAATGATTAAGCTCATTAATTACCAATACTTTACTTCTATGCCAAAGTTTTTATACAATAACAATATTTGAAAAGGACAAAACACAACACTTTTAATAGATGTCAACACACAAGTAAACAAAATCTTCATGCAGCAATCTGGGTTCATCTTTTTACATTTCAATCCAATCAATAGGACAAAAAAACTGCTTATGTGTCTGCTGAAACACTGCTAAACATTACTTCAACAATCAAAAGAAAATCTAACAGAATGATTTGAGTCTAAAGAAGATAAAATTGAATTTTTATTTCAGATACATTAAATCATTTGCAAGGGAATTTATTTTTTAAAAAAACTTTATTACAGTAAATAAAATATACATTTGGCAAACCAGAACTCTGAAACAATATGAATTTTTACATCCAAGTAATAAATGAAAACCTTTACAGATATAAACTTACATATGCACATAAAAAAGCTAACAAGATACATCCAAACATGGTTAATTATATTAATATACTAAGGGATTAAAAATATTTTCCCCCAATAAATATCATAATTAATACTTTTAAGCATGTTTTCTTACTGTAAGCAGTTGCAAGGGTCAATATTAAAAAGGCACTGTTTCAATTGCAACAACCAAATATATACATAAAAGAAACCCCCAACAAAGTCTTTAAAATATAACAGAATTTAACTGAAGAAAAATTTCAGTATCTGTGCTATTATACTGCATTTGTTCTATGAAAGAAATAGTTATTTGTTCAAGTCATTTCACACAGATGTGTAACCTTTCTGACGACTTCTTCGTCGTCCAACAAGGTATGCAATAAGGACCAAAATAATCAGTGCTGCTAAAGTACAAGCCACAACAATAGGTATGATGTCACTCACAGCATCATCTGCTTCACATTCCTGGGCTGCAATAGTTTAGAATTTCATTAAAGTGAATTTGCAGAAATAATTATGATTCACAATAAAAAATTTATATAGCTTGTATGCAATTCTGGGTAACTGAAATACACAATAATTGGAGTTTTACTTTAATAACTAGTTTATAAGAGGTTTTAACTAAAAATGGAACTTTGGAATAATAGTTATTTCATTACATATATTCCAAGAGTTTGATGAAACATCAATACTACGATTTTCTACATTCTACACATTAAAGTATTGAGACTTTGTTATTCCCAGAAATCTTATATCTTTTGGTTTTAAGCATAGAATTTTACAATATATGCAACAAAACTAGATAATACATTTGTTGAGAAAAAATAAATCTAAAAAAGCCATACATCTGCATTTCACAGCAAAATCTTATTCACTTATTTTGTACATTTTAGAGAGATGTTATTTTGGTATTTTTCAGCTCTAAAAGTTACAAAACATTCCTAGTTAACCAATATAAAATAAGATATTATACAGCTCACATGCAATGGCTAGGAAAAAAATTTTCATGCATGAAAGAATGCATAAAATAACAAATATATTGATGCAAATACTAAGACAAGTTTGAAGAGCGGCATTGATTAAATTTATGAGTAAATTACCACTATAAGTGACACATTTAGCATTTTAGGACACTATTGAATTAATTTAATATATCAAGCTGCTCATTGATTGCACAAATCTCACCCATTTGTTTTGTCCAGGATTTTTGTTGAAATATTTTTTTTGCAATTCTTTTCTTGTTGGTTTAAAGACATTTGTTTTACTTTGCGCATGTTTTTATATTTTTCCATGATTATAGGGAGGGATCAAAAATAGAAAACCCTATAAATGTCACATTAAGAAATGATGTGCAGCAGGAACAAATAACAGGTTAGTTTATACAAAATCATTAGAATATGCAATTTTTATACAGGTTTGACATAATTTCTTTTACACTGAAGTAAAAAGATACAAATTATCCACCAGTAGTCACATGGTCCCAATGAAGAAACTGGAAATGACTGCCAGTAGGCAAATGGCACTCCAGGTGTTAAAAGTTTAAAGAATTACAAGCTATAAAATCAGAAAGCCAAGATCAGAGAAAAATGTTCAAATAATGTATTAGACCAATTTAGTAGACATAATGTGCCATTCATTATATTTAAAAATATTTGAAATTTGTTCCACATTGGCATATCAAGTGCGACAAACTTGTCTGAATGGAGAAATTTCCTCCATGACACCGATATCACACCCAACTTTCAAAAGAATTTTCTATGTATCATATTTATATGGCTTATGGAGTATAGAAGGGATTAAGGTAAGTTATACATAAAGCTCAAACAATATACTAGTATGTTAGCCACCTAAGGGGCTATTGTTTTATGTGATCACTTTTGGCGCACCAGATCATTTTAATTTTTTTATCTTTTGCTTTAATTTCAATTACATGTAGCTTAAATATATTCAATTCAATAATTTATTGTTTCCTTTAATTTTAAATATCAGAAAAGTTTACTATTGTCTATTTCTTGATATTTTATTATTTACTTTAATTCTTATACTTGAGTAATTTAACAATTATAAAAAAGCACACCTTGGGGTGCTAAATCTGTTCTTTGCAAAACTTAACATAGAACTTTTTATTTGCAATAGTATTTATTTTCAACCAAGTGATCAGTCAATAATGACATACTAAATTGATTGTCAATATTAAATTTGAAAGTACAATATAATTTTTTCAAAAAATACAATTTATACTACGTCATTTCAATATTACTTTCAGATTTATTATGGTAGAAGCAGAAATTAAACACCATACTAAGTCATTGATTACACTGATGAAATTTCTTGAATATTAAAATTACAGCTCATTTGATCTTTAATAATATTTTACACTAACTGGTTGATTGTATAGTAGCAATTAAGCTTAATTTACATTTAGAGGTTACACTATAACATCCCCTTAGAAACTGAATTCATTCAAGAAATTGAATAGCAGAAACATTAAAAATAAGGCGATAGGATACTATACAGTTATTTTCAAAGAAAAATTTTAAAAGTAGCCCAGTAAGCTTTTTCTCGCTAGTTCAGTTACCTATAAGCGTACATCAGTTCATTTTAAAAACACGCCAATGATTACTGAAAATTCAAAAATGTTTCTGCATTTTAACTGAATGTTATTAAATGTAGGATAATATATTAGAATGCAAAACCCCAACTTGATTGCTTTACAAACAAAATATATTTACAAAACTATAAAGTTTAAAATTTTCCTCAAGAGCCATCTTAAAAATTTTCTACCAGAAAATTATACATATAGTTGTTAAACAGTATATTAATTTTTAAACGTATTTCAACAAAAAAAAAAAAAAAAAAAACTGTATAAAAAAATATTATAATTTAATGCTAGTTCCTTCAAAGTTTTAGTTTTTATTAACGTCGCACTAGAAGCAACACGAGGGCTATTGGCGACGGACCTCGTAATTTTGAACCACGGTCAAGTGACGAGGACAACACCTGAGCTGGCACCCCCCTCTCCTAACATCCACACCACGCCAACGGGAGGACTTTGGGCCCCGAACAGATTTAACGTGCATCAGCCCCGGCTACACGGCGGGTCTTTGGTGGCCAAGGATCGAACCCGCGACTGAACGAAAACCGCCGGCCGCTATCCACAACCTTGACCACTAGGCTACCGCGGCCCCCCTAGTTCCTTCAAAATTGTAATAAATCATTGACGAAATTTGAGCAACTTGCAAAATTAATCTGGCAAAAAATTTCCTTTGCATGCAAGTTTGTGGTTCCCTAACCTCTAATTATAATGTAAATTAATGCATTAAATTTTTCAGTAATGTGAAGTTTATACAACAATTTATAATTTTAAAAAACATAAAAACATCTACCATTCAATAAAAAAACAATTACCTGTATTAAAGCCATTCTCGTTTACAGTTCCAAATGCTTGAATTTGTATATTGTAAATTTCCATGGTTACATTGCCCATAACAACAGCATCAGTGCTTCGGCATAAATATGAATGTCCAGACTTTACTTCAAACAATTTGGTATCATTGTAAAATATTTCTGTAAAAATATAAAAATATCAACTAAACTTCAAATATTTTTTGACAAAAACTTTAAAAGAGAACGAGAATACTCTAATAAATTCAGTTCTTAAAAATACTAAAACTTTAAAAGAAATTTGAAAAAGAATCTAGTGTATATATTTCAGAAATTTAAAAAAGTTGCAATGAAAATAAAAATTAACATAAACATTTCTAAATTTATATTATACATGGTTCTGCATAAATCATTCTTCCAGTAATACACAATGAGAACTTTATTAGTCATAATAAATTTTCACTTAAGTTTCAAATAGTTCTATTTTCAAACCAACTGATCAAAGTTTGAAAATTATAAAATTACAGTAAGTTTATAATATATGCTTATGAATTACAATAAGTTTGCTTAAAATTATAGTAAGTTATATTTAAAAAAAAAAAAAATGTACTCTACTGCTAAATTGACAAGTTTCACTAGTAAATATAAAAAAAATTCTTAGAAAAGAGAGAACAAGCCACAACAACTTAAGTACAATTAAGAGATTAAAATTAGCCAAGAAAACTTTGAAAATATAAAAGAAATATTGATATTGATTTTAACACAAGATATTAAGAATGAAATTAATGCACATTCCATATAAATTAAAACAACTAATTTACAATTTATCACAGATAAAAGTTCTCCAAAAGTTTCCTCTCTCTATTCTAATATACATAACATTTTATTAGAAAAATTTTCAATGAGAAAAAAAAAAAAAAATTATTGGAAGATATTTCTACAATGGCATAAAACATACAATTTAAAAAATTACATATCATTCTTCAAATAAATTCAAATTATAAAAATCCAACATATACCTTGCCCCTCTGGTAAAGCATATGCAAATGTTACATTTCGCACAAAAGCACTTCCAGAATCTTTTTCAAAAATGAAAGTCAAAGCATAATTCTTGTGTGATAAAACCAATGCTTGAGTATTATTAGATACATTGCAGTTACTTCCATCTGTAGTAGCATTTGGAGATAGAGCAAGAGTTTGAATAACAGACTGCAATGGAGAGAATAAATACATTTAATTTACAATGTCACAATTTTAGGATTAATTTTGCAATTAAATTTTTAGTTATAAAATTTATACACTATATTGCATAAGTATAACTCTTGGCAGTAATGTGTTGTTACATAAATTTTGGAAAACATCAAAGAAGAATTTTTAGTAATTTCATTTAAAATTATAATGCAGATAAAACAAATTTGTAATCCTAAGTTGAGATTTTACATTGACATTTGTTGACACAATGGAAAGCATACAAGCACCAAGTTCCCAGGCAGTAATAGGCAAATTTAGAAGCAAGTCAAAAAATGACAAAAAATAAAGTGAACCAATATAATTTACTTTGCCTGAAAAAGAATATCTAAATATTCTTTGGATATTCTTGAAGCAATGAATGAAACTGCAATTGTGCATTTTTAATTTTTTTTTAAATTCAGGTTCAAATTTTGATGTACTTACTAGGGGGAATGATGCTAAATGCTCATTAGTTCAGTCTATAATAGAATTCTTTCCAAGATTAATAGTAGAAAGTATTTGTTCATATATATAAGATGAAGCCAACTCTATACTAATTTTCTACGCGAGAGATGAATTTTGACTAGTTTTGGATAAAGATTTGCAAAACTTATTTTGGGAACACTGAACAAAAAGTACTCAAGATGATTATTAGATTATAATTCAATTAATTCCAAGTTACAAATCCAGCCTTGCTGCATCATGATTTATGTTACGAAACAAAGTGAAAATATCCAATTCTGTTTTAATGGCATTGAGCACTACTTTACACCTCTTAAGTTTATTTTCATTTATAATGAGTATCAAATATAACAGCGGGATGTTTTACACAAGTAGTTCTTTGCTAACTGCCTAGCAAACAGATTAAATTTTAGATTAGAATGTTTAAAGGTTGCTCCAGGGATATTCATAAATATATGTTTTCCTTGTATCTTGGATATTTGATTTGATTAAATGACAGGAAAGTTCTGTGAAAAATGTATAGTCCCAAAACCATGCTGCATCTTCTAACATTTCATACTCTCCAGAAGAAATGTTTTTCACAGTTTGATTTGGATTCATTAACGTTGCACTAGAAGCAACATGAGGGTCATTGGCGACGTAATTTTGAACCTCGATCAAGTGACAAGGATGACACCAGAGCTGGCATTCCTTATCCTAACTTCCACACCTCACCAACAGGAGGACTTAGAGCCCTGACTAATTTAACGTGCATCAGCCCCAGCCACACAGCGGGTCTTTTTGTGGCATCAAGGCTCAAGCCCCTAACTCAACAAAAACTACCAGCTACGAGTGCCACGCCTTAACCACTAGGCTACCGCAGACAATGTTTTTCACAGAATAATGACACAATGTTACTGAACTCACTTGAAAATACACTATGACTTAGCCACTTTACTTTTGCATAATGTAGCACATCGGAGTATTTAGATTGGATGAATTGAAGAAAATCTCACAATTGTCAGGGAGCAAGTGCACAAGACCAAAAAGTATTTACAAGCCTTTAAATATCAAGCATATATTCAATGCAAATTTATAAAAAGCATCTTTATGTACAATGCAATGCACAAAAATAGCATTGCTTCCAGGATAGTTTTTATTAAAAGTCTAAGAAATCCAGATTTCTTTGCTGTCATATGTAATATTATGACCAATTGAACACCAAATATGTTTGCTATTAGTGCATACAAAGTTTAAAGCTCCTCCAAAAATTCATGAAATACATCACATCCTATTATTGTTCCCTTTAACAACTTAGCTTTAAAGCATGTCACATCTTCCATGATAATTTCAAAGTTCTCATGAACACCTCTTAAAAATATTAGTTGAGCAATATCATTTATATCAGTACTTTCTTCCATAGCTATGAAGCAAAATTTTAAACTGGTCGATTTTTGATTTCAACTATGAAGTTGGATTTTCATGGATGGCTTTGACCCCAGAATTCACTATTTTTCTAGACATGCTAACAGGTCTTAAAATCCTTTTTCTTGTATAGATATAAACATCACAAACTTGAAGCATACATTGTTTAATGAACTCTTCATCACTGAGAATTTTCATTACTTTTAGCAACATTATATGCTACAATGAACTTAAATGTGTAGCTGCTTCTTGAATAACATTCACTTTCTTCTGGAGATGACAAATCTCTTCAGCACAAACTCATTTTATGTGCTGATCATGCAAAATCCCTTTTATGGCACAAGCTCTATGCAATATTCCATACACAACATTATATACTGCATAGAATTGTTAGTACATTTTTATTTACAAGGGGTCAGGTAGAAAACCTTCATGCAAGCCATAACTGGCCAATGTTTGCTCTAATGAATGAGCAAAATAAATGCAAATTTTGTTTTACAATTGTAATACATGTAATATTTTATTTTAATTAAGAAACAAAAACTATTTCCTAATTAAGTATTCTTAAAAACTAGATTATTTGCTATTGTAAATAAGGAATTATCCAATTAATGCATATTATATATCCCTCCTGCCTTAAAATTAAGCCACATAAACAAATTTATTTTGCTATACACTAAGGAACTTCAAAAAAAAAAAAAAAAAAAAACTTACACCCAAATTTACCATAAAACCTATTTGCATTTTAGCTCTAATGCATGTCACATTTCCATCAGTGACATTCCAAGAACCTTCTTCTGGGTGTGGTTTGGGAGCAACAGTAGTAGTTGTTGTAGGAGCAGTAGTAGTTGGTGGCAATGTTGGAATGGTAGTAGGTATTTCTGTAGTAGTAGGTACTTCAGTAGTAGTAGGTATTTCAGTAGTAGTAACAGTTTCAGGATTTGTACTTAATGTAGTAGTGGACAGATCAGTTGTAGTTTTATCAGAAGTAACACATCCAATAGCTAAAAATATAATTAATGGAATTTATAACATTCATAAATCTTCCACTTAGAGAAATGCATAAAATTAACAATGATATAAATTTTCCAAACCACATAATCTGGATAAAGTCAAATGAATAATTAATCTTAACAAATTTCAGTATTTTTCCCATTTCACCGGAGCTGGCGATAAGGTCATCGAAAGTAATACAACCAACGCCAAACAACTTTAGTTGTATTCGATATAATTTGATAGTACAACCCTCCTTTTTTTTTTACTTTTATACTGAGTAATGTCACCAATACTGCCTGCTTGGCGAGATTTGCGTCTGCGAAATGAAAGAGTACCCAAATTACCTATGAAGCACATATTAAATTCCAGTAGTAAAAATTGAAAAATGACAATGAGCATGAGTTTTATCCTTTTACATTTTCATATACTTTCTTCTACCTCCAATATAGAATTATTCTAATAATGAATAGAAGTTCCTTAAAAATGAAATAAAAAAGTACAAACATACAGGCATAAAACAAAATTTAATAGACATGTTTCTATAAAAAAATTCTCAATTAAATGGTGTTTGATTCATTAGTATAGTAATCAATAGAAATTTTTAAATTATAATTTAATATAAATAATTTTTCTTAAAAATAAAAGCATCCATAATATTACAATTCCTTAGTTTGAAATTTTCTATTCTTTAAGAGGCATTTAATAAATATGAAAATGGGTTTCAAATTAATTGCATAAAAGAAAACTAATAAAATTTGTTCTTTTATCCATTTTCTGCACAACTATTATTTTAGATAAAAATTAAAATTAGGTATTTCATTGATTCACATTGCCTCAAAAGAATTATGTACAAATTTTAATTACAGTATATACTTATACAAACTTTTACATTTTTCAAAAAACGTGTGGGTTTTTATTTTGCACATTGCACCAAGTTCTATAAGATTTTAGTTGTTTGTGTAAAACAAAAATTATATGAAAAGAATAATACATTCCATTACAAGAATGGTTTAACACGAATGTATTATCAAAAGTTTATGGCCAAACAATGCGCAAATAAGTTATTTCTCTTCCCCCACCATTACAAATAAACTTACTTTCATATGTATTAACCCGAATTCTACCTACAAAACCTGTAATATATTTTTAACGTCAAAGCAATATTTAGAAGCAATTAAACATCTATTATACTTATTTCCAATTAGAAATGGACATTTCTCATAAATTACAAATAGAAACAAAAATTGATAGTTTAAATACAAATAACTCCAAACAGATACAAATATTTTTTGCAAGATTAAAAAACTAGATTCAGGAAAAACTTACCCAGTACAATTACGAGATGGAAAACTGTCTTGCTAATAAAATTCATTTTCAAAATTTTGAGTCCTGAAAAAAAATTAATCGAAAAATTGGGTTATTTCAAAAAACGAACTGGTTTGTTGATAACGTCGTCATCAAAAATAGCTTTAACATGTTTCAGATTAAAAACATTGAGCAAAAATTCCACTTACACTTGCTTTCAGAAGACATGCGAAAGTAGAGTATTTTAAAAGTGCAACAAATTACAAGTGCAGACTTTTAACCATCCCTTTCCGATTACGGTACCTGTCTGTTAACATATACACATGCAAACAATGTAACTGTGACGTAACAATCATAAGGTAGGACAGGTAAAAACAACTTTTTCGGGTCACTGAAAATGTATTTATTTTAGGGGAAATTTTTTTGTGATTTTTACATCAATAGTAACTTCATCTCAGTTATATTGAAGTAATAGGAGTTTTCTCTGGAGCTCCCCTTTTCCTGTGTCCCTCAGATAGGACCAATTTCCCTAGAAAAATAATTCAGGGGAACTATACTTTTCATTTATTCATTATCTTTCTTGAGCTTAGAATGTCATTTGAAAGCAAAAAAATGTTTCTTAATGTAAATATTTATAAATTATAGTATATTTGAGCTACACAGCTCTAGTACTTATAAATTTCCTTCAGATTGTATGAATTCGCTCTTAGATTTGAAATTGAAACCAGCCATATTTTCTAATAAAACAGGATGATCAACCTAAACATGTCTTAATTTTCTCCTCTAGCTACTAAAAACCCAAAGATGAATAAAATTTTAAAAGTCGATTGCACAGAATTTCGTAAAATTATAACGGAATTAATTCGGAAGTGCGAAAAGCCTAACTAGTTCAACCGCTGCCAATCATATTTTCATCTCTTGAAATATTGTAACCATTTCCCTTACATTTAAAAATCCTGTGTAGATCAGGAATCTAAATTTTTACAATCTTATCTTTAGACACGGCAGTCATAAGCGAAACTGCGATAGTTGGATCACACAACCAGCTATTCAAAATGCCCCAAGAAACTGTGGAATTTAATCCTTACCCGCCTACTGTGGTTAATGCTGAGGAAGAGAAGGCTAAAATAAGTACCTTCTCAAAATTACGTTTAAACCTCCCTTCTTGTAGAACCTTCCGCACCCAACAATAACCTCTCAATGAAAACTATAACTCCCCCCCCCCTCTCTCATCTTTCTTCCCTGAATTTCAACAGTTATATAAGATATTCAACCTAGAAAATTCTTCCTGGTATTGGCAACACCTTGATATAGTAGACTCTTGCTGTAATCAATGAATTCAGAATGTAACCTCAATTCATAGTTATTAAGGGCCCAGCTAAATTTTGCTCACAATAATGGAACCTATACCCTACTCTACTAATCTTGCAATAATTAATTCCATCTAATTCCCCCATAACACTTTGCATTCCAACTTAAATTAATTCCTTTATCACTCCTTCAATAGCCTCTCGGTTAACCATCTCAATCCAAGATCTATACATCATCTATTCAGATTATCATCAGCTTTTTAATACCCTGTCGCCATCCCTACCTCTCCTCTCTTGAACTAGTTTGCTGACCATTGCTGTACACCCAGCCAAACTACAATCATTTTTACTTTTCCCTTCCTTCTTCTTATGCTTTTATATCATCAAAAAAAGTTTAAACAATATTTTATTTATTATTGTAATTTTACAATAATAATATTTTTAAAAAACCATATAAAATAATACTCTCCTCTTGCTGAAGATTAGATATAGTCTATCCAAGGCATTCAGGGGGTTAAAAAATTGTTATAAATTTTTATAATATCTTACGATAAGTAAAAAATGTTTTTTTTAAAAAAAAATCTATTAAAAAATCTCAGCCTCATTGTAAATAATTCATTCACTTTCCTACCCTCTCTCCTCTCCCTTTTTCTTTTATTTATGTTTTTTTTTTAAAATTCGTATAAACATTAAGCACATTTTTAATATGCTTGTTTGAAAATTAAAAAAAATTAAGACTTCAATATCATACTGAGTAAAGAGTCTACCGGACTGGCACTCGCCACTATATGATTGTTGTTTTTGCATAGTTATTAAAAGCTAAGTTCTTTTCATTTCACTCTTTCAGTTTATTTATTATACAGAATGTAACACACATAATTATTTATTAAATAGAGTTCTGATTAATAGAAATTTTAATTTTTTTTAAAAAAAAGTATGCAATTTTTTGCATATATGTAAAATGGAGATTCAATTTTCTATGTTAAGACTAACGTCTAATAAATAAAAAATTGCTTTTCCCCAATAGGTGGCGCTGATTGCAACTCTTCGCAAGCGATTGCTATTGCAGTTGGTAACCATACGTTACTATAGCTACTGGGGAGGTTTAAAAATGATTGACAGAAATCGAAGGGTCCTTTGACGCATGCGAACTTTAAAAAAAAACAAAGGATATGAATCTCAGTGCATAGGTTGAAAATATTTAAGCGAACGATTCATTTAGAAAAAAGATGTCCTTTTCTTTTGGATTGGCCCCCCCCCCCCAATGGTTCTTGTGTAACTTCAATAAAAGCAAATATTTTTACAGTATTGGAAGAAAAATCTATTTTTTCCCTATTAAATAAAACGTTGTTAATTCATTTAAAAAAATTTTGGCTGGTTCAATTTTAAGTATACTTTCTTGTCTTATAGCTTTAATGCCCAATATTCAAAACAAATTTTGATTTTAAAATTCTCTTCTTTTCCCCTAACTGTTATAGCTGCATATTTATTTCTTATTTCGAACGATATTCTTAACAAAAAATATATTTATTGCAAAAAATGTATTAATTTACTAATTTTTTAAAATATTTTCTTTGCATTATTTATTTATTGTAAACATCTAATAAAGTAATTTTTTTTATCAACTCTATTTTAATAAAAAAAACTTTTCACATCAGTTACCATTCAGAAATTGTTTGTCAAAGTTAAGCAACAAATAATGTTAAAGATTTAACTTACTACAAATTATTATTACTTTAATGCCAAGTTGGAGAAAGATATGAATGATTAAAAAAAAATGATAAATTGTACACTCTTTTTTTTTCTATCTCTTATCATGTTCAAATAATAAAAAGTACTCAGCACATGATATATTTTAGAGCATTACTCCGCTTATTCACAGCGATTAGTATTAAAAGGGGGGAAGCTAAATATTTTTTTTTATCTATAGGCAACAAATAGTGCCGAGGAGTATAATGAGAATATACAACAACAATCAAATAATTCTTCGAGTACTAGCCTGGGCAGGCGTTTTACTCTTGTTTCATTTTAAAACATTAAGAAGGAAAAACAGACAGATTCCAATGTACCGAAGCACGGAGCAGAGCACAGCAGAAGGTAAAAAAGGATGAGAAAAAGGAAAGAGACATCTAATTTTTTTTTCAAGTTTTTAATTTTATTTATTTTTTTCCGGTCCAAAATAAAATTATTTTAGTTTTTTTATGATTTATATAGTAATAAAATAGTGGTAGTTAAAATTTAACAATATGAAATATAATGACCAATACCGGTCTTAAGATTACGTTAAAATAAGAGAAATTAAGCATTTTATACAAATCCTTTCCTGAGGAGAGAGGGGAAGAGAGAAATGAAGAAAACATATTTCCTAAACGCCACTGCAGTGGCGAGCATCCCAGTAGCAATCAAGACTTTAGGTTTAACATTGAAAAGCAGTAGAGCTGGGATGAAACTGGCAGAATGTGTGATCAAAAATGAAAGAACACTTGATGGATTTCAAGCGAGAATAAACTAAATACTATTGGTTGGCACTGAGACAGCGCAGAATTACTATTGGGTGAAAAGGAATGCTGGGAAGGAAGAGGCCTTGGAAGGAAATTTGTTTGAAAAAGTTCGAGTTTTAAGGGGGATATAAATTAAAGAAGTTGTTACATGTTCGATACAGGTAGCAGTGGATACCGCATTTGTGTACAAAAAGTGTTTGGGCTTTGATTTAGGGTTTTTTGAGGTAAGAAAGTGTGTTGTAGAATTTACGGGAGAGATGGGATATGTGTGTTTCGATTAATGGAATTTTAAGGTCATGATAAATAGAAGGAAGCATGAAGGACGACAGAGCGGATGATTTGTTTATACGGCAAAATTTTATTTGAAAGGGAGAGGTGGGAGAAACGACCAATTGAGGGGATGCATTTATGAATTTTTGTCTACATTTTTCGACAATTTGTGAGATATGCTTTCGAAAGGTTAATTTGGAATCCAAGTAGACTCCTAGATATTTGATGTCAGTGTTCCAAGAAATGTTGTTAGAAAATAATTTGAGTTGTTTTGCAGGAGGGGAACATGACCTTTGTGGAAGGTATTTGACTTCAGTGTTCCAGGAAATGATGTTGGAAAATAATTTGAGTTGATTTGCAGGAGGGGGAACATGACCTTTCCGAAAGATGATGGCTTTAGTTTTATCTGTGTTAACAGCGATACGCCGAAGAGTTAACCATTTTACAATTTTGTTGAGGTGCTTTTGAATTTTTTTCCTGGCTGTGTTGACGTTGTTGGATTGGGCGAGGATGGCGTCGTCGTCAGCAAAGAGACAGAGGCATCAGAAGGGAGTATGAGGAAAGTCAAATGTGAAAAGGGAGTAAAGAGAGGAAGATAAAACTGATCCTTCGAGACTGCCTGCAAGAATTTTGTCTGCAAAGGAAAATTCAGAAATAACTTTAACTTGGAAAGGACGATTCTTAAGGAAGCAGTTATTACAATGATGTAATTAGGAAAGTTAAACTTAATTAATTTGTAGGTGTAACCGTCGTGCCTGAGACGGTCGAAGGCTTTTTGTGTGTCAAGAAAAATACCGGCCGAAATCTGTTTATTATTGAAGCTTTCCGTAATTGTGTTGACAACACGAAGGAGTTGGTGTATTGTGCTAAGTTTATGTCGAAAACCAAACTAGGAATCGGAGTAAATGTAATTCAAATTAAAGTGATCAAGGATCCGTTTCAGGAGAATTTTTTCAAAACTTTTAGAAATAGAATTAAGGAGGCTGAAAGAGCGATAAGAATCTGGAAGGGAGTGATCCTGGCCTGTGGTATGGCAAAAAGGATAATAGTGACGTGCTTCCATTAGGAAAGAAAATAAGAGAAAAGAAGGCATTTGTTGAAAATTTTTGTGATATGAGTGAGAATATTCGGAGGAAGTATTTAAAAGCGATATTGTGGATACCATCCACGCTTGAGTCTTTGCGTTTTTTGAGGTTTTTGATGATACTTGCGATTCCCGATGGGGAGGTGAGAGGGGAGGTTGTGTGTCGTTAGTTGCAGAAAAGATGAAATTAGAAACGAAATCAGTATTTTGATTTATGTGTTGCGTGTCTGTTGGGGAACTATTGACTTGGAAGGATGATTCCAGAGAAATGACAAAGAGATATGTTTTCTACTTTGCAGAGTAGACCATTCCACTAGGGTTGGAAAGGGGGGGAAAGGAACGAATTTTTTCGTAACCTGGTAGCATTAAACAGGCTATTATCTTTGGCATTTAATTCTTTAAGAAAATTTTTCCCATTTTGATTTTTGCGTTTGTGAATAGTTCATCTTGAATTTGTTTTCGAATTTTATTTAAATTTGTTTTAAAAGAAGGATATCGAAAATTCTGCAAACCTTATGAATTCTGTTTTTTTTTTTTTTTTTTTTGTTCAATAATATTTCTGGTGTGTGGGGAGGGGAAGACGAAGATGTGAAGTGTTTTTGCTGGCTGTTTTAATTGCACCTTGGATTTTAAAAGTGAAGGAGGAATCGAGATCTTTGATATTTTGAATAGAGGGATTGCCTGGGATGATGTGTGAAATGGACTTTCTGAAAAAGGGGCCAGTTTGTGGTTGTGAGCGATTGAAGGGAGGTGGGGAGAAGGTTGTTGAAAATAAATTAAAAAAAGACCGGATTGTGATCGTTGCTAAGAGCGTTAAAACTTTTCACTTTGCAATTTGGAATATTTTTAAGAACACCAATGTCAATAATACTGTTAACGTAGCTAAAATAAGGAAAGTGGGTGGTCGAGTCGGGAGCGGCAACAGAAAGGTTACTATTGGTTAAGAGGTGTGGAAAGCACGCTCGTATTTGTTTGACTTGCCTCTGTTCCTTGTTGGATGTTTTGCGTTAAAATCGCCATAAACAATACCTGAAAAGTTATCGGAAAGGATATTAACAATTTCATTGTTGTTGAAGACATTTCGAGGAGGGTGGTAAAGAGAACTAATTGTAATGGTTTTGTTATTGCGTGTTTTGATAAAAATAGTGGTATGTTTTCAGATGAGGGTGTGTTTTCAAGAACTAAGTTATGGGAAATAGTGTTTTTAATGATGATCTCTGTGCCGCCGCCCCGATGCGTTAGACGATCAGAGCGATGGACTGCATAATTTGGAATACGGAGGGGATCGGGTGGGTTGAGGTGAGTCTCCTGGATTCCGATTATGTCCGTATTGTGTTCTGAGATGAAATCTTTGAGTTCGTTGATTTTGGTTCGCAGGCCATTAGCATTCCAACTTAGAATAAGAAGCGAGGGTGAAAAAAGCGGGGGAGGACTAAACATTAAGACCAGATATTGCAGATTTGTGGGATGGTATAAAATATAATTTCAAATTTTTTGGCATGTATTAATGCTTGGGTTGGAAAATTGTGAGGTGAAAATTTTGAAGAGATCCATAGTTTTGGTGATTTTGTTCTTGTCAAATAGTTTAAAAAAGCTTGCAATATCAGCGAAAAAAGATGATGAAGCAGGGGGAGTGTTAGAATAAGATGGATTAATTGTGGGTGTGTAAGTTTGTTCGGGAATGGTTGGGAGCTAGTGGAGGGTGCGGAATTTTGAGGAGCCGGTGTTTCAATGTTGTTTTCAATATTTCGTTTTGCTCTTTCTTCCAATGCGTTGGTTGATGGTGGGGTAGAAGGTTTAAAATTTTTTGAATTCTTAGGACATTCGGAATTATTTTGTATTACATGTACAAGAAAAATTTTAAGTCTGAACATTGCGATTTTATCGTGTTAGAATTACCAACACATTTTTAGAAGATCAGAAGTCCACCCTAAAGTATAGGAGACGAAATGTTAAAACACATTTTTTTTATTAGAAAATAACTATTGATTCAAGCAGAATTCAATAAGTGAAAAATATACGCTTTTTTCTATCGAATAGCGAAGCCAGAATATTGTTTTATGTCGTTATTAATCAAATTTTTAAGATTTCTGATTAATGCAAGCTTACGCGAAGCTTATGAGTTAACTTCTAACAAACTTTCCATTTTGGGAATATTTTGGATGTGTTAATAATTTTTTTTTGTGCGTGTTAATCGTAAATTTGTGTTATTGAAAAGATGTTTAAAAAATAAGTTTTGATTCATCGAAGTGAAAGGAGAGAAGAGAGAATCTGAATTAAATTAATGCTGAACTTCTCCGAAATCATTTAAAAGTTATTTAAATTTTTTTCATTTAAAAAAAAATACAACAAAATATAAATTACTATTTCATGAAGTATAAGAATATGAAATTTTAATTTAGTCACTATGATGCACTGAATTAATTTGTTTATTCCAACAAAAGCTATTTTTTATTTAAATTTTTATTTATATTTTTTTATTATTTTTCCAAGGGAATTACATATGAAAGAAACAAAAAAAATATATTGTTTCAATCAATTGTGATTTTCTCTTTGAGAGTATAGGCATATAAAGAAGAATGAAAATAAAAAAAAAAAATATTGGTAGCAAAAAAATTGAAAATAAATTTCCATCTTTCGAGGTCAACGCCATTTGAACTTTTAAATAAGCAATTATCGTAAATATCACACAGACACACACACATATTTGTAAGAAGTGTTATTTCTGTCATAAATGTAATTAGGAGTACGCATTATATTTTTAAATATTTATTAAATAAATATATTATGAAGAGATTATATAGATTAGTTAATATTTATGCATTTCAATCCCACCCTCTCAAAATCTCTTCAAAATTATTATACATTTTCCATAAAGAAAGTTGAACTAAGTCCTGTGGAAACGCTTTCCGCATTTGTTAAAAATAAAACCACCTCTATGTCAAATCATTGACGTTATAAGCTGATGATTACAAAAAGAAAAAGAAAAAAAAAAAAAAAAAAAACTTATGATCTCAGCATGTGTTCTTCTGACTACTGCAACCCTTTTTATATACATATATTTTCTTTATTGTCTCAGAAACTTGCCTTCTTTTGGCAAATATGGGCTTCACGACCCCAAAACACCCTTGTGATCTTTTTTTAATTTTATTTTTCTTGGATTTTACCTTCTTTGTTGAACATGGGTAACTCATTCCCGGTATACCCTAGCAATCCTTTTTTCAAATGTTTGGATCACAATTGCAACTTATTTGATGCAACATAGCCCCATCTGGCTCTTGCGCCATTAAACACTATCACCCCATTCCTTTGTTTTTGTTTACACATTGCATCATAGTGTCTTACATTTATAGTTTCAGACACAAGTTGCACAATTATAGTTTATTACAAAGGATTGCTGTAATAAATACTGTATATGACCATAAATAATTAATTCGGTAACAGGGAAAAGAAATTCATGTGATTTATTTTTATGTAACTGATGTACGAAAACAAATCGCGTAAAATTTTGATTAAATTAATCGATAATTAAGCTATGTAATTTATTTATCAGTGTAGAACTTTACAGTTCATGTGCGATTATATTAGCTTTTTTATTTTTATTAAAAATTAAAATCGAACATTTTCAGTTTTCTCACCAAGTCCTCGAATAACATTTTTACATAATAAGCACTATTGTTTGAGGGTAATGCATTTTGCTCATATTAGCTCAGAATTATAATTAATTCAAAGAATGTCTATTGCAGTTGAATTTAGTAGAATATCAATCTATAACATAAAACAGTATTACCATAACAACACAGAACTTTTTTTTTTTGATTTATCTGATGGTTGACCCCCTCCCCCCGACATTATTACTAAACAATTTTTTTTATTATTTAAATTAGAAAAGAAAATTAATGAAAATATTCCGATTCCTTTGAAGCATTTGAAAGATTGAAAATTCATTTTCTAATTATGCAAATGATTTCTTAAATTCGAAAAAGCAAAGATATATAATTTCAAATTTCATGATGTCAATACCGATAGAGAAAATAAAACACCATTGCTAAGTATATAAAAGTGTAGTGAATAGGGAATGATGAGACAGAGAAATTGGACGCTTTAAACTGCTGAGAGTAGATCGAAGCTTAGTATTATACGAGTGCCCATGATATTAGTGTAGGAAAGTTACGTAATAATCGGAAAGCTGATATTTGACTCAGACTCTGTTTTTAGTATTATTCTCGACTCAGATCCAATTTTGTTCTTATTGAAGTAAGTTGAAATTTCAGTTATATTCTTGGGTTCCGGTCACGAGTTAGTAATCCATTCCCGTTCATAGTATAACAGTTGTCATTCTATAATACGAATAAAATTATTTTGATTTTTCTTAATTAACTCTTGGATGAACTTTCATTAAATTTCCATGACTCAGATCCTAAGTAACGATGCTGAAGATGTCGCAAATGCGCCTACCATTACGCATCCTGGATTCGGATCCGGAGTTGGAATGACAATTTTGTAGATTTAATTTTTCGGCAATCTTTGAAGAAATAAAAAACATGAAGGAAGGCTTAACAACAAAATAGTAAGTCTATTGGTTACATAATTTGGAGAGACCAAATATACAGTTTCTCTAAAATATTTTTCCTTTATTCGCTATATTCTTACACAACTAATGGTCCTTGTAGCCGAAAGGTCATGGCATTTTTCTCATCGAGGCATGGGGTTCAAGCCATGATTCCTTTAAAAACTGCCATTTAGAGATGTTGAAGTACGTTACATCTGTAGAGGCTCCAAGTCATCACGTAGCGTGGTGTGGAAGTACAGAGAGTAAAATTTCAGCTCTCAAATGTCCTCCTAATTAGTTGACTTCGTCTAAAAATTATGAAATCCATCGCCAATAATCATCGTGTTGCTTTTTAGTACGAAGTTAATAACAAAATCAATCTTTTATAACTAGGGTGTTAGCTGCACTATTTTTAGGAGCCACATATTAAAAAGAAATATTTGATATAGCTGTTTATTCAATGTTGCCATATGAATAATGTAAAATTTCCCTCATTACGTTTCATTCTTCTTCAAAATGACACTATTTTGGGAATTTTCCTCAGGACAAGTGATTGAGTGAACGTAGAGGTTTATGACGCAAGAGTAAAATATGGCTATGCTACGTCAAATAGAGTATTTGTGATCTAGATTTCTGACAAATTAGACGAAAAAATTGGTTCACGCAAGAAAAAGAGTAGAAAATCAAGCCTAAAAAATGTTGAAGCCTGTTCATAGTTTCATTGTATCTTACTAATTTTATATTGATATTTTAAAACTTTTATATGCATTTGGTAACAAAATAATTTCATTTTATGCAGTAATACATATAATATCAGTATAATTATACATTAGTAACATGCACAGTTCTTATGAAATCCTATACGAGAATATGTAAAGTGTATTAGAAAATAATGTCTCTCATTTTTTGTTTTTAATTGCTTCTACTTCAGATGGCTCTCTCAAAGGCATCTTTTGAGGCGCTCTTTCGTCAATAATTTCCGGTATAAAATACATTTAAAATAGAATTTTATTAGCTTTGGAATTGGGGCTTTCCAAAATTCCTCGTTTCTTATTATACGCAATATTGAAATGTCTTTTTTACTCTATATATAAAGATTACACTCTTTACGCTGAGTGTTCCGTATACAAGAAACGCATCTATTCAACATTCAAAAAATAAGAGGAGTAATATCCATCTGATTTGGTCTCAATCGCTATGGTTGCATACGCTACCCCATCGTAAAGTTATCAGTGAATAATTCGAGATAAAAAACCAACGTTTTTAAAAACAACGTTTTTATATAATGACAAAGTATACTAATTATTATATATTAAATTCAAAACTAACACGTGATAAACACATAAAAAAATTTAACTATAATTTCAATTTAATCAATCATTTATTGAATATTTATTACTGAAAAATTTTACAACTCATACAAGCCTTTCCTTCTTAGTTTCCAAATATTTTTGAATTACCAGATCTAACCCCGTGGAGGTGAGGTGAGGCTAATTTGAGTATGATTGGCTAAGTGTAGATAAATCTGTATGTATTTATTACGCGTCATACTCTTCTAGACCCCAAAACGTGGACAAAGCACAGACGAAATTTATTATTTTTTAAGGAACATGAAAACATTGCACAAAAATAAGAATAAATTTTTTAAAAAAAATTCTGAAATTATTTTAACAGACAAATAATTATTATATAATACCTTATTAATATTTTCATAATATTTTTCTCATACTTAAGGGATATTAGCCTATATTGCACCACATCCTTCATCAATCTATCTCATAATTAAGCAATGCATACAATAAATTCTTTTTCAGATTAAGTTATTTTTAGCAGTTTGCGTAGACTAAAAAATTATGAATGGAGCAAATAAAAGTGATGTATCTAATAATTTTTATTAATTCATGATTTCTAGTCGACATGCCAATCATTTAAATTCTACTTTCTTAGTACTTCTCAAGGCAAGGTTAAATGAGGATGTGTTACTGTGAATGCTATTCACGCAGAAAATAAAAGAAACCAGGAATTTGAACTAGTTTTCAATTTCTAGTTTAATTTGTTTCATGTATTTCTTGACTTTTTTTTATACTTATTTATTAAAAAATGTTACAAAATATATCCATTTCCTAAAATATTCATCTAATAATATTTTATTGAATAAAAAATACAATTAGTCATGTGGTATTTTTAACAAAATTTGCATTAAAGTTTTTCGAATATTCAAGCTTATCAGAATTTTTTGCCATTTGAAAACACAGAAATTAGGCTCACTAAATGAAGTTTTTAAAATTGATCATTCTCGTTTCTTCATATTGATGGTCTCCTTTCACGAGAACTTTTCTTCTTTTTAGACTATAAAATTTTTATATTTTCAAAGTCTTATTTGTTTTTAGGTAATGTGCACAAAAGCTCGAATATCAAGTTTGCGGCTGTCAGTGCTGTATTTCCACTTGGGTCATATGGTGGTGAAACCTAAAATGATTAATAGAAAAATCGCTAGTTACAATTAAATATAAAATCTCCAGGTCTTGAAAGTATTTATAAGTGTAGAATAATAGATCAATTTTTAATTAGTTTTAAAATAAATACATTTCTACGGCAATTTTATTTTAATGTTTCTATTAACTAAACAATTACTACTTTATGATAAAAGCTTGATTACATTCAGTTTTATTCAAATAAAGGAATGCAAGAATTTTGTCAATAGACAAGTAATTACGGCAATGATAAGTTATAGATATAAAAATGAATTATCAATACCTATTTCTTTATAATATCTAGAATTTTGGATCCCAACCCGTGGGTCGCAACTCTAAAGGGATTGCCGGTTACCAATTTTAAAAACAAAATTAAATTTTAAAATTTAAAGTTAGGTGTTAAATGCTAACAATATTGTCGCGTAAAATGAAAGTCGAATAAAGACTATGGAATTAAGTCTCAACTCGAGAACGAACTTTATTATCCAAGAACGGAAATTAGTATTTAGAACTTTAACTAAAACAATAAAAAGATTAGAATTAGTTATTAATATAAATTGACTTAATTGAAGATAATTAGATGCAATGTAGGATAATATGAAGATGAAAATCTGTATTAAATTTACAGCTTTGCAAGAAATATATATGAAGAAGAGGATGCAATTCGCTTCAGCTCAAGCTCTCTAAAATAAATATGGCAAGCTATGGACTTCTTCTGTTAACGATGGTAACAGGCAGAAATCGTTAATAAGATGCTGTGAGTGAATATATATAGGTTTATGGCGCAAGAGCCAGTTCCAGCTCTTGTGAACAGGAAACGAGCATCGCTACAATATATTCAAAACGATGATTATTTAAAAGAGAAGGGCCATCAATTTTAACAGGTCAGTAATTCATGGTTAAGTAATTTCTCCGTTACTTTTCATAATTTGCTTCACTTTAAGTGGCAAAGTGTTTTGCTCCCTAAATTTGTCTTAACTGGAATCATCCTTTGGAATAATCCTTTCAAGTCAATTGTTCCCCAATAGATACGCAAAACATTGACCAAATCACTAATTTCGTTTCTAATTTCATCTCTTCTGCAACTAACGACACACAACCTCCCCTCTCACCTCCCCATCGGTAATCGCACGTACCATCAAAAACCTCAAAAATCGCAAAGCCTCAAGCATGAATGGTATCCACAATATCGCTTTTAAATACTTCCTCCGAATATTCTCAATCATATCACAAAAATTTTCAACAAATGCCTTCTTTTCTCTTATTTTCTTTCCTAATGGAAGCACGTCACTATTATCCTTTTTGCCATACCAGGCCAGGATCACTCCCTTCCAGATTCTTATCGCTCTTTCAGCCTCCTTAATGCTATTTCTAAAAAATTTGAAAAAATTCTCCTGAAACGGATCCTTGATCACTTTAATTTGAATTACATTCACTCCGATTCCTAGTTTGGTTTTCGACATAAACATAGCACAATACACCAACTCCTTCGTGTTGTCAACACAATTACGGAAAGCTTCAATAATATACAAAAAATTGGTTCAAATACAAATGCTTACAAAATATGGGTTCTACACAAAACGTATTTAAAGTTCACTCTTGCTTGTCAAGTATATATGTTGCCTAACAATCAATTACATTTCTTTATTTTTGCTAATTTATCTTATTCTAATAAAATAAAAGCATATCTGAATAAACTAACGATTTAGATCCCAAATAAAGAAATAATTTTACTGCTTTGGTTCAAATGTCAGTGTTCGACGGGTTTTCATATTTTGTTTTTGTCATAATATTTTTGTTTCCACGTTTCTAAATAAACTTTTGTTTTTCAATGATTTGTATTCTCTGACACAAAATATATTAATTTTAAAGCGTTAAATTACAGCAAATCATAACAAGTATTATAAATAACACACACAAAAAAAAAGGAAAAATATTACTTCTACTAGATCTCCTCCAACAATGTTAAGTCCTTTCAGTCCTCTTATTATTTCATGCATTTGCTCACTTGTTAAACCTCCAATTTCAGGTGTGCCTGTAAGATAACAGTTAATTCAGCATATCATTCTCAAATAAAAAAAAAATGGCAAAATTAAGTTCCCCAGTGGTCTCCAAATTGTGGCGCGTGCACTCCTAATGGTACCCGGAGGTTTTGCAATGAGTTTCAGAAAAGAAAAGGCACCAAGATAATGAGAAACACAGTGTGAGAACATCAAGATGAGAACGTAATAAATGTTATTGCTTTGATTAGTTAATGCATTTAATAATAAAATAAAGGGTAAAGTATTGTTTTTCTTTAACGGAATAATATCGTGGAAAAGTTGAGGTAATTTTTGCCATATTTGCTACAAAGGGAAACTGTATATTTCGCTGTTATATAGAATATATTTCACTATGACAAACAATTTTATGAAGAATTGTTTGTTTTGAGGAAATACATTTATTATTAAAAAATTTACACTATGAAGGAAGTAAGTTATTTAAATGCAAATTAAGAATTGCTGTTAGATATGCACATGATTAAAGTATCGGTCGCGTCAGCGCCACTGACATCGGCAAACACTTGACTTACCACGCCATTTAAAAGGTTCTCCCAAAGCGCGTAATTTTGATTCTAACTAATGTGTTCAGATTTAATTTAACGCTTTGAAATGTAGAATGCCTTTGGGAAGGAAACAACAGCCATTTGATCAGTTGGATGCCTTAGAGAAGGGACTGCATGAAGATGGATGATAATTCCATTGGATTGCACGTCATATCGGTCACGCAGAGTTCCAATTACAATTTGATGGAATTGGGTACATGGAAGTTATCGCTCATGACAAATAGGCTCAGGGAGAATTACACGGACTACAAATAGGGAAAACGAAGACTTACATGCGCAAAGCACACCAACTGCTCCAATTCCGGACATTATGTAAACAATGATACCGTCTCTGTATCATCTTGTAAGGGCCAGTACCATTAGCAGATGACTGCGTGCTTCTGAATTGCTTGCACGGAGATTATTACAGAGATTACGCCTAAAACCCCAGAAACGTCACCAGATATTACAATGGTTCCACGAAAGAGCAGCATAGTGCCAAGCGGAATAGTAGTGCATCATCTTTAATGATGAGTCTCGCTTTTGAGGTGAGAATGATAACCATACACGTGTGTGAAGGCAACGCAAACAGCGTTATAATGGATGATTTGTAGTCACTTCACATATTAGGGTATAATGGTATTGGGTGAGATTTCGTACACTGTTCCATCACCATAAGTCTTCATCAGAGCCATTTTGTGGGTCCAAAAATACATTAATGAGGTCTTTAGATCGGGGATCGTTCCTTTTGTGAATGCCTATCCCAGTCCTCTATTTTTGCAAGGCAACATTCGCGTTCATACAGCTTCCACCTCAAAAGCTCGCCTCGCTTTCCTATATACTATATCATCGTCAGCAGCATCGCTGTACCTGAAGCCCATAGAAGACTTATGGGATGCTACAAGGCCATTCTGTTAAGACTCCACCACAACCGTAAAATATGCAAGATCTACCTGCTAAAGTTCAATATACTTGGGATGAGTTGAGTCAAGGCGCCGTTAAGAGCGTTTACGATTCCATGCGACGATGAGTAGGAAAATGCATCTTAAGTAATGGCAGAACAATGTACTACTGAGAGTTTTTTTGATTTGATGATTTTGTATTTTGACCCGATAAGTTTTATAGTACATACTCTCAGTTAATCTCAGCAATCAGGGCTCATGTTTACTAAACTACGAGATGCAGTATTAATATAAATTGAGCAATAATATAATTCAATTCCATCTGTGAGCCTTTACTTTGCTAATTTTTAGGTACGCAAGCCCGATTCGACTTATTTCTTCCTCATGTTTCTCTCATTAAATTACATATTGGAACTCCATGGTATGTTTATTTCCCGATATATAAAATAGAAAGAAACAAATGTTAGTAATCTCTGCTTATAGCAGAGAGTCCAGATATCATCCGAAAAAATTAAATTAACCAGAATCTCATAAAAATGAACTAAGCGGACACGCGAATTAAAGGGTTCTGACTGTACCAGCATTTTGTGTATATTATTTGCTTTTTTTTCCCTCTTCTCTCTCTTTATCCATTTCATCATAATTTGTCGCTATATGTTTTTGAGTGACCAATATCAAAGTTGACTTTCATATATATAGTTGTCATTGAAAAGTGTTAAAATGTTGTATTCTCACCTGTTCCTGGAGCGTAGCAAGGATCTAATGCATCGATATCCAAGCTGATATAAACAGGACCGTCTCCCAACAGTTCCCGTATGACATCCATTACGGGAGTCATACTCTTATGCCAACATTCCTGGGCTAATATGATTTGAAATCCCTGCAAAATAAAGCCAATCATTATATTGCATTTTATCTTAACTTGTCCTGTTTTTCTGTAATTAAAGCAATAATTTACAGCAATATCAGACATGGCAAAAAAAAAAGTTATGTTGAATAGTAATTACTTTCATTCTAAGCATAGTGTTCAAATTGTAATATATACGCTTAAGATTCTGTATTTGGGCTTATACCTAAATTCAATTGAAATTTTTAGCTATTATTAACATCTTTCGTTGTTATTTAGGTTCTAATCGATGCGTTATTTTTATAATTATGTCCTCATTCAATGCGCCATATTACATACGATTCTAATTGGAGGCAAATGCTTAGCTTGAAATACTAATTCTTTAGCTCTAAATTAACATTCAGACATGCATTTTGTATGGAAAGCCTGTCCTATTAGTAAATCGATAAAATTTGTTAGCAAAAAAGCTTTTATTTATTTTTCTTATTTAGAAATATAAGCCACCTTAGGAGCACTATCTATCAAAGAATCAATAAAACACTAAAAGTGGTTAACGTTACTTGTAGAATGTTTCCTATTAAACATTCTAATCTAATGAAAAATTTTCGTCCACCGGACACCATTAGAGCGGTTGAAAATTTATTAAACATCTTTTTTGTAATGTTAACATAGAATTAGCTTGAAAAGATGGTTACCAATTGTCACGAGAGTTCACTGATACAAAATGTTAAGTATACCTTTTAGAACATTTGTAAACTGTTGTTCTATTAAATTTATTGTTAATGATATCTAACTAGTATTAAGCATTGGTTGAATTTTTCCACCAATCAACATTGAGGATGATAATTCCTCGGATCTTTTTTTTTTTTCATAAGGAATACGAGAGAGGTTCAAAAGGCACATGTGTTAGGAATAAAAAACAAAGTATTAAAAATGGGAATGTGTTGACTCATTGTAGCATTGCTCATTGACGTTTTCCTCTTTTCTAAGAAGTTCATAAGTATTAAGCCCTTCGCATCCCTTCAAATCATTGTTGTACCTTTTCAGGCCGATTTGACCTGCTTTCCCATTCTTAGAAGCAGATTTACTGGTGGCAAACCATCATTTTGATTGTTGCTCGGTTTTCGGTGTATAATGATGGATCCAGGTAACATCGATGGTGACAACTCGATCAGGTCACAATCGAATTTTGATTTGATAGCACTGGATTTCTACATAAGAACTAATTTATAAATCAGTGTAACATTCTGGCTCCTTTAAACAAATGGTAGCACACAATGTAGCCCAAACTTGCCTTAGCAACGATATCTATCATCGGAAACATTTTGAACCAACTTCACAAGATCCTTCTTCTAAAGAAAGCAGCCTTCAATAAATTTTTGAAAAATGCTCTAATTGGTACCACCCTTTTGCGAAATCTTTTTAGGAAAAAGGTGACTCGTTAACAGAAACTAAAAAAATGTATATAATTCAGTAAACATCAGTGTCGGATTCTAAAACGTTTTATGTAATCTGGTAATACTAATTACAAGTAAAAATAACTGGCTTGAATGAATATTTAAAGATTCTAAAATTAAATGACTATTTACACGTATAACCACTACATTCTTTATTTAAGTGCCCTCTTCTCGATACAATCAAAATATAAAGCTTTTACAGAACCCAAATAATGCCAAATTTTTAGAACAAAAAGCATAAAACACATTAATGCCGTAAAA
The DNA here is from genome assembly GCA_019974015.1 of Nephila pilipes. Lineage (NCBI taxonomy): Eukaryota > Metazoa > Arthropoda > Arachnida > Araneae > Nephilidae > Nephila > Nephila pilipes. The sequence goes on from BMAW01054125.1 coordinate 387,218, forward strand.
ATCAAATTATTCAAAAAATATTAGAATTAAAGCAAACAATAAAATATTCAAGTAGACAATATTCTTTTCAGATATTAGAATTAAAATAAACGAAAAAAATTGAATATATTTTAAGCTAAACGTAACTATTTTTGCCGTAAAATGGAAATGAAATAAATCTTTGCGTATTAATATACTCTTAACGATCAGCACTCCAGAGCAATAGTAATTGCATGAATTTCGTACTTTGAAAAAATTATGAGCATTATATCTTCATAGAAGAATACGTGCATTCAGAATAGTATCGTTTCAAAATTATTAATGATCGCTAAAATGTTATAATAATTTTAAAATAAGTTCAAATTATGTTCTTATTACTGTGCACCGTACCTCGTCTGCGCCCCATTGGTAATCTTTGGTTGTATACGTCGTTCCTCTCAGCCCAATCTGCACAACTCTCTTCGGATCTAATGCTCCATCGTCAAAAGCACGCTTAAAAGGAGTCTCGTGAGATATTTTGCAGCCCATTATGGAATCACTTATGTCTGCATGAGCGTCAATATGAACCAATCCAACAGGACCATACTTTTCCTGGAGTGAATAGAAAAATTATGATTAGCTTAGATGCAAAAACCATTTTAAGAGTTTGTTCTATTGTCGTCCGCTATAATTCTTACCTTCACGGCTTGCAAGATGGGATATGTAATGGTATGATCACCACCCAATGTTATTGGTGTACAGTTTTGTTGCAAAACTTTAAAAATATAATCCTTAATATCTTTGACCGCTTGACGAAGATCATACAGTGTGAATGGGATATCTCCTAGATCTGCAATTTGCATACATGTAAATGGCTCAGCTCCTGTTATATAAAATTTTATTTATATGAGTACGACTGCTGGTAATATTAATAGAAAAATTATTTACTCAACCTGTTAATGAGATTTAAATTAAATGGAAACGTTCTTTTTTACACTTATAACAAAATAAAAGAATAAAGCAGGGATTGAGCACAAATCTTTAAGAGTCTACAGTCTATTATACTTGTAAATATATTGTTTAAATTGTTTAAATTATCTCCATATACAGAATTTTTCTTTTTCCCCATTTCGAAAAACAAATGGGATTAACTTCTGACTGCTCGAGAAGGTAGTTGTTGTTTCCAAATAAATTTCAGAAGCTATCATTCAGTAAAAACCTTTCATGTTGTAACAAAAGTCTATAAGAGGAATTGAAAATTCCTTAGCTATGTTTTCTGAAAAATAAATTTTTAAAATTATCTTCTCATTACTTGAAATTGAATAATGTCTGCTATGACTGATATAAATATATTCGTATGTAAAATTTTACTTTTTAGCGCTGTTTATTAGAACGTAAACCTCTCCTCCATATTTATAGCTTTTTCTTACACATTTCTGTTAATTGAAAGACAGTTTTTATTTCATTTAGTAACTGTGCGAATGTTTTATATAGGAAATAAGCAATCTATATTTCGAATGTTAAGTTAAATAGATTTCGTCCAGGCGCCTTTAACACAATTTTAATTTTTTTAATTAATCGTTTTTAATTTTGACGGAAATAGCTTTGGCAGATGTTTTATTATACAATTCAAAATTTAAAATTTTATCTAGTCAATATATTTTAAGACTGTTTCTGATACGCTTAGTTTGAAGGGCATTTAATTTCTTTTCTTGTGATTTAGTGAGTTTCCAAGCCTCACTTAAGTAAGGGAGGTCGGCGAATACTGTTGCACTGAGCACATGCAATTTGAGTTTATTGCTTATATTTGAGGCTTTTCAGAATTTAAGTATTGTTCCGAATGAATATGTTGAATAGTTTTAGTTTTAATATCTTTAATTGTGCCTCCTTTTTTATCTACTGTAACTCCAAAATATGGAATACATTCTGTCGCTTTAATTTTGTTTTGATTTTTTAGAAATTAATCATTACTTATACTATTTATTTTTATTGATTTTGTTTTGTTTTCATTAATTTAGAGACTCAGTTTTGAGATTCTTTCTCCGAAAATCTTTAATGAGAATATTTTCAATCAACAGAAACCACTGGAAAATTTAAGGTTTTGCATGAAGTCTTGGTCTATTGGCTGAAAAACAGATGACTTGTTAGCAGAAAAAAAAAATGGTCCTAACATTTTTCAATTTCGAAAGGTTGTGAGCGGCACAGTTGGCAATAAAAGGAAGAATCTCTTTTTATCTTTTCAAATTTTTTATTCAGATTCAAAAGCCTCTTTTCAATAAGTTCACATGTCATCCTTGCTTTTTATTACTCGATTCATTAATCACAGGCTCAGATTTTTGAAACTATGTAGACATGCTAAATTGCTGACCGTGCCAATTGCCACATTTCAGATCCATGGTCCTTTTAAAATGGCCTTGCTTCATTTCCGGATATCCCATAAAGAGAAAGGGACATTTCATCGTTTCTTACTTTCTTTATCCTTAGAAACATCGTTCATTTAATACTGCACCTTAGCTGGAAAAACTAATGGACTATTTTTACCGTAATTGTACGAAAAATTCGAATTGTCCTCAATTTTTCTTATTGTTTTGAATCCAGAATTCTGAGCACCGAGCAAAAAATTCGAATTATCCAAAATTTCAAATTATAAAAGTTCGAATTATAGAGGTTCAACACTTTTCCATCTAGCAAAATCCTATTTTAGCCTCCTTTTTATCAACTGCAAAAACGCACGAAATGGCTCCAATCAACGCTTTTTTTTTAAATGCGTTAGAAAATATAATATTATATTATAAAATCTTATCGTTACTACTTCCATATTTTCATTATTTCGCGCTATTCTTTTCCATCATCAAACATGGGAGCTAAAATGAGATCCAACCTTCCCCTTTAACAGAGAACTACCCATACATGATATATTAAGTAACTGTTTTTTCCCCTCATCTATTATTTTTCATACCTGTAGCCGTACAGCAGGGATTTAGAAATGACGATTCTGCTCGGATATGTCGTGGTCCAAAGCGGGTACCTGAGCGGTTGGATGTCCCAATATCCATTGGAATACCTATAATTCCAACATCTAAACCTGAAATAATTACTTTTAGATTAGTATTTCAAATTCGTATTCGCTCATCTATCATTTAACTGTATTTCCTATTAATAAAAAGTTTGTAAAGTAATCGTAAATCTTTTTGGTATCTCCTATGTACAGCGGTAATGACTTTAAAATTACATATAGTTAAAACAGGTATCAAATTATCGTTTCAAAATCAATTCATATCTTCTATATGTCGATATATATATATATATATAATTCTGACTTTCTCACAAGTATTTGCAGAGTCTCATAATGCACTGAATTATGGAACGAGTCGCCAGAAGATTAAATATGGTGTGTCGTATTTTTCCAAAGAAATGTTATTTTATGTTTAGTTTAGTTTAGTTTTTATTAACGTCAAACTAGAAGCAACAAGAGGGCTATTGGCGATAGACCTCGTAATTTTGAACCTCGGTTAAGAGACGAGGACGACACCTGAGCTGGCACCCCCTCCTAACTTCCACACCACGCCAAAGGGAGGATTTTGGGCCCCGACAGATTTAACGTGCATCAGCCCCGGCTACACGGTGGGTCTTTAGCGGCCAAGGATCGAACCCGCTACCGAAAGAAACCCGCCGGCCACGAATCCGAAACCATGACCACTAGGCTACCGCAGCCCCAATGTTATTTTATAAAAAAAAAAGTATGCAAAAATGGCCACAATATGTTATTTAAATTAAATTATGACAGTATTTAGTTTAATTAAAGTTATATTTACAGCAACAAGAGGGATATAGGCGATGGACCTCATAGTTTCGAACCTCGATCAAGTGGCAAGGACTACACATGAGCTGACTCATCCCTCTCCTAAATTCCACACCACGCCAAAGAGAGCATTTTGAAACCTTTTTGACAGAATTAACGAGCCTCAGCCCCTGGCTACACAGCGGGTCTTTAATGGCATCTAGTCTCGAACCCACGACTCGAAGAAAACCTCTGGCCGTGAGCTCACAATCATGACACTAGGTCACCGCGTTCACAACAATATATAGAAATGAACAGAAGTTTGCACTATCATTACATTGATTGTTAATTTTTTGCCAAATTTGCTTCTTATTTAAAAATATTCAAGAATATTTTGATGAAAAAACTACTAGTGAAAACATCAAAGACAATTTTGCGTTAATTTTTTTTAAAAACATTTTTAAAAATATTAACTGCCAAAATAAAAACAGAATTTTCAAGAATCCAAATAACAAAGTGAGGATATTTCTAGCTTTCCTTGGGTAAAAATGCCCTATTTTAAGAAACTTTTTGAATGTTTTTTCTGTTAAGTTAATTTAGAAATAAATATTAATGCATATAACTATTTTGAATCATTTCTTTTACATTTAACACACATTTTTTAGCACATAAATTCCAAAAATACTGATGTCCGAAAAAAAAAGTGGATGTGATTGCTTATTAACGTCGCACTGAAAAGCAGCTCCAGGGCTATTGGCAATGTACCTCCTAATTGTGACCCTCGGTGAAGCGACGAAGGCGATATCTGAGCTGGCCCCTTCCTCTTCAAACTGCCCCCCCCTAAGGGGGGGATTTGAAGCCTTGACAGATTTAATGTATATCAGCCTCCCCATACGGCTAGTCTTTATTGGCATCAGTTCCCGAACCCACGACTCGATGAAAATGACGCCGACCATGAGTCCACGACTGAGACCCATGAAAAAAGGGAAAGCTATGTAATAAACAATTAAGACTTAAATATGTGTCAATGATTTAGAACTTGTAATTAATGAATACAATTGTGCCAAATTTTCTAAATTACTTTAAATAATTTTATTTTTAATCGAAAATATTTTTCAAATCATTAAGTGAGAAAATTTTAATAAAAAAATAGTTTTAATTTAATTGAAAGCAATTTTCTGAATATATTTTTTAACTTTTTCCTACCTTCTGCTGTACTTTGGTAAGGCAATCTCATAAATGTTGTTATTCCAGCAAATTGGGGCATCACATCCGCTCGTACGGGCTGATTAAATTTTGAAGAATATTTTCGAAGAAAATTCTTACAGAATTCAGGACGGAGCATCCTTTTTAAAGCAAACATATTTTGTTATTCTTTCCGAATGGAGTTCTAAATTCAAAAAATGTTTGGGATTTTTCTTTGTATTACTTAGTATATTAATTTTTTTTTAAAATTCAGACTTTAAAATGTCGTAACTCGTATATGAAAAATATAGTTATCCTTTCAGACACGAGAAATTATGCGTTTGATCCAACACGAGATATATTATTAATTATTTGATTTAAAAATAAATATCTTCATGTCCAGATATAGAAAGTCATTATTCATTTTGGCTGAATATTGTCAAAACTTCTCGTAATTTTGATTGTGCTCGATTCATGTGATGTCACTGTCACAAGGAAATTGCAATCATATGTTTCCAGCCAATCATTTCATGCATTTCACTATCGATAAATTATGTCTTTTACGGGAACATTCCTTAAAAAATACATGTTTGTCCACAATATTAACATAGCAAAAAATGTACTAGATTTATCTACATTATATAAGAAGAAATAAGTAAATAATTTATTTTTGTTTTGAAAATAAAAGGGGGGGGACACCTATGCAACCATGTATAAGTCTAAGAGTGCTAAATTTGAAATTGTTAATGGAATTTATAAGTACTACTGTGGGGACTTAAAATGATGCCTATCCAGTTATTTCTTTATAGTCCACTAGAAGATACAATAGTCAATTAAATGTGTCACAGTTAATGACATCTTCTAATGTAATGAACTCCACCTAATTGCCATTCTTTGCAGCTTTCAAAATTATCGTTTGGTAAATTAATTTTACCTTTTTCATAAAATTGTTATTCATAATTTTTTGTTCGAAAAATTCCACTTGCTATTCTTTGCTGCTTTTGTAATTTGCATTTTGTAAAGTGCTTTTGCTGCATTTTGTAAAGTTTGTTTTGGAAGAAAAAAATAGTAATAAATTGCTATAGATTTTCATTGAAAGTTTGAAGTCTAAATCATCTATTTTAAGCTTAGGTTATTAAAAAAAAAATCCTTGGATCTACAGAACAAGTAATAGACTGATATCAGTACTGATTACAACCGAAAGCACGTGAATGCTACTGTCACGTTATCATTGAGAATTGAACCAAGTAGGGTAAAGTCAAGTCGTTCCAAAAAGTTAATTGGTGGAGTAAATATATGAATTAACTACAGAAAATTGTAAATAAGCATAGTTCTGAATTAAATACTGGTTACTTATGTCTCAAGTTAAGTCATTTTTACAATCAAACATTAACCTGCGTGTTTTTAGTAAATCATTCATGCAATGGCAAAGGCGAATATAAGTTTCAAAGTTCCTACGACAATTATTTCATGCCCACGCCTTAAAAATAAAATATTTAAGATCAGAATTAATATTTTTCTGAATTAAGTTAATTTTTTAAAAAGATGCATTTTAAATAAATCTTGGTACTCATGGAGCAGAATGATTATTCGACGGGTGAGGGTTGCTGAAGAGAGAGAGAATTCAGAAATCTTGTCCATCCTGATGAATACAGGAGGCTAACAAAACTCTGAGAGGATGGAGCTACTGCATCGATTTAACCTCAGACTGAGAGATTAATCAAAACATTTCCCCCAGCAAACACGTATGTTATGCTCTTCGTAAAAAAAATTAAACTTCATGAAATATCTTGTAATAAATTTAATACTTTAAATGTCTTAAGCGTTGCCAAATCCACATTCTTGTGAGTAGGATATAATTTTCTTCAAAACATTGAGGTTCAATGAGGGAGTGACGGTAAAATGTAAACACGTGTAAGAATTTTTGTTGAGAAAAGCTAGTCAACGGTGAAGGGCCTCTATTTGCGAGGCTTCTTTAATTTTAATTAAGATGTTAAAATTTTACAAATTAAAAAGCTGTTTTCATTATTGAACTTAGGTTTCAAGCAAAATCGTAGGGATCAGAGTTGCAAACGCCCAAGTGCCGATATGCTAGGACAGTAGGTGCATAATTAAGAGAGATGCACCTCACTGCTGCCACCAGAGGAAGTAATTCATGATTGGGATAATAACGAGCGTGTCAGGAATAACAGGAGAGTATTTTGAAAATAACTTCCGTAAGACAGCTGAGCTATGGGAAAATCAATTCATAAATCAAAAGGATGTAAGTTAAAATACTTAATTTAAAGTAACCGAGACATCTACGACAAGGAAAATTTTTTTTCTTGCATATAAAGTTTAAATATAATCCTCATATTTTTAAATTCAAAACAATAAAAGTCATATTTTAACAATGAGATATCTGTATACATATTTTTTTGCTTATGCAAAGGAAATTACAATTATATACACAAATAATTTTGTAGGATCAATTAATAATCAATAGCTATATTTGTATTCTTTAGTCGTAAATATAGTTTTTGGTACAGCTTTCATTAAAGCCACTTTATTTATAACTTTAAAAGTTTGATGAATACTTATAAATTCAACGTTTTAAACACAGAAAGCAATAATAATTTAAAAATTAGAATCTAAGAAAAGCCTTAAAAGTTTTACTTTTGGGATTCAAATTACCAATAAACTTTTTACATATACAGTGCTATACCTAAATAAGGTTTTATTAGAAAAATAATATCTTCATTGTGTGTAAGAAATGAGACCTCATTTTATTAAGTGGAAAATATTAACATCATAAATCAAATAGATATTGAGAGAAATGTACCAGAAGTGAAATACATTCGTTCATATTTTTAAAATTAATTTTTCTAGCCCTCTATATATCGAACTCTCATAAATAACACACCTATGGCCTCAGTGAGCTGTTCGCTAATTAACAGTAAAAACTAAAGCATTCAGTTACCTTAAACGTTAAAGAAATACCTTGTTCTTCGTTGTGTAAAGACAAGTGAAGTGGTACAATTAATTAAAAGTGTGTTTTTGCATTGATCAGAAAGATATAAGATACGTTAATTTGATTAAGTATTCCTCTGAAATTTCTCTGGCACTTCTGTATTGTGGTGTCTATGATTAAAGAATATGTTAACTAAAATTTAGAAGATAGTTTAAAATGTTTCAAAACTAATTTAAAAATAAAAGGAAACATTTTAACAAATTTAACAACGTACTTAAAGACTTGAATAACTGTTTAATATATCTGTGAAGTCGAACTAAATTCTAATAAGACTTTTAATGTTATGCCTAATATAGAATGTTGATGCTAGAGGTAAGAGATGTTGACTTTATTAAGCCCTCATTTATCATATATAAACGGGCTTATAATCCATTCCTAAAGAACTGCCTAGGAAGTACACAGCCTGGAGTACAACTGTTGGTAGATCGTTATTTCTATCGAGGATTTTACGAGGTTAGCCTTTCTCTGATTACTGTACGTCTCTATGCCTCTTTAAATATCCGTTGGAAATGACGATTAATAATTTAGCTCAATGTGAAGGTGAATAAGGAAAATTTTTAAAGGCTGTTTTACAGGGAGAAGGCCACTTGTGACGTTGGAATATTAGCGATTTTCCCTTCAGTATCCTCTGAGACTTCTATTCAACCTATTTGCATAACATTACAGTTTCTTCCAAACCAAGGTGAGACATGATTATGTAAATTAGATTCAGGTCAAAATAAAATGAAGTTATTCAGATATTATGATATGTAAGTGCGGGTAAAAGAAGAAGAGAGAGTCTAAGAATTAGTAGCCCGAGTATTGTGACGTTCTTAAGAATTGGATGGAATAGCGCTAACTATATTAATATACGTAATTACTATCAAAGATAATTCAGATATCAATTGCAAAGGAAAGTAAGATAATTAATTTTTAATTATAATTAGGACAGTGAGTTAAAGTGGAATTCTGGAGAGAGCTGTCTACATTATTCGGTATTGATAATAAATAATTTCGCTTGTTTAATCTAGAGTTTTCTTAAACTGTGTTTTTTTTTTTCACTTAAGCTTAATATTTCAAATTGAATACTATCGCAAGAGCCAGCAAATAACGAACAAATGCCACCCCCCCCCCAAAAAAAAACCCCAAAAATATTAAATTAAACATTAGAATTAAAGTAAACGCGATAAAATATCTAAATAGACAATAATATTCTTTTCGGATATTAAAATTAAAGAAAATGATAAATCATTAAATTGAATATATTGTAAACTAAATGTAATGATTTCTGCTGAAAAAAAAATTAAAACAGCCTGAAATAAAGTGCAACTACAGTAACATAAAATAGTTCCTGAAAAGTTTGCAAGAAATAGATTTAGTTACCAAAGGTGCTAACTTTTGAAAAATAATTATTAAATTATTTAATCAAATTTTGAAGCTAAAGGAAGCGATAATATGAAAACGAATTAGAAATTTGATTTATCTCTTCATTCATTCACACACTCACTCATTCATGTGTTTATTCCCCCATTCATTCGTTCATTAATTCACCCACTCTCTCATTTATTCACTCATTCACTTATTTATTCACTCATTCACTTATTTATTCACTCATTCACTTACTTATTCACTCATTCACTTATTTATTCACTCATTCTTTTTCCTTTATTCGTTCACTTAAACATATTTTTTTTATTCTGACCAGAAATGATATTCAGAAAGCACTTTTTTCACAGTGATCGAGTAACCATTTCGTCATTGACAAAAACAATAGCCCTTTTAGTGAATAATAAATTACTACATATTACTCTATTGTTAACACAAACTACGCCAAAGTGAGAATTTTGTAGTTACGAAATTTTGAACGCCTTTCAGCCCAAGATGCTACATGTTCGATTATGATTTCTTTTGTTCGCATACGTCTATTGCCATCAACTTACCTTAAAAAAAACCTGGCAATTTATTTGCTGTGCCAAAAAATAAAAACAAAACATTTAAACTTTTAGACATCGATCTAAAGAACGTGTTTAATGCATTACATTACGTGCCAGTAAAAATAAAAATGCGTACTGCATTCTTATATCACTTGTAACTGCTTCAAATTATTTGAGAGATTCGAGAGAAAAACTTTAAATTATATTGAGTACATAAGAATAGTCTCTAGAAATTAGCAATTAAAAATGTTTGCCGTTAGAAAAGCGCTTCAAAATGGTTTCTATAAGAATTTCGTCCGGCAATGCTCTTCTAGGTTTAATCAACCATTGTCGGCACATGATGTACCATTTCCCGGTGGAATATCAACATTTATGAGATTACCTTATCAGAAATCCGCCGAAGGTAAGCAATAAAGTATTAAACTTCAGGGTATTGTTCCATTTTGCCGCTGCAAATTACGCCAAACAGACTTTATTGATGACAATACACAGTATAAACATATTTCGTTTGGCGTCGGCTGTATCATTTTTGGCGATTTTATCACCTGCGTCGATGAAACGGAAAGGTACTAACTTTAGATTAATGTTTTGGACATTTCTTGGTTGGAATGCTGTTTAGCCGAAACACCCTTGGCTACAGGACTCATTTGGTGGTATTTTGCCAAATGTGGCTACCCTGGTCGCTAATCGGACTTAACGTTCAGCCAAAAAACGATCGCCAAGTTTGGCAATTTTTGAAATCGTGCCAAGTGGTTGGGCTAAACTACATTTTTACTTATTTCTTATTTTCTCGAAAATTGTTCTTTGCAAAGTTATTCATATTTTCCATTTACTTAAAGGTCTTCCCGCCTGGATGACAAATGTGATTTTTTTCCCTCCAATTTAATATGTATAGCATTTAGGCCGAACATGGTAATTAGTATAAACGAAATTTGTGTTGAAAAGTCTCATTGCCATAAATAACAAAACGGTGCTAATCTGGAAGCAAACTATACCAGTTCCCAATTATTTCAATATTAAGATTGAGTTCTAGTGCTAGAGTGTTGTATAATACTCTAACCTGGTAACTATTTTTATTTCGCCAAAGCCAGATTATTTGATTGTCGTGGATAATCATAGGCAGAAGAGAATAAATGTGAGTAAAATCCTTGTTAAGAAACAAAAAAACTTAAAATTTAAGTTTCTCGTTTTTCCATATAAGGTATGTCAATTATTCATTAAGAATATCAAAATTTGACTTACCTTTTCTGTCGTTTCTGGAAGCTGGTGCTTTAAATGTAAAGCTGCAATGAAGATAAATTCATCCTCCTCGCAAAATGAAAACTCTACACTTCCTTGTAAATAAAAATATATATTGACATTAATTACAACAGTTACACATCACTATAAGTCACAACACAGGTTACATAGTAGAGCAAAAAGCATTCACTCTCGTTCTCAGTTCTAATTAAAGTTTTGACACTCCTCACTCCTATCAACAGCGTCCTCTGGTGGGAGTCACGTGGTTTCTGCTGGAAAAGTAGAGAGTTCGGAACAATCCTACTTCAGCGTGCTGTTTTGCGAGATTTTTAAAACCATGCTAAAATGTCATCAAATGTGGGGTTACCAAAAGAAAGGTAACCATAAGAAATGATTAGTTTATGTTGTTGTTCCAAAACATAACTAGCCAATGAGCTAGAGCAGATCCACGTGTCTCCAAACTCTCAGAAAGCCAAAGATAAGAAGGGAACGCTGGATCAAGACCTCCTTGGAAAACCCCAGATAGAAAAGATGTTGTTCAGGAAAGGAATGTGCGCAGTTAAAACTTCTACAGATGGGGAAGATCTTATACTCCTGATAAATTTTAAGGCACCTCAAGTGACCACTTAGAAATATTGAAATTTCAGTCTACTGGACCCGATCACTCTCAAAAACGATGCCTTTACTAGGCAGCTTGCTATAATACCAATCATGTGTCGGAGGAGAGTGCGCCAGATATAGTGATTGCTGAAATGCATCGGCATAATGCTTAGCATACCATAATGCAATCTGGGTTGAGACCCGAATCGCCAAAAAAAAATAAGGTATTTAATACGCACCAAAAATGTAGTCGCTTTGTGATCAAAAATATACGTCCGGATTAGCTCCGCTTCGTACTTTTTGGCAATGAGGTTTTCGATATCAAATTTCGTGTTCACAGATTGCCATGTTGACGCACGTATTAAGTTGGAGAAAAAAAAATTGAAACCGGCATCTGGGCGTTTACTGCACTTAGGCCATTATTTGATGCACAGAATATATTTATTAGCGGATTTTTTTACAATACGAAGTTTGGATCCTATTTTAAGGGGGCCTAGAGACGAGGAATTTCTTTGGGCGATATGTTTCTCATTATGTATGGTAACCATACAGATTTTTTTGACAACCTTATAAAATCTAGAGAGAAAGGTGGATTTTGGCGTGATTTTTGAAATCGCACAAAATTGTTCCATTAAAATAGGATCGAACCTTTATATTTTGCATTTAAATTGCTGTTCAACCCAACCTCTTGGCGCGAATTTAAATATCGCCAAATTATCAATTATTTAGGGTAGTCATGCATACGTTAACGAGTCTACCATACAAATCGCTAGGTGAACGAAGGTTGCTACATTTAGGGAATTATCATCAAAAAAGTCCACTGACGCCAAGTCATGAAGTTAAATTGCATTAAAACCTATTTTGCTATTTTAGATGCTTGTAGTCAATTTTCTATCTGATGAAATTGTAGTATTGTTTTAACGCTGTTTTTGTCTAATGTTAAAGAATAGAACATAAACTAGACATATTTTTCCAGATTGAATAATGTTCTAATATTAATATTATTCTAGTGAAATCCAAGAGCAGGAGGTTGCTTGCGAGATTTTCAAAATCGATTTAAAGTGGTGCCAAAAGCGGGATATTCAAACTCTAGGACGTTTCAAAAAGCAAGATATCATGTGGTCGGAATGACAATTTCGTAACATTGCAGTCGTAAAGGAGATATGTTTAAATGGATTGCATAAAAAATAGTTGTAACCATTTAAAAAAGATCGAGAAAAAAATCCCTGACTTTATTTTGAAGAGATGTCTATCTATGGCGGATATACGGTGACTATTGCTTTATACACCATACAGAAATTTTACAAATATGGATTACATAAGAAATGAAAACCACTAATCTTATTGTGAAAGAACGTCTGTATCCACCGGTCTTAAATGGTGACGAAACTAATGTTCTGCTTGAGCACTGTGATTTTTTTAAGGGAAGCTTGACTGTCAACAATGTTAACCAAACAAACCTCGCGATACTCAACCTATTGTTTTCAAACTAAAGATCAATTTCGGTTGGAATGTAATTTAGCTATCTCATTTGCAACGAAATACTTTGTTGACGCAAATTCGCCAAATGTGATTAACCCTCGATTTTCTTGTTGAACATGGCTATTATACATAGAAACCCTAAAATTAGTCAGTAATTTGCTTGTGATTATAAAAATTGTATCAAATGTAGGTCCAAGTCACATTTTTTCTACTGGTCATAAATTTTTCAAAGCGATCTATTTTCAAATTTCTTTGTGTTCAGCGAAGTGTAACTACACTAATAGGCAATCAAGCATAGAAAAAAAAAAATGACGTACGAATTCCGGATTTATTGGTAGGTTTTCTAGAACAGTAGTGTTGCCACAGTTTGGCGATTGATCGCCAAAGATTTCTGTCTCAAAGCAGCCTCCTATTCTAGGATCCAACCCTTTACCCTGAAGAGAGTAACCCATTTTATATGTTACACATTTCTGTTTGAATCAGCTCATTTTTTTCGTAGGATCCAATTTTAGCCCACGCCTTGACAAAAAATAATATGGCGCTAAAAGGCGTGATGGATGTACCAAATCAATAACCCTTGTAATGAAATCATATTAGAGCCTACTTTTATGCAAACCACATTTGGTGTTATTTCGCACTGCTATAGAATGGGCTGAAATAGAATTTTATCCCTTTCGTCTTTTATATCGTAAGGCTAAATTTATACGCTACCTTACCCTGGATGTAGAACACGCTTGGACACCCATTTTTTTTAATCAACTTAATATGTGCGGTATTTAGTACTGAGGTGGTAATTGGAATGCTTGAAGATGTTGGAATGCTTTGGCTTTAAAAACTTCATTGTCAAATACCAAAAGGGCACCAATCCAGACGCAAACTGCTTCAGTACCAAAACTTTACCCAATAATGTAGAACATTGATGTATTCGTAAAATACGATCTAAATTATATATTCGTCTAGATGCCAAACTCGTTTTTCTTCGTCATCTGAATATATGCGGCAATTTCGTAATCGGCGGTACGCGCTAAATTTATCAAAAGCCATATCATCCAAAAAACATAAAAAGGCGTCAATCCGGGTGTATACTAAATCTGATCCTAAAATGCTTAAAAATTTGAAGAAAATGCAGTTTAACCAATCCTTATCGAGTTTTCTTGGAGTAGAAGTTTTAGATTCATTTTAAATGCTGTTGTAAAATGCTCTCAAAATTTTAAATTTATTTGAAAAGACGCCCCATTTTCTTAACATTACATCGGTTTTTATTTGTCTTTATTTTTACATAAATTTCGGGATTTGTAAAAAGTTTTCTTCTTTTACATCCTTTATATTACTTAGCATTCGAATCTCGGGTCAGATTTCCTGCCTAAAAGTCAAGTGGGGCGTTTAGTTAATTAATCTGAGAACTAAGACAAATGTTGTCTCAAATGCATAGTTCTTTTAAATATGTGGGAAGCACGTTACATTAAAAATATTTGAAGCGTTTTAAAGAAGTATTTAAAAATATTCAATGAAGAATTCGAAACTTCAATACATTGAATTCGTAGAGTTCTTTTTAAAATGTCATGTTTGTATTCTTCAGCGATTACAATCGATATACTAAAACAAGAATAAAAGTATTGAACTTCGAGGCGGGGGAAGGATATTTTTAGTTTCACAATCAAACCGAGATGATAACTACGTTCAAACATTAGTAAGGATTGAATTAATTTTGTATGTCTTAAATTTTAAAAAATCAGATAACTACGTTCAAACATTAGTAAGGATTGAATTAATTTTGTATGTCTTAAATTTTAAAAAATCAGACTTATGCACCTAATTGATGTCTTTATGCAATTAACTAAGGAAATAAAATGCATAATTTTGTCTACACAATCGAATTTTTTTTTCCGCTTATTTTTAATTTATCTGTTGGAGCTTGCACAATTGGACTATTCACTAAATAATAGAAATATTTTATTGACATTGATTGAAATTCATTTAGGTTTGGATGTCGGAATCATAGGTGTTCCAATGGATATCGGGACTTCCAATCGCTCTGGTGCTCGCTTTGGACCTCGTCAGATTAGGCAAGAATCATCCCTTTTAAGACCTTGCTGTGCTAGTACAGGTATGAAAATAGACAATCATAAGTAAATTCGAAATCCACAATTTCCACAATTTTCAGTAGAAATTACTTTTTTTTAAAAGAAAATCAATTATTTCGTGGGATTTGTACAATTATTCACTGGATGATTCTAAATTGTTGAATGGGACTTTTTGAAATTTGGCCCAAATCTTCTTTAACACTTGTACTGAAAATGTACAGATTACATTTAAAATCAAAAAATTAAGATACTTATGATAAATTGAAATACTTTTCATTAAATTCGGAGGAAAAAATCTACAACGATAAGGAACGTTTTAACTTTCATTATTCTTAACAATATTTTAATGTTGATAAAAGAAAATGCACATAAAAAATATTTCTTGCATTACTCTTTGCTATATTATGATTTTGATCCATATTTTCCCTTCTGTTGCTTAGTACAGTAATTTTTCAACAATTTTTATTATATTTTCTCACAAAGATTGAAACGTAAGGCGTAAAGTTTGAAGTCTCAAAATTTACATGTTAGAAATTTGTTAGTTTTAAATTCCTTCTTACAATTCGATTCATATTTCCATTTTTAAATATAATTCTGGGCCAATCTTATTAAATACTTCCTAAGACTGAAGATCTATAGTTCTGTGACAATTGAAGAGATTTCTGATGTTTCAAAATAGTCATTTATTAATTATAATAGCTTTTTCCCTGTTTTGTCCAAAGTGAACACATTCATCGAGATATTAAATCGGAACCTGTATATATAAGTAACACATTAAAATTTTTTTGCAACATTCATTGGGTCCCTACAAACAGCTAAAAAACTCTTTTGGCGGATGATCTCTCATAGCAAGTTCTATTCCAGAGCAATCGTAGATAAATCTCTTATGAATTCTCCAACAGACCAAAATGCTGAATATTTTTAACAGATTGGTGAAAAATTTTAATAATTATGTTTTAATTTAATCATATTTCTCAGCCTATGTAGTCTACATTCGTATTTTATTTCCATGAAAATAGTAATCATCGACTTGATTACTTGAATAAGTCAAAATATAATTAGTTAAGTAGTCAACGACATCAAACAAACCAAAATTCACTTGATTATGTTAAATTCTTGGTTTATCATAAATTTTAATTCTTCTAACAATTTGTAACGTGGGCTATTTGTATATTTTTTTAACTTTTATCTGGATTTACTTTCTGATTTTATATTTAAATATATCAAATTTCTTTCCAAATAAATGAAACATGACCTAAGCAAATTAGCTAAATGTTAGAAATATAGTGAATGGATTTGAGGAAATATATATAAAGGTGACGGAAAAGTAAATATTAGAGTTATTAGAGTTAGTAGTAAAAGTAGCAGTGAACAGTCGGTAGTTGGCGTAAGATACGATAGGGATCTTGCATCGATAGTGGACTAATGGAGGATTAAAGATTACCTGGACTAATTCCAGAAAGGTGGGAGTCAAAGAACTTCCGGTATTTGTAATTAATCTCACTTAACAATTGAAATTTTAAATAACGACCGCTAAAACTAATGAGAGAGAGAAAAGGGATGCGTCATAAGTTTTCTTTCCGTACTAGAAAATAGTAGCTTTTTACATCCGTCTCATATTTCCTACTCATCAAATGAAGGTTAAGAATTTAGGCAACAGTAGTTAATTACATATAGTAATTTTGTATTTTAAATAGTACAGTATAGCAAAACTAATATTACAAAAATCTATCTGGTGAGGATAAGGCGAAAACAGTTCAACACGGAGGAAAGTGGCAAATGACACTTTATTTACAAATATTCACGACGAGACAAATCATAGATAGCAAACTTTAGACAGATAAGCGATACAACAGGAGCAAATACAGCACTCTTACATGCATTCAAACAGTGGCAGTAACGTTAACTCGCCAACTTACTATTTCGATCTACGGACAAATCTTCAAAGTAATACTTTGCATGGATTCCCACCGCTTCTGTCAGTCACGACAGATTCCCTGGAAGATACAAGTGAATTCCGACAAATTCACTCAGACTTCGCCTCTCTCCTTATTTATAGCTGTCCAGACCAGGTGTGACATTGCTGGAAAAATCCCATACATTTCTCCTCATCTAGATATTGACACAATTCCTACATTTTCGAGAATTTTCATTTTGTTGTCGAAGTCTCAAAGTTCTATAAATTCGTTGCGAAGTTCGAGAGTCATTGCTTAAGCTTTCCTTGGTATTCGAAGAAAACTCTGTAGATGTCTCATTTCCTTTTTTAGAGTAGCGTTGCAGGGAAGCATCATCTCAGGCTTGTAACATTAGTAATTTTGCTTCCTGTTGTTGCGATGAGAAAGTGAGAGTTCAGCTCCCATTAAATTATGTGGCCTTTGCCTTACTCTTAAATGCGTTTCGCATGATGTTATACTTAGCGTATTGTATTTATAATGCCTTAATAAATTGTGGCCCCAGTAGCCTAGTGGTCATGGTCGCGGACTCGCGGCAAGCGGTTTTCGTTGAGACGCGGGTTCGAGCCTTGAGGCCACTAACGACCTACAGTGTAGCCGAGGCTGATGCAAGATAAATCGGTCGGTGTCACCTGTTGGCGAAGTGTGGAAGTTAGGAGAGGAGGATGCCAGTTCAGTGAGGTTCTTCATCACTTGATTGAGGCTCAAGGTTATGAAGTCCGTCGCCAATAATCCCCGTGTTGCTTCTACTACGACGCTAATAAAACTAAAAGCCTTAATAAATCTAAGAATTTATAATCCTGAAAATTCTCAAATGTCTTATGAATTTGGCTAATTATTTGATTATTTTTATTGCAAATGATTAAGACGTGAGTATTAAGCGTTCTTATTAAATGCAGTTTTTAAGGGGTTAAATTTGTAGTAGGGGGCTCATAAATTGATTTAAACTTTAAATCTATTCAGGAATTATAGAAATACAGTAAGCCTTTTAGTTGTGATTTAATAACTTTAAAATTCCTATTTAATTCTTTATAATAGTGAAAAATTGAAAAAAAAAAATTACCAAATAATTTTTATTACGATAATTTGAATGAATATACTTTAAAAATGTGGGTAAATTATCTCAATTGCCTAAATCTCTATTACAATTTAAATTGTGATATAAATTTTTTGAATTTTTTTTTTTTATCAGTTCTTATAAAATTGATTATAGTTAAGAAGGCGGGCCTTCCCAAGTAATTGAATTTTTAAGACTTAAATTTCTGGACTAAAAAGAATTAAAAAATGTAAGCAAAGAAACATTTTTAAATCAAGTTTTTATTTAAAAAGGGACTAAAAGGTATAAAAAAATTTAAGGCAAAATAATGAATAATTTATACAAATTTGAAACGTTAATATTCTTTTGATCTCATACATAATTAAGTAGCTGACGTACTTAAATTATTGGTAATTACAAAGCTATCGTAATAAAGTGTCTGAATAAAATATTATTGAAGTGCCTCATATATTACATATTACTGTACATCTAAATTTTTTTTATTTTTATTTTTGTGCCTTTTAGTCGATATTTAAATTAAAAATTGATTTTAAAAAAATTTATTAACGTTTATTCAAAAAGCTATTTCAACAGTCCCTAATGTTTTAATTGTGAATTATTATTCTAGGAGATGAGCCATTTGAAACCTTACAAGTTGCTGATCTAGGGGATATCCCATATACATTGTATGATATTACTCGGGCTGCTAAAGATATAAAGGATTACATTTCGAATGTTTTGCAGCAAAACTGCATTCCGATAACGTTAGGAGGGGATCATACCATCACTTTTCCCATTTTGCAAGCCATAAAGGTATCAATCATTTGGAAAATTAAAAGAATTAAACAGTTATAATACTTTCGAAACCTAGAAGCTGTGTTGTTATTTTTGCTATTTTCTCCAGGAAAAGCACGGCCCTGTTGGTTTGCTTCATATTGATGCCCACGCAGACGTAAGCGATTCCATGATGGACTGCAAAATATCTCACGAAACTCCTTTTAGACGTGCTTTTGAGAATGGAGCACTAGATCCAAAGAGAGTTGTGCAGATTGGTCTGAGAGGAACAACGTACACGGCCAAAGATTACCAATGGAGTGCAGACGAGGTAAAGAACGCCTTAAAGTTTGAATTCATAGCTCTGTACGTTTCCCTTTAATGTCTGGTGCATTCGTTAATAGTTCTAGAAGATGAATATTCTGATTACCTTTATAAATGACATAGTGTGTGTCCTATAGTCCCACGAATTATGGGACACACACAGTCTGTTCTAATTAGTACCAGGAGTCTTTAGAGAGTGATTTGAATGAAATCCGATAGGTAGCGTGGTTAAAGTGGAGTATCAAGTGTGTGTTGGTAATCACGGAGATAAATCTGGCGACTTTCAAAATAGGTCGCCAAATTATGCTGTGAATTAAATAACATCACAAATAGACAAGATACTGAAATATATCATTGATAAATGGTAAATTTAACATTACTAAACTATTATTTTATGATTTTAGTAATTATGTTATTTTAATTATTTTTATTTTCAATTTCTTTAGTAATATAATATTATTTGTGTTTCATATAATATAATATACACACACGCATATTTAATATATATATATATATATATATATATATATATATATATATATTTCAATGAAGCGATATTTTTCACTGCTACATCGGTTGACCCTGAACAAAGAAGACGATTTTAACCCATGATCTGTCAGACAGGAGGAAACTGGTCGGGTCGCTTCTTGCAGAAGTCTTATCAACAGTGCTAAAAAGAATTATCCCTTCGGCTAGTTTTTCAGATATTGTAACTTCTTTCGTCATTGTTGAAGATAACCGCTGCATACCCCCCCTCCAGCATCATCGTGATGGTGCGAAAAATGATATACATCCCTCCTCTGTTGTACTGAGTTTCGTTTTGGGGCATTTCCATTCATCGGTTGTTTCCAGTGGAGACGACGAGTCTATATGACGCTTGCGTTGCAGCCGGTATATCAATTACGGTATATCATTTTTTTTTCTGTCTTTTTTTTATGTACACATAATATTTTAGTTGGGGCTTGTCTAAGGGTAAAGGACTGAACAAATGGACAAAAACACAAATAAACTTTTTCACAATTCTAAGACTTTATTGGACGACACTTAACACCGAATTACAACCGAATTACAGCGCACAACAATAATTAGGGCTCAATAGTTAATAAGTTAAAAGATAATTTACAAAAGCATTCAGCCTTTGCGCTGTGACCACAAGAAAAAAAAAACACCATCTTCGCGCGATTCAGAACTTGTCCTCTCCGCATCTCCAGGATACTAAAATATTTTATTTCATATATATACTCAAATTTAGATATAGTCAAACGTTGTCATGTCCGTTAGAGCATTTGAATACATATGAATTTGCGTTAATAAACGAGCTTTATAACTGCAATTTCAAACATATAACATTTCACAATGAAAAAAAAGGCCAAAAAATTAATTTTCAGGGAAAAGAATTATTCCTGTTTATGACTCTAAATATTTACAAGACATTTCTAGTAGGAATATAGAACGTTGTTTATTTATACATTATAATTATTAACTATTTTCATGTATAAATATTTATAGTGCTACTATTGATATTTTAACAGCTATATTTATGTTATTTGTATAAAAAGAAGGCATCTTCTGAGGCATTCTTAATTAAATGGTACAGATTGCTTTTATTTTCATAGGGTTTTAGAGTAATATTAGCTCAGGATTGTTGGCACAAGTGTATGACTCCCGTAATGGAAGACATTCGAAAACAATTAGGCAATGGTCCCGTTTATGTCAGCTTGGATATCGATTCACTAGATCCTTGCTACGCTCCAGGAACAGGTATAACATGGAATCTATCATACTATAAAAATAATTAAATGTATCTATACTTGACATTGAAATTACTGTGCAGAGAAACACAGATATTCAAGCCGAAACATCCACTTAATTATCTGTAATACTCAAATGATGGCTGAGAACTTTAATGATTTTTCGTTCAAGGAATAGAAAGTTTAATCAAAAAATTATTATTGTAAAAAGTAAATACGAGTACATAAAATATTTTCAAGTTGACAAATCAGTGTATTCAGGGTTCACTAGATACTTAAAGTCAATTTAATAAACAATTTTGTAGAAGATGAATGGATGAAATACCGTGCTGTTATTGATATTGATAGGGATACAAGAATTGATGAGACAAATTCGACAAATAAAAGAATATTAGAAACATCGTTAATAAATGGAACATCCTTAATAAGATGTGTAATTCCCAGGGTATTTACAAAATTTAAGTTATTAATATCTCCCCAAAAGGAATTAAATTATGTTCAATTTCGATTGATTACACACACACACATATAATTAAGTTGAAAATGATCTAAAAAGCTTAAAATTTTATTCGAATCCATTCAATTATCTCAAGATATAATCAAAAAAAACCAAGTAAAATCAATTGAAAAAAGAAAGATATAGGCGTGATTTTTTTATTCCAAATGATTTATCTTCAAACTAATTATAGTGATTAATTTTATGAAATTTTAGAAAATAATTAGTATCTTAGAAAAGTTACAGGAATAAACTATTAATGAAATCGAATTTCTATGACTGAATAAAGAAATCAAATGTTTTTTATGCATTTTGAATTAAATTATTCCACTATGAATCTCCTAAATGAAAAACAAGGCCAGGAACAACCGCAGAGCTGCAGTAGCTGACATGTATGGATCCCAAACATTTTCTCATTCTTATTGGTAACTAAGCTATTAACCGAACAATACGTCGGAATCACTTTGCCCCTCCAATTGTAAATTTTTTTCATAAAGTTTTTAAAGAAGTATTATAAAGATTAAGAGGGGGGGGGGGATTTTTTTTTTTTTTTTTTTTTTGAGTTGATTTAACAAATGTGCAGAGCTTTTGGCATGCTGTAGCAGATGATCAAGATTTATTACGCAGTCACACTGGTGGCTCACCTGCAGTCTAAAATCTAGCGCCAATCTTAAAAATTATTTGATGCCGTTCATTCAAGTAGTTTAAGATTTTCATATAGAATTTTTAAAATGGAATGAGAAGCAGTAATTAAACATAACACAAAATTTGATCAAAATACTTTGGGAACATGTAAATTGATGAAACAAGCGTAAAATGGGATTTATGTGTATGTATATCAAATATTTTCCCGGAGAAATGAACTTTTTATGAACGGAAAAGATAAGCTAAAAGATAATGAACAAACTGAAGACCAAGCTCATCTACGGTATCCGAGATTATTGGGGGGGGGGGGGAATGTAATTTTGAGGCAAACAATCGCTGAGCGTCACTGAGAATGATGAAAGAGTCTATGAGCATCAACGAAAAAAACCATTCAAACCATCCTGAATAAAGGTTTGCTCAAAACTTCTGTATAAAATCTGTTCCATACTCTTTAACAAATAAACAAAAGCCAATGAGGAGTGCATATTGTAGAATCATCATTTCAGCCGCTGAAAATGATCGGAACATCTTGAAATCAATGGATACAGATGATAAAACATGGTGTTTTCAATAGATTCTAAAACAAGAGACACATGAAATGGAGATTGGAAGTAAAAAAACTCATCACCCCCCCCCCCCCCCAAAAAAAAAAGAAAAGTTCCATCCAAATTCAAAACAATGTTCATTATATTATTCGATTGTATGAGTATCATCCACAAAGAATCTGTTCCAACTAAACAAGCAATAACTGATGAGTATAATTTGAATGTATGGAGGAGTTTGATGGCTATAATTCGTTTCATTGGTCCAGAACATCGGGATGAAAACAGTTGGAACTTGTTTGTGCCCATCACAACTCATTTATTATCCTCAGATTTTGTCGTAAAATAACGCTTGTGCGTGGAATCATCCTCTATATTCGTCTGCTTTAGTACCCTGCGACTTTTCTTTATTACTGAAATTTAAAATGGAGTAAAAAGAGATTTTGGCAATGTTACGACCATACAAACAGTTCCGACGCGATCTGTGGAGGCGATTCGGCATTCAAGTAATTAGTAATTCGCTCTGACATATGTATCAAAGTCGGGGGGGAGGGCTTCTTGTGAAAAGAAAAGCATAGTAAATAATAGCTTCTTGAATCTATTTCTTTATATAGATCCAGCCTTAAAAATTCTTTGGCTTACTGTGTGTGATGGGATATGAAATGCAAAACATAATTGAAGTTTAAATAATTCGAAATAAAAAAAAAAAACGCTTTTTAAAACAGCGTTTTTAAATGGTGACAAAGCTTAATAAAAAAATTATTGAAATATCAGTTAAAACTTTGTAAAAAACCTCATATCTCTCTCGTCTTTAAGATCACTCCCTCTGTGCAATTCAATATATCTTCCATAGATGGCGCAGGCTACTACACAAATTACGTTATTAAAAAAATTATTGAAATATTAGTTAAAACTTGTCGCAAAAGTCTAAATATTGCATTGTTAGGCAAGTAAGAACGATTCCCAAAGTTTCAGAGCTCTAGCTTTAATGGGAAGTTGGTTAAATTAACAATCGAAAATTTGATGGCACTCACACATACACACACCAAGTGAAATACAGAAAAACGTTTTAAAATAATGAGCATTGATAATAACTATTTTTTTTTTTTTACTAAGCAGCTTCTTAAGTGTGATTTGATTTGTGAGATATTCGTATATATTTCTCTTTATATTTCAATTTTATAAAGAACATGTTGATGATTTCGCAGGTACACCAGAAATCGGAGGCTTGACAACAATACAATTGATTGAGATAATCAGAGGATTACAAGGAGTTCAACTTGTTGGAGGAGATGTTGTAGAAGTAATGATTTTTAATTATATATATCAGATTCAGCGTAATATGTATGCATATAATGTGTATAAAGGTAAAATATAAATATATAAAAAAAATGGAGTGAAACAAAACAGATACAACATTAAGTTGATATAATTAATTTTGATATAATTAGTGGATCATGAAAAAGAATCTTAAAAATAACAGGGTCATAAGAAAACAATTTAGGAATTACCGCCTTATGAAATGTACTGTTCACTTTAGGCATAGTCCCCATCCCTTTATACGTGACTAGTAACATAAACTCACAGAGAAGGAATTCCGGTGATGGCTGTCGACACCACGCTTTAATGGAAATTTTCACCTCGTCATCAGAATGAAAGTAATGTCCCTTAAAGTACTCTTTCATCGAAAAGAAGAGGAAACAATCGTAAATTGCTGTTGTAATCGTTGTTCACCTCACTTCTTCAGTTCTCAAAAGACCAACGACACTTAGGAATAAAGAAAGCAAATTCATTACATAGAGAATACATGTAGCTTTCAGATACAAAAAGAGCTTTGAAAATCTGGGAATTAATAATAGAATTACATGATGGTCATGAAAGTGGTTCTTTTCAATCAAACCATCATAAGTATTTATTTTGATTTTTCAGATTTTCTCGAACTCCTTTGTGGCCGCGGATTCACGGCCGGCGTTGTTTTCGTCAAGTCGTGGATTCGAGCCTTGATGCCACCAAAGCCACCGTATAGTGAAGCTTATGCATGTTAAACATAAGGTCCATTGAAAAGTCCCCAGCCTGACAAATAGATGGCACTACTAGAATTAAATTCATATATTTTTAAGTTAGCCCTAACCCTCAAAAGATGCGTGTATAAATTTGACAGCTGTCGGATCATTAGTTTGTGAATTATAGCATTTTGAGGGGAGCAATTTTTGCTATTGTGAAAAAAATGGATAAAAAGGAATTTCGCGTGCTGATAAAATATTGCTTTTTGAAGGGAAAAAATACAGTTGAAGCAAAAACTTGGCTTGATGCCGAGTTTCCGGACACTGCCCCAGGAAAATCAACCCTCAAGGATTGGTATGCTAAGTTTAGACGTGGTGAAATGAGCACCGAAGACGGTGGACGCAATGGACGCCCAAAAGAGGTTGTTACCGACGAAAACATTAAAAAAATCCACAAAATGATTTTGAATGACAGTAAATTGAGATTGAATGAAATAGCAGACACTCTAAAGATATCAACTGAACGTGTACATCATATCATTCACGAATATCTGGGTATGAGAAAGCTCTGTGCAAAGTGGGTGCCGCGCGAGCTCACTTTTGACCAAAAACAACGACGAGTTGATGATTCGGAGCAGTGTTTGAAGATGATCAAGCGTAATAAACCCGAGTTTTTGCGTCGATATGTGACAATGGATGAAACATGGCTCCATCATTTCACTCCGAAGTTCAATCGACAGTCATCCGAGTGGACTGCACACGATGAACCCGCTCCAAAGCGTGGGAAAACGCAACAGTCGGCTGGCAAGGTTATGGCGTCTGTATTTTGGGATGCGTATGGAATAATTTTCATTGACTACCTTGAAAAAGGAAGGACCATCAACAGCGACTATTACATAGCGTTATTGGACTGTTTGAAGGCCGCATTTGAAGAAAAAGAAAGTGCTGCTTCACCAAGACAATGCACCGTGTCATAAGTCAGTGAAAACAATGGCAAAAATCCATGAATTGGGCTTTGAATTGCTTCCTCATCCACCGTATTCTCCAGATCTGGCCCCCAGCGACTATTTCCTATTCTCAGATCTCAAAAGAATGCTCGCTGGGAAGAACAAATCGTACTACGAAAATGGTATCGAAAATTTGGAGGGTCGCTATAATCAGTGCATCACCCTTGAAGGGAATTATGTTGAATAAAAAAAAACTAATTTTGCCAAAAACATGTGTTTTACTATGGTAGGCCGGGGACTTTTCAATTGACCTGTTATGGTTGGGATGCAAAGTTCATCCTTAGGCGTGGAAGTTTGGTGATGGAGGTGCCAATTCAGGTGTCGTCATCGTCACTTAATCGAGGTACAAAATGACGAGGTCCGTCGTCTATAGTCCTCGTGTTGCTTCTCATTGTGGCCTTTATACAGGACTGGCTATTAAATAACAAGACTGAGGCTGTAAAATATTTTATTTTGACGTCATACAAATATTTACTTTCTATCACCTTTAATATACACCGTTCTTCTCTACCTACAACGCTCCACGCGAATCTTCCATTGTTCGAAACAGTGTTGGAAGCCTTTTTCTGTCAGTTCCTTCAGGACGTGTTCCGTTTCTCCTTCACAGCCTCAACATACTCAAACCTTGTTCCTTTTAATGCAGATTTCTCCTTAGGAAACAGATAGAAGTCGCGTGAACTCAAGAGCCGGTGAATAAGACGGATGTTCTATCACTGGGATCTGTACTTGCTTAGAAACCTCTCAACAGACAATGTGGAATGAACCAGTATATTATCTGGGTGCAAAAATTTGACGTATTTATTCTTTGTCGATTCCCTGCTGCCTTCGCAATCGTATGAATACGTAACCGACGGCCAGGTCGAATCAGATTACCAATTTTTTCGATATCGTCATCCGTTTTTGACGTGGGAGAGTGACTCGGGCTTGAAAAATCATCTTCTCTTCTCGGTCATCTTTTTTAAACCACTCACAAACCCGTGCTTTCGATAAATATTCATTGCAATACACTTCCTTCAATAAACTATAAATTTCAGTAGGGGTTTTCCTTGTTTCATGTGAATTTTCACAATTCGTTACTCACTTATCATTTTTTCCGGCTAAACAATACATATATATATATGTTAGATATATAACTGTAATGCGAACGAAGGCTATGGGTATACGGATTATTTTTACAGAAACGAGAGGTACTGCATTCGAAAGAGAAAAGAGAAAGCTTCATACGAAACAACTGTCGGTTTGACGCATGCGTATTTCTTCTGTAGAAGCATCAGTCTTGTTATTTAATAGCCGTACCTCGTAAGCAATCACATTTTGAACCCCTTAAATTTTCTTTCCTTTTGAATGTGCGAGAAAGATTGATTAATGCCTCTAATTTTGATTTTACTGTGTAACACTGATTCGAATTAAAAGATTTTGAAATAAACACATGCAATATGAGATTTAAATGTAATGATGTCCTATCTTAGAGTATCTAATTCAATTTTTTAATGAGATCGACCAGCGTAAACAGGTTCTCAGACTCCTGACATGTGCTATTGGTATAAGTATTGACAGATAGTTTATTATTTGCATTTAGAAGCAAGTGAAGCGCTGTTGGCGACGGGCCTCGTCATTTTGAACATCCATCAATGGAGGAGGATGATAACTGAACACACAACTCGGGCTAACGACAGTCCTTGGAAACTCGACAAAGTTTTACGCTCATCAATCCCATTACACGATGAGTCTTTAATGACGTCAGGGCTCGAAATTACGACTCGACGGAAACAATCCTGGCAGCGAGTCTAAGGCCACGACATTCGTCAACCGCAGCCAATTGGTATAAGTGAGGAAATGACTTGCAAGACAGTTGTCGTTGTTTCTCCTCATATTAATGATTTTTAATGAGAGCAAATTAATGGACAATGTGGCAGGAGATCTACGCATAGTGAATTTCTGTCTTATATGTACACTGCCCACGGCAAAAATTGCATTGACTAAAAATAAACAGATAACGTTTGTTCCAGTTAGTAATTACAGCTTAAAAATAGCAGACCAACTTTTCATACTAGGTGTCTTGTTAGAATTATCTTAAATGATAGGGAAAACTTATGTCTAAAAATGAGAAACGATTAGGTTGGCTGAGGACCAATTTTTATTAGGATGGAGCAAACCTTTCCTAAAAGTTACAAAAAGAGTTAATAAGTTGACGGCAAATGGAAGATCTAGCAATAAAGATGGAGTAGGATATTTATTCAAATATAACCAACACAACGGTCGTTTTTCAAAGTTCCATCAAATTGTTCTGTCGGATCCGTTAACTCAAGGTTGTCAGAGTCCATGATTACTATACCGCAAATTAGAGCATTATTATAAATTGAGCGATAATATAAGTTCCATCATCGATAGGAATTTTCTGCGTTACAATCTTTCGACATTATTGTAGAAATCACTTATGCAAGGAAAAAAAATCTTTTTAAATCTTAAAATTTTGCTTATAAAAAATGGTTGAATGTATAGTTAATCCCATTGATCGCGAGATCTTGAAAATAATCTCTTAAAAAAAGTACAAAATGGGCGATTTAATTTTCCGAGAAAGTGTGATTCGTATCCAATCAAATTCTAAAAAGATAAATAAAAAAAATAATAAAATGGTCAACCCTCGCTTTGCCCCCAACTGTCAAAACATGTGTTTCTTCATTTCCCCTTAATCGTATTTTTATCTTTTCTTTTTTGGGATGAAAGTCACCGCCTGTACTTTACGATCTGGAGACTTATGAGTTGTGGTTTCGAAAAAGATTCCTACTCTACAGTGTGCCTTGTTTGTTCATTTTTTAGTGCGAAAGTACTATTTGACTCATTTCTTTCTCGTGTTTCTCATTCAGAGTAAAAGTTTGCTACTACAAATTGGAACTACGTCGCATGTTTATCCCTCAATATAAAAAAAACAGAAAGAAAAATAAGGTATTAATGTTTTTCTTAACAGAAAGTCTTGACATAATCTGAAAAAGGATTGATTTACTTGAATATCATAAAAAGGGAGCCATATTAAAACCACGAGTTAAGGGGAATAATAATGAATTAATGACCTTTTTGTTAACTGGTCTATCTTATTCTTATATTTGCAAAGTTTTTTAACAAATCAAACGAAATGAAAACTTAATTTTTGATGAAGAAATGTGGTAAAGAAACAAATAATATATTACTTTTAGCAGAGTATATGAAAAGTAATACAAGTGGTACTTGATGTATGAATCTGAGTAAACTGTCTTTTTTTTTTTCATTTGGAATGATATACAATATTTTTGTTATTATTTTTATACTATCATTATTTTCAGTATTATTTCAGCTGTCACACACACACTTTTAGTTTAGTTTTTATTAACGTCGTACTAGAAGCAACACGAGGGTTGTTGGCGACGGACCTCGTAATTTTGAACCACGGTCAAGTGATGAGAACGACACCTCAGTTGGCACCCCCCTCTCTTAACTTCCACGTCTTCTTCGGGCCCAAAGGACCAGGATTCGAAACGTCACTGACAATTCAAGATCCACAACACTCCCCCTTTACGGGTTCGGAAAACCACCATTGCCGCCGAAAGCTGTTTTTTATTCGGATGTATAGAGAATAAAAAATCATAATGTTAATTAATTATGTAAAACATAGCACTGAATTAAGCATTTGACTAAAATCAAAACTCATTTAAAAAGATATTGATAGAAATTTTTAATTTTAGCTTAATCTAGTTAGTGTTTCCTGATTATTTTACTAAACCTAATCAATAACAAAAGTTTCTGCTCATTTTACAAACATATAATTCTGAACACACAACTATTGTTGTGAATTTGAGTTATTAACACATGGCTCAATAAGTCCCGAGACTAACATTGAAAACAACATTTTTTTTGCAAAATTTTTTTTATTCATCAACATAATCACCTTTTAGGGTGATACAATCGTTCCAACGCTTTTCCAATTTTTCAATACCATGTTTAAAAAAAAAATTATCTTTCGCTTCAAAATAAGCTTCAGTTTCAGCGATGACCTCCTCATTTGAGCCAAATCTTTTTCCCTGGAGCATTTTTTTAATATCAGCAAAGAGCCAGTAGTCACTGGGGGCTAAATCTGCCGAGTATGGGGGGTGGGGAAGCAGATCAAAGCCCAATTCGTTCAATTTTGCCATTGTTTTCATCGACTTGTAGCAGGGTGCATTGTCTTGGTGAAAAAGGATTTTTTTTTCTCTGCATGTGCGGTCGTTTTTTTGCGATTTCCTCCTTCAAACGCACCAGCAAGTCAATATAATAATCACTGTTGATCGATTTACCTTTTTCGAGGTAGTCAATGAAAATCACGCCATGCGTATCCCAAAAAACTGACGCCATGACTTTGCCAACTGACTGCTGCGTTTTCGGACGCTTCGGACGGCTTTCGCCAGCTGTGCGCCACTGCCGCTTCGACTCTGGAGTGTAGTGATGTATCCATGTTTCGTCCATGGTCACGTAACGACGCAAGAAATCTTTTTTGTTGCGAGTAAATAGCGATAAACAGCTTTCTGAATCATCCACTCGTTGCTGTTTTTGTTCCATCGAAAGCAATCGCGGCACCCACTTGGAAAAAACCTTTTTCATGCTCAATTTTTCATGAAGGATAGTAAATACACTTCCATATGATATCTGTGTCATCTCAGCAATCTCACGGAGCTTCACTTTACGATCTTTCATTATAATTTTTGTCACTTCACTCACATTTTCCGGTGTAACGGCTTCCACAGGTCTACCCGAGCGTTCCGCGTCATTTGTGTCAGTACGACCACGTTTAAACTCGGCAAACCACCGACAAATCGTTGCTTTTGATGGACAAGAGTCCGGGTAACATTTTTCAATCCATTGTTTCGCTTGCACGGTGTTTTTACCCATTAAAAAACAATGTTTTATCAGAACACGATACTCGGTTTTTTCCATTTTTTAAACAAACTACAAAACGATTTTACTCCAACCTCGATAACTCAGCTGTTTCTGGTCCGATCGACTTAAAATTTTGACACGTTTCAAGCAAAGGTTAGTACTCTAAAAAGATCTGGTTACTGGTTTACTATGAGCGCCATCTCTGGGTTAGTCTCGGAACTTATTGATTCATGTGTTATAGACACCAAATTCCGATGATATAATTATATCGTTTTGAAGATGAATTAGTAATA
This sequence comes from Nephila pilipes, assembly GCA_019974015.1. Taxonomy (NCBI): domain Eukaryota; kingdom Metazoa; phylum Arthropoda; class Arachnida; order Araneae; family Nephilidae; genus Nephila; species Nephila pilipes. Next base: position 418,180 of record BMAW01054125.1, read on the forward strand.
GAATGTAATGATAAAAATAAAGTTGCGACTATTTTTATGTATCGCTTTTTAAAAAATACATTTATACAATTATTCTCAATCCTTGAAAGTATATTATTACTTTTAAAATTTTCAGCTTATTCTATATGGCTACGAAGGAATTAAAATGAATTCATGACAAAATATTGCATTTCATATTAAATTTATTGTTTTTTTTTCATCGGTTACTTTTTGTAACTACGAAATCTTACCTTCAACTAGTAAAGTTAATTTATTTCTTGTGTTTCAGGTAGCTCCACCGTATGACTTGAGTGGTAATACATCTTTGACCGCGGCAAATTTGGTATTTGAATTTCTGAGCGTACTGGCTAAAAATAAAAAAGGCTTGGGAAATTCGAACACTGCGTCAAGTGAAAACGGAAATTCACAACAAAACGGCTATAACTCTCAAAGAGCAGAAGACTCATCAAAAATATAACGCAAAATTATAATTCAAGAATGCTCATTAATGTTTGAAAAGCTCAAAACGTCCACATGAACTTTAAAATTATTTTAAAAATAGTGATATTTATTACATAAAAAATTCCGAAATATTGGCTCTATTTCACATTTATATCATATAAAATTTTAATTGCTTAAGATGTTGGTTCATTTAATTCACAAAAAATATTCAAGTGTTATTAAGAAATAAATAGACATAACCTATTTCTTTCATATTTGCTAATTTATTTTTAAAATGAACAGTCAATTGTGCATCAAAACCTCCCAAGAAACGTTAAATTAGATTTTAGAATCAAGATATAAGGTAAATATCTTGGATAAAAGATATTCAAAGTATTAGAAAAAAATATTTGAAAGTAAGAACATGAAAGGATATGTGTGTGTGTGTGTGTGTGTGTGTGTGTGTGTATCTTATTAAATTTTTGAATAAATTATTTGATAAAATTAATTTTAATAATCTTCTTAGTAAATATGAAAAATTAAAATCTATTAAAAAGTAATTGCCCAAGTTTTATATAGTAAAAAACAGGTTGTATTCTATTTCATTACAATAATAACTTATACTTCTAAATATTGAACCAATTCTAGAGTTCATTAAAAAACAATCATTTAATTTCTTTAATAGGATCCCTCAAATACCTAATGCATTGCTTCAACAACTCCCCGCGTATGATGCGTCAATCGCATCATCGCAAAAAAGACTAAGAGCCGCTCTCAGACACTCTTATGTTCATTTCCCAGTCTTAAAAAGACTGAGAGCGAATTGAAGCAATTCATTAGTGATATCCTGCTTAATTTTTAAATTCAGGACTTCACATCGATAAGTGGCAATGTCCCATGGTCAAAATGGACCTCGCGTAACACTGTCGATCACTTTCAAAATTTTTAAAATTTCGAAATCTTAGTGATTTAAGCTTTTAAAAGTTTGTTTACACTTTATTTTCCATTTTCCTAAGTTAGAAACAATTCTAACCACCAGGCATCGCTAGTGGCGCATAGCTTAATTCATGTTAATTCTTTTTTTTTTTTTTTCAAACTCAATCTCCTCGCGTTTAAATTTTCCTCAAACTTTTAAATTGCATTTTTCTTTAAATTGGTTTCGGTACGGCATTTCTATTTATTTCATTTTAATTTTAACTTTATTTTTATCTAGTTACAACCTCTCAAAAACCCGCGGACGACAGCTTTCTCGAAGTCGTTTTCGCCTTCGAACTGAAGTCCCACCCCCTAACGCTCTCTCCGCCCATTGCTATATATGCTTTTTAGCTTACTGGTTACAGCGTCCAATGTCAATGCGCTTTCGTAACTTTACTTTCCAACTTTGTTTCGGCAGTTCCTCACTCTGCCGAACGCCCAGGCGCTTGTTGCTTTGATCACAATTATTATAGTTAATTACAATTAAGCTAAAATTTTATTAAATGATGCACATTAACTTTTTAATAGTAATTCTGATGAGAGGGTATGTTTTTAATTTTAAAACAGGTACCTTGTAATTTTAGCCGTTACCGTTACCGTAACTTATACTTAAAAATAATGATATATGTACGTGTAATCAGGGACGTCTTAAGACTTCTTGAGGCCCTGGGCCCTCATCAAAAAATAGGCCCCACCTGCAAACCTTTAATCTAATTTGGTGTATATGAATATACAGATCTATAAAAACAATCCACAGTAAAATGAGGTTTTATATAAATATTCGTTTTCTACATTTTAAATTTGTAAAATCATTAATTCGGTCTTCAAAATCAATTGTTAATAATATTTCGTTTTCAATATTCATCAAGCTAAAACTATTTAAACGTGATTGAGTCATACGATTTCTCAATTCGTTTTTGACCAGTTTGAGTTTTGAAAATGAACGCTCACCACTCGCGTTAGTAATAATCATTGATAAGAAAATTCTCATTATTATTTCAATACTGAGAAACTCGGTGAATAGTTTTTCATTACACTTGTATGTAAAGAATGTGTTGATCCCAATTCCAGTCCCCTCATCCAACAACCGTTCTTCATCTCCATTGGTAGAATTTTGGCCGGCGGATTTCGTTCAGTCGCGGGTTCGATTCTTGGCTACCAAAGACCCACTGTGTAGCCGGGGCTGATGCACATTAAATCTGTCGGGCCCAAAGTCCTCCTTTGGCGTGGTGTGGATGTTGGAAGAGGGGGATGCCAGCTCAGGTGTTTTCTCGTCACTTGACCGAGGTACAAAATTACAAGGTCTGTCGCCAATATAGCCCTCGTGTTGCTTCTAGTGCGACGTTAATAAAAACTAATCCATTGGTAGAATTATATTTTTTATTAATCTTAATTTTCTCCATTTCTTCTCTTTGCTTTTTCTTCAGCTTTTCGCCATGAATGATCATGTAAGACTTGAAATGCTTACATTCCAAGTTCATTTCCTCTCCATTGATGTCTTTATCGTAAAATTTTGATATTTTCTTTTGCATGCTATTTTAATATCTATCTCAACCAAATTAAAAATATTTTGGAAAAATCCAAACATTTCAAAAAGCTTCTCATATTTTTTACTACTCGTTTATATATTGTAAATTAGTGAATCGATTATTGGTAAAAAGATTTCTCTCTATTTTAAATTTCTGGCTGTGGCTGTTTTCAAACGTTGTGTCGGTGTCTCTATTTCCTTCAAGGAAAATTACCCTAACGCGGGGTTGTCTTACACGCTTGTGAATACTTTGAAACTCCTTTATAAAGGACTCTTCCTTGGTTTTTGACTCATAATAGTCAAAAGAGTCTCTTTTGGTTTTTATATATATCATTAACGATTTTAATCATTTTAAACCTTTCGAGATATCCATATTTTTACTCTGGAGAAATAGATTTACTTTGTCAATATGTGTCAAAAAAGTCAATCCAAAGGATAGTTTTAAAAAAAGTAGCTTCTCTAATTCATTCATCTTAATTTTTAATTTTTTGCAGAAAGTCTAGTTTCCTCTGCCTATAATTTATCATTAATTAAGCATCCATGCTCATGAAAATATTTAAAAATACTTGCAAACACTTTTAAAAAATCGAAAACCAGAGAAACATTTTTTTTTCGCTTTTTCGAATTCATTTTATTCTATGCAATTAAAAGCGATACCTTAGATGTAAATAGAAAAGTACGAAACTCCATAAGATTAACATTACACTCTTGTCGTGTTGATGGTAGCCTCAAAGGTTTTATATCAATACTAACTGAAATACCCATTTTCCACACGAGTGAAGTTTTAAAATAAAATGATCAGTTATTAAAAAATAAATGACCAGTAAAACTTAAAATAAATGACCAGTTATAGCTTAGAATCCACTTTTAAACCTGCACGAGATGATGTACAGAAAAATTGTGAATAATTTAGTAAATGATGGCTTCCCTTTTTATTTATATCCTAAAAATAACTAAGATGTTTTTTAAAATAACACACTCGCATTTTGGGGACGAGTTATTCTTAAAAGAATAGTTATTTTGCTACTAAAAATAAGTAAATAAATAAATACACTGTTTTAAAAATCATTATGCCTTATCTCACGTATTATGCACATAACATATGTGTAAAATTTCGTGATTTTTTTTTTTTTTGGTACTTTTTAAGAGAAAAAAAGAAAGAAAACTTGATCACAAGTTTATAAATAAAAAAAATGTATAAAATTAAAGTATTATTAATAAATATCAATTTTCTGTAGGAATATCTGATTAACTGATTAAACAAACATGCCCAAATAGAACATTTCTAGCGAGAGTTCTTATACCCTAAAAATCTCTTATTTTGTACCGAAAATTTTTCCACTTTTAATATTTACTCTTAAAACATCAAATTGTTGTTCAGGCATTTATTTACCTAATTACCAAATCGAACTGTAGGTTTCCTGTTATATGATTGTTTTCCTACATTTATATTACATAACTACAATCAGTAGAAATGTAATATATTCGTTTTATAAATGTTCTTTTTTATTTGGTTTTCAATAATAAGGAAAACGAACAGTCATTTGAATTTTTAAACGAGTAAAATAACGCTTTCCATATCAGAAGCAAATAAAAATATTTCTCTGAATGACAATACACATCGGAAATTTTTTTGGAAGATCACAATGTAATCAGAATGAAGGAAGAGCGCAATTATGCATATTAATCATTGTAAAAATATTCTAAAAAGTCTATTAAAATGTTTTTATATAATTTTTTAAACAATTAAGAGATTATTTCATGCAGTTCAGAGGGAGAGAGAAAAAAGTTTACAAAAAATAATTTGATATAAAAAAACCAACGTTTTTATATGGTGGCAAAGTTTATTAGAGAAAATTATTGAAATATTAGTTAAAACTGTTAGTTATTTTTAAATTTAAAATTTACTTAAAAAGAGATATTTGTGAGCGTATTAAAAAATTCATAATACTCATAAATCAAAACATGCATTTGAAAGTATGTAAGTCATTCTATTAAAAAAAAAGGGGGGACCAAAATTCAGAAAAAATTATTGTGATAAGACATGGCGCCAAATATTGGAAACTTTTTTTCTTGCGAATGATTACTGACTAAAAGTCAGCAACCCTTACTATCTCGGAGATAGTAAAGGGGAGATAGTATCTCCCTTTTGTGAGTACAAAAGTTTTACGATACCTCATGTGGCGTGGGGAGTGCCCGGTGTTTCCAGAGGGGGAAAGAAATTTTTTTCCTCAATCCTAAAAGCGCCTAGAGGAAAGAATATTATGACTTATTAAAATTATTGAAATATTAGTTAAAACTTGTCGAAAACGTCTAAATATTGCATTGTTAGGCGAGTACGAACGATTCCCAAAATTTCAAAGCTCTAGCTTGATGGGAAGTTGGTTAAATTAACGATCGAAAATTTGATGACACATACACACACACTCACACACACCAAGTGAAATTCAGAAAAACGTTTTAATAAAATAGCAGAATTTTTTTAAAACAGGATATTATTTTTATAACTCTGTCAATAAAAAAAAATCAAGTACAATTACATCTTATTTTACTACTTTTAATGCGATATAAATATTTGTATATTATCATAAATCTCAAATACAATTCCAAAATAAAAGCATAATTACCTATTGCTGTTTCAAAAAAATTAAATTTAAAGGAATGAATTGCTGATTTAGAACCTTAGACCACTTGTTTCTTCGAAAAAGTGTGATTACCTTCAGGGTCATTTCAACCCTCTTTTTATTAGTCCTGAAGCCTGTTAAAAATCGGGAATTTGTTTTGTCACTTCTATTAGGGGCTTAAGTGTATCTCTTGTCCATTCATGAGGGATCCTTAACTCTCGTGTACAAATAAATAAAAGGACGTCGGATGGAGTGTCTGTTATGTCTGTGACTGTCCTTCCCCCAGCAGCATTTTTATCAATAAATTGGACTTAACTCGCGTTAGAAATAAAACTAATATTTTCCCCGATTCTCAACAAACGTTGTAAATACAAAATTATAATACGGAAGTAACTGTCTTCAACCAGTTATGTCCAGGAATAACAATTGACAATTAAAATTATTCTGATCATGATCTTATTGAGGCCGAGTAGAGAACGAGGCGAGGCCCCCTCAATGGCGAGGCCCTGGGCCCGGGCCCAGTTGGCCCATGCCTTAAGACGTCCCTGCGTGTAATGTTTTTACAAAGAGTATATTAATAAGGAATATCAATTTTTCATTACAGGCAATTAATATGTAGTTGAGGATAAAAAATTAAAAGATATAATGTATAAAGATACTAATTTCACTACAGGGGTTACTATTTTTCCGAAATAGTTCCATAAAATACCTCTTTTTTTTTTCTTACTGTTTCAAGTAGGTTATCACCGTAGGATTCCTCCCCTTATCGGTTAAGCCATTAGTTCCATGTAATTTTATTTTATCTTTTTCAATTTTCTGCAAAATAATTTACATAGATTTTTCTTTGTTAATGAGATATATCTTGTTTTTTTTTTTTTTTCTTTTGTGTCTACATACGTATTCTTTTTGTATTTTTGATGTTTCGAAATTTTGATTATTTATCATCACATTTTTCTGTTTGGGAAAGTTTGGCGTGTAAAAGGAGTTTTTAAACATGCATATTTGTTTTTAGCCTAACTCAGAAATTAAAAATGTCAATTTCATTTTTATTCGGATTTTCTTGTTATTGATATTTAATTTTTTAATTTCTTGTCTGTACTCTTTTTATGTTTTATTCTTCTTTTCATGTCATCATTTATAGATCTAGTATTTTTTCAAGTAAATTTATATCTTATTTAAATTTGTTAAGTTTTGTAATGTTTTACTGTTTATTTATGCTTATCAAATCGGGCATATAATAATTTCAATGTTTCCTTTCAGTCAAATTTTTTTTATCCTCTAAAAATTTTAAATGTGTTTTCTTTTGTATCCACTATTTTTTTAATTAATTTAACTAAACATTTTCTTCACATTTATTTGAATTACTATTTTCATTATATATACATATGAGACGCTCAGAAGCCAATGCGGTTAAGTCCATTTTTTGATATTTTCTGATTTTTGGAAATTTTGATGAAATAAATATTAATCTTCTTGGTTATTAAAGGATTTACTCGTTGGTTACTTTTTTCTAGGTTAGAAAACCCTTTTTTTTAATAGCTTCTGAATATATTGTATAATAATTTCAGAAGCCATTGTGAATAAGTCCACCTTTTATAAATATTTTTTTACATAAACTTTGAAATAAAAATTAAATTATTTTTCTTCTTTCGATATTTGTTGGTAACACTGAAAAACAAGAAATTCATAGTAACTGTAACCGTTACTTCTAATTAGAATTGTTTGAGTTTTATGCATGTGCGTCAAAACACAAAAATATTACGTTGAAGTGTTTGCGAAAATTATTGCGTTATCAAAAACATTAAATAAATTTTCTTTAATAACTGTAAAAACTCTGACTTTTTAAAATAATAAAAAAGATTTATTGTAAGGGTATAAAAACTAAAAAGGTCAATGGAAATAGAACACAGTGAAAGTGAAACGATATTTCATCCTAATTCAAGGAGAGTTAACCGTATTGATTCTGATACATCGTCAGATAACGAAGATATAGAAAATAATCAAAATAACGGAAGAGTTGGTAGAAAACGCAGCAGGAAACCTGGGAAATGGTCTAGAAATGTTGAGAAACAAAAACAAAGAAACAAAGTTCAAATATAATTTTGACGAGGATGATACCTTTCATGTAATTGATATAAAAAAACAAAAATAGGTGGCCAGTAAATTTAAAAAAATATAACTCAACCTATATTATATCCTAATGGCAGAACAATTTCAAGAGAAACAAAAAAAGAAATCATGTGTTTATTAAAGTATATACCTCCAATTAAACACGACTTTTACAGGACATTAAGGACAACACGTGGAGATCAAGATTTACAATTAAGTAACTCGGAAGAAGATGATGTTTGTTATGATGAATAAACATAAAACTTATGACAATAAATGTTATTTTATTATTTTTACATAAATTTCTTATCTTTTTCAGCTGCCAAAAGGTATAAATCCTAAAATTTTTAAGATGCTGTCATTATTTCAATAAATACTTACGTTTTTATTTACTCATCCTGTACATATCTTGTTTTTTGGCAGAGTTTACACCTCGAAAAAAGACTTTATACACTTTTCTAATTAAATTAATAAACCAAGAATTTTAAAAACTAATGTATCAAAAAACATTAATTTTCTCAATTTTTGTGTTTCGGACTTAACCGCATTGGCTTCTGAGCGGCTCATATATGTGTGTGTGTGTGTAATTTCTTTTTGGGCTTTTGACTATTTTGTTTTTGTATACATTTTCTTAATTTTTTCGTTTTATAGCTAAGCTTTGCTTCTTTTAATTCTGTGCATGTTTATTTACTTGTTGTTTCATTTTTCTCAATTTTTATTTTATAATTTTTATTATTTTAATTATACATTTATGAGATTTAAATTTTTTTTGAATTAAGGTTTAGTAACTGGGATATAAGCTATCCTTTATTAGCTTATTCTCAGAATTACATTATAATCGTGTACATGAGATCGACAACATTTCATCATTTTTGATTATTAATTTTGAGTATTTGGCTTATTTTGAACGAACATTTTTATAATTACAAGAATCTTGTTTTGGTGGATGTAGTTTTCTTATTCTTTCGATTTTCAAAAATTTTTATTTAGGAATTTTGATTATTAGATTTTGCTAGTCTTTTTGAAGATTAGGAATTCTTAAAATCGAGCTTTTAGTCTTGGTTTGCTTTATATCAAACCTATGCGGTTTTGTGTATTGTGGTTTCCTTTTTTTTTTATGATTATAGCTTTGTCTAAGTAAGGTCTTACTTTCAATTAATTCTTGATTTGGTTGGTAGAGTTGCTGTAGGTATTACGAATGTAGTTTTTGAGAAAGGTAGGAATGAATTTACTTGCAACTATGATTCATGTCATAAATTCGTTAAAGATAATTTTTTAAAAAAGGAGGGAGTTATTGATAAACAAACTCTTCATTGGAATATATAAAACAAGGGTTTTACGGAATAGTAATTATAGTTTTCAGATTGAAAATAGCAATATTTGTCTACGTAACAAAAACAGTTACAATAAGGTTAAATTTATTCAAAATATGGATTACTATTATAATACAATATTTGTAATAAGAGATATAAAATATGTAAGAAGATTATCAATGAACAATTCAATATTGACTCCAAATTTTTTTCAAAACTTGTAACTCTATTTACTTATTGAAATGTAAAATATGTATATATTCTCGTAAATATGTTGGACAAGCATGCAATGATATTAATAAACGTATAAATTAACATAGGTATAATACTAATAGCTGTTTAAAAATGAGGGATAGTAAAAATTGTAATAAAATTGAAATTCGACACTTTTTTACACAAAAATTTGAAAATGTTGAGTTACCTATTATTAAGATTATACCTCATTATAAGAGAAGATTGTAGTTTGAAAATTATTATAACAAAGCTTATAATATTTTATACCCTTTTGTTAATTATGTTTTGCTTTTTAATAAAAATATTTTTGAAATTTTTAAACAAGATAACAAAGAATATTTTTATAGGAATTGTAGTTACAGTAAACTCAATATTTCCAATAATATTAATAATAATAAGAAATTAGAAATAGAAATAATAAGAGACAATATATAGATATGTTGGCTATAAAAGAAAAACATTGATATTTTAAATAATAAATTTGATAAGGGTTTCAATATTAAAAGTGTTAAGTACTTTCTTTTAGAGAAATTAAAATTCGTAGGGATTTTGTTTTTAAAGTTAATATATCAAATTGATAGTATTTACCTGCATATTGTTAAGGATATTTGTAATTATTTAATTCCTAAATATAAAGTTTATAATTTTAATTCTGATAATCAAAAATATAAATATTGTAATATTTGTTTTATGAATAAATTCTATGGTAATATAAATTTTGACAGTATTCTTAATAAAAATAAAAATTTAATCCTTATTGATAATATTAACATTAAAAAAAACTTTTAAATTTAATAAAAAAGGGGATGTTTGATTTATATGATTATAATAATTGTAATGAATAGCAGAACAAGTGTATTTGTGATTGTAAGGATTATAAAGAATATATAAATGAAAAGCATCAACATGTGGATACTGCTTATCTAAATACGAGTGTTTTTAAGGATAAAAATCTTAGAGAAATTATGAACAGGGCTACAGGTTTCAAAACTATAAATTCCAGTAATAAAAATTATATCAAAAGAATAATTCATGAAGATATTGACAATTTTTAAAAAAGTCGGTAATTAAATATAGTTTACCTATTGATTAAGAGTATAAGTTTTATATCATGAAAGGGATGAATTATTTGAATTTTAAGGTTAAAGATAGCACTAAGATTTTAGTCCTAAAAGATTCTATAAAAAAATTTAAGATGAATTCATTATTTGTTATATTGATAAGGTCCCAGGCAATTATGCTATTATTTGTAAAGAACTATATACTAATATAAATATAAAAACATCTGATTAATAATAATGCTTTTATTAAAATTAATAATCATGATAGAGAAATAACTATTAAAATTAAGGCTTTATACAAGGAAAAAAATAGGTTATACAATAAATATAGTTAAAATTTCTCATTTATTTTAATTCCTAAGTTTCATAAAGCACCTGTTACATTTAGAACTGTAACTAATAGTTGCAATGTTTTCATAACTAAAGTAGGTAAATATTACAAAAGATTTTACAAAATACTGTAGATAGTTAGAATAAGACCCTTATCATTAAAATAGCAGTGAAATCATTAATTATGTAAACGATAAAAAGATTTATAAAATTTACAGTTGTGATTTTGTAGATTTGCTTAAATTAACATATATTGAAGATTTAATTAAAGTTATTTTAGATAATTTTAAAGAATTAAAAACTAATTCTTCTGTTTCTTATGAGAAATTTGAATTTCTGATTAATCTAGTCTTAAGGAAAATTATAATGGTTATAATGGTAAGAATATTTTAATAAATTAAAGATATACCTCAAGGTGGTCCTGCTAGTAATAGTCTTGCTAATATTTATTTACATTTTAATGTATGTAATTTTTAGAAAATAATTTCAAGCTATTTAGATATTTTGTCGATTTTATAACTTTTCAAATTCATCTTAACCCTGAAGTAAAATTAAATTAATTTTTTTTTTATCTTTCTTACTAGTATTTGATCAATACTAATGTGAACTCTTTTGGAACAATTTTTTTAGATGTTAATTTAAAAATTGGGAATAATATTATCATTAGTAACATATATTATAAGAGAAAAAATTACTGTTTCTCTATTAATAAAGTTCCTTCCTTTGATAGCAATTTTAGTTAAAATACTTTTCAGAAGTATTTTTCATAATATTTTACTAACAAATATCAATTACTTTTTATATTTTCAAATGTTCAAAATAATTAAAATAATTTCTTCTTTTTTTTTTTTTGCATGAGCTAATGTTGATTATCTAATTATTTTTTTTAAAAATAACTTTAAATATAAAAAGTATAAAATTGGTTAATCGTATTTCTTATTATAATTTTTGATTTTTTTGATGGTTTAATTAAGATTTTTTTAAAAAATTTGTTTATATTTTAAAATTTCTCCCCTTCTTTCACCGAATTTTTACATTTTTTTAATTTTTATTTGCTTTTTATTTTGTTATTTTTACTAGTTTTTTAAAGTATTTTTATTTACTTTTTAATTTTTTCTTAATTTTGATTTTATTTTGATTTATTATTATTTTTATTTCTTTAATTATTTTATATTTATTTCGATTTTTAATTTTCGTTTAAATGTTTTTCCTATAAAATTTTCTCTTTGGATTTACTTATGAAATTGTTTGATACATGTTGCTTTATTTTGATTTTTTTGTATTCTTTAAATTTCTTTATTACTTATTTAGGTCTTGATATATTTATTTTTTTTTTAATTTTTGATTCTGTAAGTTTTTAGTTGTAGTTCTAAGTTCTGGAAATCTTTACTTTTCGGGATTGAAGATTTCCCTCGTCAAATCCTCCTTTCCAATAAAAGGTGGATCCCCAAGGCGTTATCCCTGAGAGGAACCAGTTCGCAGCAATCATGCGCAAGACGACCTGAAGGGGGAAACCTTCTTCGTTGTAATACTCTATTTTCTTGATAATCACTATTTTTCAAACGGTCTTGTTTTTTGAAAAGTGTAGACGGGAAAAGTCTCTGCTTAATAATACACTATTTTATCTTGACATTCACTATTTTTCAAACAATCTTGTCTTCAGCAAAGAGTCGGCTAAGCTGCGCTCCAGCTATCTTTTTGCTGTTTATATAAAAGTTTCCTTTATTATTTTAAATGAACAACGATTGAAATGAGCCGCAGAAAAATAAAAATATTTTTAAAGGAACGCTTACCAATATGAAGAAGTGCATCAAAGTTGAGAAGTAAAAGCAAATAGAAGTTAATAAGGTAATTTGAATCGAATAAAAATAAATTAAAATTTTAAAAAAATTGCTTTATTTTTATTATAGTAAGCACAAGAAAAGAAAGTTTTTTTTTAAAAAAAAAACTATTATCAATGAAATTGAGTTTTTTCTTCATTATCATTGACTTACTGAAGAAGATCATTCTCGTATTCTTCGCTGAATTTTGTTTAATTTTACTGAATTTATTCGCAACTGATTTAGTCTATTACATGGGATCGAATATTTTTTTAAAAAAGTATTGAAATTAATGGCTAAAGATGTAGTTTTGAAGTAAATATAGCTTCACAGTACAGTATCTTAACACACTATAATTTTCCGTTCTTTATTATTGTTTATAACTTTTAAAAAAAAGTAATTTAAAGTAAAAGATAAAATGTTTTCCTAAAGAATCTTATTAGTGAATTATTGGAAAATTAGTTTGCTGTTCTAGGTAATAAAATCATTCAAGTGAAGATTTTGAAAATAACTATAGCTCACAATATATCCAGAAATTCTTAACGATTGAAAACGAACTCGAGCCTTTGAAAACAGGATTTTTGAAAGGGATAACTGTGAAATGTTTTATATCATCCATTTCAAAAAGCCGATTATGAAAATGTGATCAAGCAATATTTAATAACGTAGAGAGGTATCTATCTTACGAATGAAAAAAAATTTAGTGGGTTCTAAATTTTTATCATGTTAACTTATCAAAATTTTATAACGTTCTCTTTTCTTAGAAAATTAAATACATTTCAATTTTTTGCCTAAATGTTAAGATTTATATTTTTAATAAACTAATGCTAGAAACTGCCTCAATGTTTAAGGAGCTTTATGTGATTTCTTTCTTTTTTATTGAATCAAATTAAAAAATTTTAGAAGAATATTCATTTTCCTTATATATCTCTACAGAATAAATTACATAAACATTGTTTTTTTTTAAAAAAAAAAAAAACATGCGGTTGAAAGCTGTATGATGTCAGAATTCTTTTCGATAGAAAAGAGTTTACCTTTTATTCAACGCAATATATATTTCGATGAATAAAACTGTCACTAAAATTAAAAGCTAGAGAGTTTAATTTACGTCCCACCTTTCGCTTAAAAGGAAGGAATGCCCTCTTAATAGCTATTTTTTTCAAATTAAAGGTAATTGGAAGTTCCACTATTAAGTTGAGTAAATTTTCAAAAATAAAAGTCAAATTCATGTATTCTAAATATCGATGCAAAAATAAAAACAAGAGATCAATTCAAGTATAGGTTAGGCCATATTTATGTGATCCATGAAATTTTGTACAAAAAGTTCAGCATTAAATTTTTTTGTTTCAAGTTAAGAAATCAATATTGTTTTAAAAAACATTAAAGGCAAAACATTCAAACAGGGTAATTGTAGAACTTAGAATCTTAAATTATTCAAAAAAAATTTATAAGAAATTTCTCTTTTCTCCAGGTGAAACTTCAAAAATCAACGTTCCAAACAACAGAATTAAATGAATTTTGGTAAATTTCAGGATTTAAAACAAGCAGAAATACTAAATTGTTTTTTTAGAAATGCATATTAATTATAATTTATTGTAGCGTAATGTATATAATATCAAATGTCATGTCATATATAATCAATTATTTCGAATATAATAGCAAGAACTCAAGTATCGTGGAATTTTGTGGATTGTTAAGTTCAATTTTGGACACGAATAAATATAGAAGAAAAGTTCCCAAAACCACTTCCCAGCAATCCTCCTATTATTTCCTGAGTGAGTGCTGTTGTCGAACCGGATCAGTAAAAATAGGTGATGTGTCCTAAATTTAAAGTTTCCAAAACAGTAGAGGAAAGATGCGCTCTGACATAGCAAGTTAAAAGTTCAATTCTGGATATTGTGATTTTGGGTAAGAGTTAACTCTATTTTAAACTGGTAATTCATTATTATCTACTGTTCGAAGGAACACAAACGCACTATAAGTATATTTACTGCCATCATAAAATGTATATAGACTAAAAGTCGTTGAATCAAATACATTTAAACATCTAGGTATTTTCACCCCTGAAAGTAACTTTACCTCTGTTAGCCAAGATTTAAACTTTGTTTGACTGTCATGGGATAAAGAAACACTCTTACCTATTTAAAAATCTACCTTTTTTTTTACATTTGGTTTTGGAGTCAATGTTGTGAGGCATAAAATCCCTAAGATGTTAAATATATTATGTAGAAACGACAATACTTTTCTTCGAATAAATTCGATGGGATGAAAATCACAAATTCTTTATTGTAGATAAAAAAAAATGCTGTCATCTTTGTCCGACAATAGAATAAGGGTAGAGCTAGATTCCTCATATTTCTTCGCTAAATTTAAAGTAACATGATCCCACCCTCAAAGGTCAAACCCTGTGAGTTTCAGAATATAGAGTTGTTTCGCTAAATGATATTAGAAGTATCTGTCTTCTTAGAAATAGTAGTTATATATATATATATATATATATATATATATATATATATATATATATATATATACAGTCACTATCGTAGAATGCGTTTTTCAAATTGTTGAAGGTTTCTGGAAAATAAGTACTTTCTTTCAGTGTAATGACTTAAAATAGTGTAAAGAAATGGATTGCATTCTTCGAAAAACAAAATTGATTTAATCGTGGAGTTTTTTTAACACTCCTCTGCTACGAAATAATGGCAAAGATTCTCTTTTTTGGTCATGGGAACTATTTCAATATTATCTTCTGCTAACAAAGCATAGAAACAGCTTCATAGTCTTAATATTTCTGAGTGCGAATAAATTTATTTGTTGTATATTTCAATAGTTCTTCAGAAGAACCTATATTTGTTTCCAAAGATTGTTTATCTTCAATTCGAGATAAATGAATTTCTAAGCGTCAATTTAAATTACTTTATTATATCACTTAATGTATATTTTAAATCACTTAATCTAAAATACTAATCTATCCGAAAGTTATGAAAATAGCTCGTGATCAAATCATACGATCGAAATTGATAGAATATTACAGATTTATTTAGTAGTTTATCATATTCAATTATCGATCCACGTATCACATATAAATCAAACGATGATTATGAAATTCTAGTGCAGAAATAACTTAGTATATGTCCCTTAACTAATTTTTTCCAATAGCTCTTTAACTAATAATCAGAACAAAATGAGTATTTAACCTACAGTCTATTTAACCTATTCTTCATCTAAATGCATAAAAACAATTTTCTGAAATAGGAAAGTTATTTTAGAAATTAATTAACTGTGTCAATGAAGTTAATGATTTAATCCATACGATCGAAATTTACAGATTGGATCGAAATCTGGATTTTTTGGCCATTAAGACTTGAATCTATTTTGATTTCGAAAGCGTAATATTAATCCTATATGGATTTGTACTACTGTCCTCAAATATTTAATATTTTATCTATTTGAATGCAAAAAGTGTATCCGAAAGAGCAAAAAATAACAAAGGTTTCTGCGTAATTAAATTTTCTCTCTAACTCTAAGAATATATTTACCCCAATTTTGATGATTCATTTGTGGGTTTTCTATTCTTTAAAAACGTTCCAAAATATTTTCAAACATCGTAGAATAATTTAACTCTGCAGAAGTCTTGATCATTTTTGCTCTTTCGGATGCACTTTTTTAAAATTAAATCGCTAAAGATTTAAGGATAGTAGTTGAAATTCCAGAGAATCAACGTAATGCGCATGGGAAATCAAAATGGCTGGTAAGAGGAAGTCTTAACATTCACACTAACTTTGTCAAGCTGTGTTGAATATTCAGAAAGTTATTAAGATGGTCTGATTTTTCGACGACAGTAAATACATAAAAACATTTGCTGAAATTTTCTTAAAATGTTAGCCTCTTTGCCACCGTCACCTTCCAAAAGAGACGACGTTGCCCAGAGAACACCACTTGGAGGTGGACTACGTCATTCCCCGAGAGCTGTCCACTTTCTTTTTCTCAACTAGCTGGATATGGGACAGCCCCGAGGAGTCGGAATCTTGAGTAATCCGACTCCTCTGCAATAGCGCTCCATGATGGGTCTTTCTGTCAGTGTCTCACATAGTGGGTTGAAATGAAAATTCGTCCAGGCGTTGATGGTACGGAACGTGAATCAACGCATCTACATCTAGGATCTTATCACATTCTTTGAACAGTAATTCTATGTAATATACCTTCATTGAAATACTGAATTTGGATTCACAAGCGATGTACTGGATAATCAAATACTTTGTCTCTTAAACGCAAAATTTGGAAGTGGGTACCGAATAACAATTAATAAAGAATGGGAAGAGCGCCAAGTGCCTTCCTGGGAGGACTTAAAGGATAGTCGACTCACATTCGTGAAACACACGGGGAGAACCAGAAAAACCCTGAGCAGCCGGCCTGATGAAGAACTTCATCTTCTAGTTTAAGCTTCCACGCAAGCCACTGAGGGGGCTATAAATTTGCATTGGTTTATAGGGCATGGCCCAATGCTGCCATGATTTTAAGTCTCAAAATTTGCATTGATTTTAAGGGCATGGTCCAATGCTACTATGTTTTAGTTGCATGAAAAATATTACTATTAAAGGTTAGTCCTTGTTCTGTCTTGTGTTTGTAAAATTTATATCTTAAATGAAGCAGTGCACTAGAAAATTGATTTAAGTTTATTTTTATTCACATTTTCTATTCTTATAAAATATGTATCATATCGGTTCTTTTTTCACTAATTTAGTAACTAAAAATTGATTTGAAAATAATATTATAATTCCAGGACTATGAAAAAAATAATTTGTAATACAATGATAAACTCAAATGCCTTTGAAATCTCTTAATCAATTGTGATAACATTTGCTAAATAGATGAAGAATTTACTATATGTATTTTGTCTTTCAGTAATAGATATAGAAATTCATTTAATTATATTTAGATTTTAAATTGACAACATTTTAACCAGCATGTAAACAAGCAAAAATCAAAATCATGAAGGCTCATGGAATTCTTATCATCTGACTGGTTTTAATAATAGCCCATATATTTTTTCTGTTTCTTAATATGTAAAATTCTAAACTCTATTATTTTTAGATTCTTTTCAAAGCATGTTATTGTTGATACGAATTGTTCTGCAATAATTTTCTCTAAGAGGAAATAAAAATCTTATGTGTTAAATCATCTTATATTTAAAATGAATTTTTTTTTGAAGATGCAAATGCCAAATCATAACAATTATATGTTACAGTTGAAATGAACGTTCGCGAAACTCTTTGCAAGAATAATTATACACAGTACAGTTTTTACAAAAATAAAAGTAGATCTCTAAATTACTGAATGACAAACACGGAATTTCAGGAAAAAGTTATAATCATGAAAACTATTTTGCTTTTAAGCTATGAAAGAATTTTCCACTTAGTCAAAATAAATTATCCGTAAGGCATTGTACGTGGAACGGGAAGGTAGAAGTCCGAATTATGTCAAAATGAGGTTATTTAATTGAATAGGTTATCATTATCATATTACAATTTTTGTTTTAATTTAATTTTAACATGATATTAGTAAAGTAAAAACGATTAGAAATAATTAAAGTTTTTTTTTTTTTTTCAAAAGGAGAATTAGCTCCAAAAAGTTAAAAAGAATTACTTAACTTTTAAATCTCTGCTTATTGCAGTTTTTAAAGTAAATATAATTGTAAGTACAGAGTGGTTATAATTAAAGTGACATTTCATAGACTTCTGATGAACCCGTGCTGTCAATCGCATTTTAATAAAACATAGCATATACGTTACATGGACAAAGATTTCTTCTATAAAAAAAATAGTTCAAACTTAGACCAGAAGTTCAGACTTTTCGTAAATTTCTTTTGCATATTAGTAAAATGTTTAAAGATACTTGCTGTTAGAAAATCCATCTGCGTGTCTTTGTCATCCTTAACCATGCCCTTACAGAAGATAGATCGATTTAATGGTAAAATTGTTTTATCTGAACGGCAGCAATAACTTAGCTACACTGAGTGAATATCGTCTTTTAAAGGGATTTCGAAACGGGCCCATGTCTAAGAATGGTTTGAAGAAGATGATCATGAAATTAGAAGAGACTGGAGACTTGAGCGTACTACCAAAAAGAAGGCGGAAACCGGTTGCGAATTAAATTGTCGAAGAAGTCCCTGCTACTGTGGTTGAAAGAGCCCCCAGTTCAGTAAATACTCGATCGGTGGCTCGAGAGTTGGTGATTCCCTGTTCCACATTATAAAAAATTATGCTAGCCGTTTTAAAATGGTATCTGTATAAGATCCACGCAGTGCAAATATTGCAACCTGTACACTTACAAACACGCTCTGATCTTGCTTGCCGAATTTTGGAGAGAATAAAATTGTTGACGGGTGGTCTAGAAAAAATTCTATGGTCAGAAGAGGCACGCTTTTCTTTAGATGGAGATTTGAATAATAATGAAAAGGCTGAATATGGAATGTTTCACTTCCTAATCCCAATGTCTTTCACCAGCCATTGCATTTTGATGGTACGTCTGCATTTTGTGGATTTAACTCTGATTATATCCTCGCACTGATTTTCTTCGCAACTTTCCCTTCTTAAGGTCCTAAAACGTGCTCTGTCACGAGTGTACGGTACATTGAATTCCTTTTACAGCATATCATTCATTCTTTACAAGACTGGCAGTGTTTGTAGATCACTATCTTCATGCAAGATGGAGCAACTCATCACATTGGGTGTTTAGTCAAAGAATTGCTTCGAGCTCACTTTGGTGAGAATCGTGTAATATCCACAGTTTTTCCGAATGCCTCATCTTCTCGTTCCTCCTACTTAAATATTTCTAAAAAACCATGTTTATGAAAGTAGAATTGAGGAATTAGGACTTTATCTGAGTTGAAAGACAGTATTATACGCTTTTTTTCTGGAATACAACTTTCTTTCAACTCGTAACTGATGTCAATGGAGCACACCTTGAACACAATCTGACACACATTTTTAATGATTCTAACAGATTTTTTGTCCTTCCTTATGCACCACAATTCCCTCTGGTGGTGAAAATTTTAGCTACTGTAATTTAGATGTCCTTTTCCCATGGTCCATATAACGTATAAAGCAAATTTCATTAAAATTCAGTGAGTGGAAGGGGTTCTAGAGTGATCTGAATAGTCACTTTAATTATAACTACCCTGTAAAAATACATACATTATTTATTTCAAATATCACAGCTATCCTTTTTATTGCCAGAAATATTCTCCTTTTACCTCTATTTACACAAATAAACATGCAGATACAATTATTGTTAGACATTTTTTTTATGTTAATGATACAAGTTAAGACGAATAATTGTTTTAATTACTTTTCGGTAATATACAACTTCATTAATTAAAAGGAATTCGTTTGTTGATAAGTGTAAATTTATGTAGTTCGTCAAATTGATTAATGAAGCTTATTGATTAAAATTATATTAATATTAACCGAGTGCGTTAAATCTATGTACTGGGTGTGATTACAATTAAAATGACTCTAATCAGACCCCTCTAGAACACATTCTACTTATTGAAATTTGAGGAAACTAGGTATATACGTTATATGTGTTCAACGTGTGTTCCAATGACATCAATTACGTATTTAAAACGCATTAAAGCATGTTCAGTGGTAGCGTGAAGAAATTCTCTAGGGATTCCAGAAACACAGCGAATAATGCTGGCTTTCAACTCAAATATAATGTCCTTATTCCTCTATTTCACCTACATAAACACGGTCTTTCAGGAATTCTAACAACCAGAAGTCACAAGGATTTAAATCGGAGGAATAAGGAGATCAGACATTAGGAAACCTCAGGATATTACACGACTCTCTTCAAAGTTAGCTCGAAGCAATTCCTTGCTTTGGCACCTAATTTGGTGAGTTGTTTCACCTTCCATGAAAACAGCGGTCTGCGAACATTGCCGTTCTTGTAAAGCAGGCCTGATTGTCGAAAGAATTCGCTTTACCCTACACTCAAACAGAGCATGTTTTAGGACCTTCAGAAGCGAGAGTTGCCAAGAAAAACGGTTCGAGGATAAAATCAGCTTTAAATCCACACCATGCAGACGCACCATCAGGATGTAGTAGTTGGTGCAAGACATTAAAAAGTGAAGCACGCCATATGCGGTAATTTTGATTACTCAAATCTCCATCTAAATAAAAGTGTGTCTTATTTGACCATAGAATTTTCCAAGGCCACGCGACATCAACTTCCATTCTCGCCAAAATTCGGCAAGCAAAATCAGGACGTGTTTGGTGGTCTAGAGGTTGCAGCATTTGCACTACATAGATCTTATACGGATACCATTTTAAAACGGATAGCATAATTTTTAGTAATGTGGAACATAGAATCACCAACTCTCGAGACACCGATCGAGTATTTGCTGAACTTGGGGCTCTTTCAACCCCAGTAGCAGGGACTTCTTCGACAATTTAATTCGCAATCGGTTTCCGCCTTCTTTTTGGTAGTACGCTCAAGTCTCCAGTCTCTTCTAATTTCATGATCATCTTCTTCACACCATTCTTAGACATGGGCCCGTTTCGAAATCCTATTAAACGACGATATTCACGCGGTGCAGCTAAGTTATTGCTGCCGTTCTGATAAAACGATTTTAACAGTAAAGCTCCATCTTTCCTCTGTAAGGGCATGATTATGGATGACAAAATCACGCAGAATGATTTTCTAACATCAAGAATCTTTAAATATTTTACTAATATGCAAAAGGAATTTTTGTAAAGCCCTAACTTCTGGTAAAAGTTTGAACTATTTTTTATTGAAGAATTCTTTTGCCCATTATCCATCTGTCATATATTCCAAGTTTCACCAATATCTAGCAGACCTGTCTACACAGGATTCTAAATAGGGTCATTATAATTATAATCACCTTGAAGTAAGCTAATAAAAGGCGATGTTTTATAGTAAGCATTCTTGGATTCAGATTTCTGATTAGCATCATTATTTAAATATTTTTTTTTTTAAAAAAAAATCTCTCTTCATCACATTTTTTTTTATTTATTTGATATAGTTTTTCTTTTTTGTATGAATTACTATTAAAACTCTATAAAAGTAGAACAATATTCTGAATTCTCGTATGTCACTTTAATTTTAATCTTTATTTTTTTTAGAAAACAGTCCTTTTGATTCATAAAAGTAAAAAAAAAAAAAAAAAAACACTGATTTGTGGTTTTATTTATTTTTTTAATTTAATTTGAGTGATATTTAAATTCATAAACAGTTCGGCCTTAAAATTATATGTATAAGAAAATAGCAAAATTTTTTGCATTTTTTACACATTCAAAATCAATAGATTTTTGAAGAGTAGTATATAATTTTTGTCCTTTAGATAAACAATTTAATATTTTAAAATTCAGACTGTCATATTCATGTGGGATGATAATCAGATAAATAAATCTTTCAAAAAAAGACGGATTATTTTTCAACATTATTATAACTTAAATGATTAACGTAATTTATATTCGTCCTTTCCTGTTGAAATTAAATTCAAATTAATCAGAATATCAGTAAAACTAAGTGCATAAATATTAAATTCAAAACTTAAGGAAATAAAATATACAATATTATTTTTGACGAAAATTCTAACTTTAAATTTCATGTCTAAAAAGTTATTTACTGGAATAGTAATTTACACAATTCAACTTATTGGAATGTTATTATTAATTATATCTTACACAGCAGCAATTTTGCTATGAATAAACCAAATGTTTTTTTTTATAAATATTGTAACGAAGTTGAATTCAAGTTAGTACTTACATTCGAAATTTATTCAATAATAGATAAATCAAATAAATATAGAATTATTAAGTAAATTTCAAATATTTCTTTCTAAATTTTGTATTGTTAAATATTTAGTTCGAAATTAAAGCTGTTTTTTAAATGCAGATAATGGTGCTTTTTTTAGTACTAGATTTTGTAAGTAGTCTTCAATATATGTATTCTAAAATGTAATAAATTTTTAAACATCATTTATTTTTTAAAATAAATATCTAATTTTTTATGAAACATATTGGTAATTTTACTATTTATTTTATTTTTTTGAAATTGTTACAGAAATTTTCACTGCGTTTTCAATAAAGGGATATTTTTTCTTGTGTCAAGTACATTTGCATTTTTCGTAAGGATCAAAATGTTTATACAATGGTATTAAATGATTTTGATTTTACATTCCTCTCTATAATAATTAATAATATTTGGGTTTATGTTAACACATTTCAGAGTGTAATTAATTTAGCAACTGTTATCATTATTTTAAATATAGTTTTTTTCCCCTTCAAGCGTTTTTGTATGTTAAGTTTAAAATTATTGGATTTGAAATAGTCTTTTACTATCGCTCTGTTTCAATTGCTTAGTTTTTCCATATCTGCCAATTTTTTTTATAAAGTAATAGTTGTAAAAATAATTAAGGTCTTATTAAATAATATTTAACATGCTTCTCAGTCTGTATTTTGAGATAGTTTATTTTAATTACCTTATATAGTTGTTTCATATCTCCATCCTATTGTAGATGCTAATTATCAAAAAAATATTTTCATGTTTTGGATTTTAATATTATTATGTCTATTATCCTTTTTCGATCATCTCATTCTCATCCTCTTATTGTAATTAACAAAAATTCAATTTCAACAATTACTATTTATTATGATTTCTTATTTCTAGATTTTTGTTCATTCGCAAAATTTGTTTATATATATGTGTGTGTATCATACTTGAAATATTAATTTTTTTAAATCTCTATTGAGGATGATAAAGGCTATGAAAGTAAATCTGACTATCTGATGTCATATTTATGTGAAAGAATTTGAGCTTGTTGTTATAATGCTCCTTCTATTGACTCATTTTTGGTTAAAAGTAAGCTTAAAAATGGTTCGAAGGACGTGCCTTCACAACCAAAAACTTACCCCGATTGGCTCCACCCTGTAAAGCGAAATCACTGGATTAATTTTATATATATAAGAAGAGAAAAAAATATTTTTCAGCATTTCTTTACGAATAAATTAGTTTTGACAATGCTCACATAGAATTAATATGTTACCAAAATTTTATTTAGAAGCGAAGCGATTTTATTCAATTCAACTATTTTTTATGTTTTTTGTGATAAATTATCCAATTAAAATGCAATTACAGCATTTTGCACACGTATGAAATACAATTTCAGTTTCAAATACAATTAGTGCTAAGATGTGTTTCGAATATGCGCAAAAAGTTATTTATTTATGCAATACTGTCGAAAGTATTTCGTAACAAAAGAGCATTACATGATTACTTCAACATGGTTAAAATTTA
The DNA here is from genome assembly GCA_019974015.1 of Nephila pilipes. NCBI lineage: Eukaryota > Metazoa > Arthropoda > Arachnida > Araneae > Nephilidae > Nephila > Nephila pilipes. The sequence goes on from BMAW01054125.1 coordinate 441,916, forward strand.
TATACATTCCCAAAATTAGAGAACAAAAGTAGTGTTTATGTTAATAATTGAAGCCGGAGCAATTTAACTTCATAATTTTTCACGAGATCTTTAAAATAGAAATTAAGCCACGATTTCTAGTTAACCAACATCAAACGTTAACCGTAAGTGTCGAACGTACAAATAACTCGATCAACAAATCACAAATCGTCTTAAAATATATAGGACATTTTTACTTAAATACGAACAAGTGCATTTCCTTATTACTAGATATGCTGTTATATTATTCTTAATATTATCTTTGCTGTTTAAATAATTGAACGAACATTGAATATGCATTGGAAAGTGAAACCTATAGGAGTAATCCAAGGAAAAGAGATCGTCCTGAAAAGGTAGTCTCCATTCCGTGAACACCACAGAAGGTCTCGGTTCTTTCGGATGCCACTGGGAATCGATCTCTTTTACCTGTCGGAGGGCGTGGAGCTCTGCGGACATAAAGTTATAAGTCCCTCGGGTCTTCATGCTACAATGAGAAATGTCAATGAGAAGGAGGATTCACCAGAAAAGTACAAAACTTTGAGAACATTTTACGAAATGACCTACAATTATGGTTCCAAAATAACAAAAGTGGCGTAAGAGATTACTCATGACCATCGTTTCAATGCTTGAGCGATAAATCAAATTATAGCAGTAAAGTTTAACAAAAGTTTTTTTAACAGTGGTAAAAAATGTCTTGAAATAAAGTGCTCCTTTCTTTTTTTTCTTTCACTTTATACATTAAAAAGGAGAGATTTATTACAGCAAAATGTATGTTATAAAATAGTATTTAGAAACGATATTAAATTTAATATAATGATTACATGCGAGATAATAAAGACTGCAACAGTTTCACAATAAAAACATTTTCAGTTCGATTTCAAGAGCCTTTTAAAGATCAATAGCCTTTTAAAGATTTTAAGTTCTTTAGTTATAATTATTCTAAATATTAGTTCTAATCGTATAAATTTCTCAATACATATAGCAGATATCTAACTCAATATTGCAGATGCATTTCCATATAGTTATTTTCCTTTTCATTTTTTAAACACAATAAGTAAAGCAACGTGTTTCGAATTTGAAGAACTACATATAATATTGAAGACTTTTACTAGCGAGGAAACGTTTCAAAATATTTCTTAAGAACTACATTTTTCAGAGAAGTACTCGAAATAGGGATTCATTAAGGAATGAGTTTGAATGAATTATACAAAAATACATTTCCAGTTATCAGCGTAACAAACAAAATTGTATAAGAGAAAGTTTCTCATTTTCAAGGAATTATTGTCTTGAAATACGAATGACTAAAATAACATTTCTTTTTAACTAATTTGAATTTACGAATGGCTGAACAAACATATATTTTTTTAAAAATTTACACGAATAAACTGAAAACAAGTGTGTACTTTAATCTATATATACAAGTTCTTAAAAAAATATTTGAACTTGAGTGGATGAATAAAATGTATTTTATTAATGTCTGAAAATTTGAATCTATAAATAAATGTATATATGAAGAGCGGATATAAGATATATAAATTAATGTATATATCGAAAGCTTGAACTAATAGTAGGAATTTAAAAATGATAGTTGAGATGAAGTAGACCATAAGTGTCTAAACTATGACCATTTGAGGGCCACATTGCAAAAAAAAAAAAAAAAAAGTTTGCTGGGCCATACATACAATATTTTTTCAACAATATCTTATATTTTATGAAATAAAAATTAACTCTACGTAGTTTTATTAAAATAAATTAACTTCTCTTTATTATAACTTTTTTAAAATTTGAATTAGATATGTATAAGTACGTATTTATTTTAAATTTCTAAAAGTTTCGTTTCATTTAGTTTGGATATCATAAAGATGGAAAAAATTCAAATTAATGAGATGGATGAATTTGCTTTTGTTGAACAAGCAAACCGATATCGGGTTCAATAGACGAAATCGCAATTCTCAATGCATTTTCAAGATGTTTGTCAGTGATCTTTGCCCTATTTTTGTTTTTCGTATGCTTCATTCTTGAAAATAATTGTTCACAAATATAGGTACTGCCTAAAGCTGAAGACATTAATAAAGCATAATTGTGAAAATTAGGATATTTATCGCGGGATAGATAATATTTATAAAACTCCAATAAAGAAACATTCTCAAATTTTTCTTTCAGTTGAATGTCACTTTGCAGCTCAATGCATTCCATTTGAAGATTTGGAGGTAATATATTTACTTCTAGAGAAAATAGGATAGAAAATATATTGAAATACTCTTCATTTTTTCGAAAATCTGGAAGTCTATTTTCAAACTCTGGAATTAAATAAAAAATTAATGCATCATATTTTTGCATATTTTATGCAACTCACAGGTTTATGTGCAGCCAAAGTACTGAAATGTGTCAAATCTTACTTTTATTTGATTAAGCCAAAATTTTTTCTTTCAAACGCTGTAATTGTTTGGAACATATTATTAATAAGTTTATTTTTTTTTCTCTTGAAGTCTCGAATTTAAGTCATTCATTCAGTTCTGTTAAGTCTGCTAAAAAAGCTAAATGTAAAATCCAATCTTCGTCCTCAAATTAATTCACAGGTTTCCTTTATGTTTCCATAAATACTTTTATTTCAGTTCTCAAATCGTAAAATCTTTTGAGTATTTTCCCCTTTCTGAGACATTTTACTTCTGTATAATAAATAACATCTAAAAATTCAGTGCCCATTACCTTAAGAAACTCTTCAAATTATCTATGATTAAGTCCTTATGCTCTTATAAAGCTAATGTTTTTTATAACAACGCTTAATACACTTTCCATTTTTAAAATTTTTCCTCATAAATCACCCAGATGTATATTACAATGATATGCCATCAAGATCGTATTGCGGGCAGCGACGGCTTCATTATTAACCACGTTAACGATTCCCCCATTTTTACCAAACATGACAGGGGCTCCAACGGTTATGATAGTTGATAAATTTTTCATAGATAAGGAAAACCTATTCATCGAATAAATCTACAGACTTGGTTATGCCTTTTTACAATACTAAAGCAACTATTTCTTCCGTGATATTTTAATGTTCATAAATTCCTCTTATAAAAATTGCCAATTGTTCCTTATCGTCCATGGCTAACAAAAAAACTTTCAAATTAGTACAATTACTTTTTAAAGACTTTTCAACTGAATGTGTAAATTTAAATATTTTCCTAATTTGCGTTTGGGCCGCATTTTAAAGGCTTTTGGCAGCATGCGGCCAGTGGGCCGCACTTTAAACAAGCATGAAGTAGACAGAATACACTCAGACTCCGTTAACTTGTAAATTCTCTTAACTAAGAGTTTTACCATGGTTCCATTCTTATGAGATTCAGATCAATCTTTTTTCATGTGATATCAGGACTTCCTGTTAAGAGTACACATTAATAGATTTTTTTTTCCTTTCCATTTTATACATCGGGGATACACTTTGGAACTACATGGTATCTATGGGGCTCTTGTTTTCTTCAAAAAATTTACTCCGACTGAAATATACTAGTAACATGAAGGGGAAAAAATAACCAAATGGTGCTTATGCATCTAAAAATGAGCAAAAATGAAACGTAGTAGTAAAGTTAGAATCTTTTATGAAACCAGAACTGCATTATTTCAGTGTTAAATACCAGTAGCCTGCAGGATCATTGAAAGGAGGAAACGTGTGTCTTGCTGTCATCTATGCAGTCAGAGAACAACAAGTAGAAGCTTTTCAAATAACAGCTGATATCATTTGATGCATGTTGGCCATAAAACACAAATTGACAAACTACCTCGACCTACTGAAGACCAAGTAAAATAATAAAAACATGACGATTTCTTAACAGAATCCATATTTTTGATGTGATACAATTCTTTTAAACTTTCCTTAGAATAAAAAATAATTAATTCTAAAAAATTTATTTACATTATTCTTACACTATCGTTATTTCGAAGATTTTGAAGTCTGACTATGTCTTAAAAACTGCTGAACATTCCTACACATCGAAACTTACTCCCCCCCCCTACCCAATATCCAATAATTTTTAGACTGTACCCTGCTGCTTAAGTAGAATCATCCCGTTTTCAACCTTCCATTGGCAGCAGATGTTTACAGTGAACGCTAATGTGTCGGACCAAAATCGCATAGTAGAGTAAGAAAAATAGTTTTAAAATGGCTGGAAATTTTTGGCAAAGTTCACATTTGTAAGTTTTATTATTATTATTGTTATTCGATTTGTCGCTTTTGTGTGTGTATTTTATGAAGCGGCTTATTTTTTAGAAGCAACATTACTTGATCGTGACCGTTTTTACATGTAGTAAATGTGTTGGTTAAACATTTTTAAACTGAGAAAAATATTAAAAAAACCGACTTTGATTATCAAATATTAGGGAACAAAATGAGAATTATTAATAATTTGATTTCTTCAAATAAACATTTTTAAATTCATTTTTGTTGAATTAAAATGTACCGGTGACATGGTTTATTACATTTTGTCTTGAGAAAGATAATAAAAGTTTAAATTTCTAAGAATTTGAATCACCGGTTTTTTTTCTCTCAGAATTTCGTTCAAAGCACTCGATTAATGTCACCAATGTCATTATGAATTACGAATTTGATTCATTGACCAGATATATATTTGATGTATAAGCATTTTGTTAAAATTTGTGGGTATTCGGGTGAAAGGAAATACAGGGAGCAGGTTGACAATTTTTAAAACAAGTAGAAATTTTTTTCCTGCGAGTTAATTCTAAAAATTGTACCTTGTATTTAGTATGTTTGTTACAGTGAAAAAAATTATTGATATTTTATGTGCTTGCGTAGTTTTTTGGTTCTATGTAATACGAATGTGTTAAGAATTCAGATTAGCTTGATTTTAAAAAAGAGAAATTGAAATCATTGATAAAAGAAAAAAAAAAAATGTTTTTCACTTGTTTAATGTTTTTCATTTTCCATGCATATTTAATGATTTCATACCTTACGTATTTAAATAGTTTTCTTCATATTCATAACATTTAAATTAGATGTAAATATTCATTTTTATCAATGATATCGAAAGATGAAAAAGAGACAACATGTCGCTTGATAACCTTATTGTGAATGATAATATCTACCATTATTAATTATGCAACATTCATATGAATTTTTTTTTTTTTTTGTAATAAAGGCATGGAAGTAAACAATTTTTGGAATATTTGACATTATGCTGTAAATTGTGCAGTGAATGAATAATTTCTCAAAGATTTTTTATGAATAATAGGTATAAGGAGTTGTACATTACAAAAATTACAGAGTAATCACAAATTTAGTAATAATAATGTAGAGTATATATATTGTAATTTCTCTACTTACATTGCTTCATTTCACTGCACTGGAACTAGCAGAATTTAACATTTATCTCCATCTTTGGTGGTAATTGGGAGAATTAGAAATGGAAGAAGGTAAAAATTTATAGAAAAAAAAAAAAAGTGTGAGTAGGGGTACATGCACATATGCAAAAATCTAAAAAATTTTAGTTGGAAAATAAATTTTCGGCACTTTCCGAGTGAATTTGGGCCAAGAAGTATAAGCTGGTAGTGTATACTGACTTAAATGAGGTTTAGTATTAATACAAGTGTGCAATTTTTTTTAAAACTTTTAATTAATACGTAACAGCTATCATTAAAAGAGCAATATCCCATTATACTACAATATACAGTGGCACAAACAATTGAGGATACACCTTACTTTTACTTGATAAATCCAACTTTCAATCAAAATAACACCTTAACCAGAAGTGCAAATGAATTTTTATTCTTAGACATAACAAAAGGTTTAATTAACAGTAAAAATAAAGAAAAATCAACGACAAAATTCTAAAATAAAACTTTTTAGAGGCATTTCAAATAAACATAAGCAGATTTTTACCTCAAAAAAATTGAGGATACACAAATGAAATTTTTGTTTAACTACCACTTGATTTCTTTTTGCTTGCTACTAATAATCTAAGTTTGGGAAATTTTATCCTAAACTTTTTCAACTGTTATTTCTGTCTTTTGAAGTTGTTATGAGAATATAAAGCTGTAATTTTAAATGGAAAATGGCTCCTTGGAAAGAGACTAGTATTGATGTAAGAAAATTTATATTAAGGTTATTTAAGAAGGGAAAATCTTATCGTGAAATAGCTGAAATTGTCGGTAGAAGTCACTCATGTGTCCAGAAAATCATTGGGAAATTTAAATGCGATGGATTAATTCAAAATAAGAGTGGAAGAGGAAGGAAAAGTATTCTGAGTGATGTAGCTAAAAGGAAAATTTTAAAAGATATCAAGATTAATCCTAAACTGAGTGCAGTCAAACTAGCTGCAGAAACTTCTCGAATAATCTGCAGAAGTGTAAGTACTGAAACTATGAGAAATGTGATTAGACATGCTGGATATAGCAGTCGAGTAGCTTGAAAGAAACCTTTCATAAGCTTACAAAATCAGAAAAAGCATTTGGAGTTTGCAAAAACTCATCAGTTGAAGACAGAAAACTTTTGGAAGAAAGTTATATTTAGTGATGAAAGTAAATTCAACATTTTTGGAAGCGATGGTCGTCACACCGTTTGGAGAAAGCCGAACACCGCTTTGGATCCAAAAAATTTACGTCCTACAGTTAAACATGGTGGTGGCTCCGTCATGGTTTGGGGTTGTATGGCTGCAAATGGGGTAGAAAATTTAGTTTTTATAGATGGTGTAATGGATCATAAGCTTTATATAGACATACTCCGCAACAATCTTAAAGAAAGTGCACAAAAATTGGGTTTAGATGGAAATTTTATATTTCAGCACGACAACGACCCCAAACACACGGCACGTAATGTCAAAATGTGGTGTCTTTTTCATTGTAAACAGCAATTGCACACACCGCCACAGTCCCCTGATATCAATGTCATAGAAAATTTGTGGGTCACACTAGAAACAGCGGTCCAAAAACACCAGATTAGAAACAAAGCCCATTTAAAGCAAGTGTTACAAGAAGAATGGGATAAAATATCTCCAGATACCACTAAAAAATTGGTCGAATCGGTACCAAGACGTTTGGAGGACATTATAAAAGCCAAAGGACATGCAACAAAATACTGATACTGTCTATGCGTGTAATATATCGAAAAAATTTCATTGGTGTATCCTTAATTTTTTGAGGTAAAGATCTGCCTATGTTTACTTCAAATATTTGTGAAACTTTTAATTTGAGATATTTTTTTGTTGATTTTCGGTATTTTTACTGTAAATTAACCCTTTTATTACGTGTAAAAGTAAAAATATGTCTTCTATTCTAGTTAATGTGTTATTTTCATTAAAAGTTGGATTTATCAAGTGAAAGTAAGGTGTATCCTCAATTGTTTGAGCCACTGTATATGAAGAAAAATAAAAACTGATCTTAAGATTGTGTATGCTAAACAACTTTTAGTTAGAGGTGTTCAAACTAATAGAATTAATTATATTATAGAAAGAAAGATGTACAATGTAAAATAAATTTCAGAGTCATATGTTTCGTTTTTCTATTTTAAAACGATGTTAAGTGTCTTTTTCTCCTGGCATAGTCTTCCATTCACTTAACCACCTTGGTTACCTTTCCCTGCAACATATGGTATACTTATTGCACTAGTATCTTTCACATGCCATGATGCTTTACGAAATCGTTGGATTATTATTCTTGGATCGCATTATTCTTGACAACCATGTCAAGAATAATGCATTGCATTTATGCATCGCATTTTAATTATAAATTAAATAAATGCATTAAACTATTTAATAAATAAATTAATTAATTAAATAAATAAATTAATTAAATAGATGCATTAAACCACATCACATTTTATGCATATTTCAACAAAGTAAATTTTTAGTAATTAGAGAAATGAAAGAAAGATTATTAGGTGATAAGATAACAGAGTTATTATAAATGCTTTGTTTATAATTCTTTATTGTAGGTAGCTAAATGGAATGAAAATTAAAAGAGGAAGGGTTGTCTTTTTACTGTCATTAGTATCTGTAATAAATTGATTGTAAGCATTATTTTGGTTATTACTCAGTGCAATATTGTATAAGAGTGTTAATGTTGCATTTTACTATTTGTTAAATGGTCCCAGAACAAATTTGAAGTCAATAACCCAAACCAGGGGGGTTTGTTGAGTCGCTGGTTTGATCTTTGGCTACTAAAGACCTGCCTTGTAGCCAGGGCTGATGAATGTTAAATCTGTCAGGGTCCAAAGTCCTCCTGTTGGAGTGGTGTGGAAGTTAGGAGAGGGGGTGCCAGCTCAGGTATCATCCTCGTCACATGACCTAGGTTCAAAATTACAAGGTCCGTCACCAATAGCCCTTGTGTTGCTTCTAGTGCGACGTTAACAAAAACTAAACTAAAAATGGCAAGTTTAAGCAATATTAAACAAGAATATTAATATTATAGTAGTTTTATGGAACAAATTATAGAATTTATAATTATAATAATTTTGTATAACTTTAAAAAATGATGTATAGTTTTAGATATGTTACTTATTTGTTATTATTAACTATAATACATTATGATGATTTTAATTTGTGTATTGTAATAGAATATGAAGAATAAAATATACTATAATTTATATTAAAAATATAAATATAGAAATTTTTACAAAATATAGTAATGTTATGCAGCAAGCTATATACAACAAAACCTTTTTTTTTAGAATAGTTCCTCCAAAGGATGATATATTCATCTCTCTCTCATTCATTCATTGAATATCATTCTTGCAAAATGAGCATTCAAAATTTTTTAAAATTAAATCCTTATCCATATAATATTGTAAAACATTCATTTTACTCTCGCACTTAAATTATTTTTTAAAAAAAATCGTACTTTTCGTACATGCTTTAACAGAGCAAAGGAACATTAGAAGACGTATAGCCATCACTGAGAATAATGTAATGTATTTTTTAAAGTAATGTACAATATCTTTCAAAAATTTTCTGTCACTTATAATAAATAGCATTCAAAAACCTATGTAGATGTTTCCTAAACAAATGTTATCAGAGTTACCACACACACAAAAATTAATTTGCCTGATTGAAATTGTAATTTCCCAAGAGGTACCTGATACTTTGCTTTTATACATATTTGAATTTTGATTTTTGGTTGCTATTTGCTTCCAAATCAATTTCTTTATTTGATATGTTTCTGTTTGTATCATACCACTTGTTGCCTTTCTTATCATAGTTAACTGTCTTGGAGCAGTACATCATCATTTAGGCTCTGCTTGATTTTAAACATTAGTTATATTGTTAATCATATACCTGTTTAACTCTTTCATTAAAATGGCACAGTATTTTCCCTTCATAAATATCAAAATTTGGGATTAGTCTGGGTGACTTGAGTTTTGCAAGCAACACTTAATGGATATGAACATTTTATGTTAAGATTATTCGGTACTTTTCCATTTCGCCGGTGCAAATCTTGCCAGGCAGACTGTATTGACAACCATGCACAGTATACACATATTCTGTTTGGCATCAGCTGTATCATTTTTGGCAATTTTATGGCTTGTTCCGGTGAAATGGAAAAGTACCAATTATTCTTACTATTTTGTTGATCTTGACACTCAATGTTGCTCACAATCTGTTGAATACTTGTAGGAAAGTGTAAAATAGCAGAATAAGCATCGGAGCCCATCCACATTTGGATTCATATTTAACCTTTTGAGGACGGCTGGCCGATCTACAGGCCAAAAGGAATATACCCTTAAAAGCCGTCGTTGACCGATGTATCGGCCAAGCCGTGCTTTCCCCTGTAAACAGCTTTCGAATCAGCATGAGGTCTATTATAGCCCCGGAACATCATCTGCTTGACCGGTTTCTTTTGTATTCAGAAGGGAGGGGGGTAGAATTTCCTCTTTCACCCTTACCTAAAAATCCCTCTTTTTTCCTTCATACTCAAATTCTCACTAGCGATGAGCGCATAGTTATTTTTGTAAGTGATTTTGTCATCTCGATTTTTTAATCATTTCATTTTAAATTAATTTGATTTTTTTAAAAAAAAAATGCCTAAACGTAAAAGAGAACTTACCACGGAAGAGGTTCAGAATATTTTAGCTGATTTAGAGACGAAATGTTTGATGATTCTGATTCTGATTGTGAGTTAGAAAATGAGGAAGATGATTTAGATCAATCCTTAAATTTGAGTCCAGAGGTTGAAGATGAGGTTGTCTCCGAAGAACAAAATAAAATAATCTGGAACGACCCACAAATAACCCATAAAGCGACAATTTTACCTTTTACAGGAAATAATGTGGTAAAAAGAGCTGCTGTAATGAAATTATTGGATTAATATGTTGAACTTAAACAATATTTAAATATTTGGAAATAAATTTTTAATTTCTAGTTCCACTTTATTATTAAAGAGTTCCACTTTACTTTATTATTCAAATAATAATATATATAAATATTACTAAGAAATATATGTTACATAAAAATTTTATTTCCAAAGTTTATTCAAAAAAGTGTTATAACTTTAAGTGGTGATTTTTTTTATGATTTTTATTTTATTTTTTTCATACTAAAGAATATAATTACATATTTTCATAATGAATGTTTTTTCACTAATACACGTATTGCTATGCATTTTGCAGATTTAAAAATACCTCAGTTGTACATTTTTATTAACTTTTATACCTGTAAAACTACTTAAAATATATTTGTGGAGAATTTGAAGCAATTTTTGCATTCTGTTTTTGATGAAAATTTGTGCATAATTACACAATGTATTGCTGTACAGAAGCGTATTTTTATTGTTATCTTAAGTTATGCTTATTGAAAAACAGTTTTTAAGAATTTTATATCGAAACATCAAAAAAAAAAAACTTTTTTTAAATCGTGTATAAACAACAAAAAAAGAAAAAAATATTTGCAACAAAAAAAAAATTACAGAAATATTTGTTATAGATTTTTAAAACTGTACATTGTAGTCTTTCGAATTTATAAAAGCAAGAAACTAATTCCGACATTTTTTATTATGACAATTGATGTATAAAAGTTGAGTCTTCGAAACAAAAACTATTAATTCCGATATTTTTTCTTTCAAATTTGTAGTAGACGAATATTACGAATTCTTTAGCATAAGAAAAATTCCCCGATTTATACAAAAACCTTAGAAGCAAGAATAAAATTTTTGCTTTTGTTATATATTATACTTAAAAAAGTTCTACAGTGTTGGATTTCCTAATTTTTCGAAACTTAAAAGAAGTTTTTTTTAAAAAAAAATTTAATAAGTTTCTTTTATAATAATAATAATTACGATAAAATTTGCAAAATACTCTAAAATATATTTGAAAAATAAATATAAATAGAATCTAACAGATAGTTACATTGAAATAAAAAAATGTGTTCGTTTTCTTTTTTTTTCTCGCCTATTTATTCATGAGTCACACTTTTTATGTACGATAGTAAAAAGAAAGGAATGTTCGGGTGCGTTCTAAGGCACCTGAACGTTTGAAACTCTGAATAGAGAATCAAATGGCTCTTGTAAATGAGCATGAAAAACAAGTTGTAAAAGCTTTCATATCGACAAAGAATGCTTCTCCCTCTTGATTATTGTTGATTCTTTCAGGTTTTGGTCATTATTGATTATCATATGCCTTTTTGGTGTAATAAAACCTAGAAATGCACATCTGCCTTCTTGTAAATCTTCAAGGTTGCTTTATGTAGCCGGAAAACTATTCTTCCGTGGTTCTTCCTCTTATTGCCGTAATAAAGCTTTAGAAAGTGATTTCCTTTTATGTTACATTGTCGGACATAGGATAAATAGAAACTATGCCGACCAACTTAAAAGAAGGCCTTCTACTTTGCGAACGTTATCTGGAAACTGAAAATAACCGTTCAGAGAACTGATATTGTGTTAGATTTTGAGAGATAATGTAAAAAGGACCCAGTCACTTAGGGGACTGTCCAGACAAAGTGGGGGGGAGGAAAAAAACGATATTTGAAGCTAAAGTTTTCCTTTGTTTTGAAGAAAGTAAAGAAAAATTGTTGTCAGTTTTTTCTAAACCGATTGAGGAGTCTGTGCGTTGAGAAGGAAAGGTTTTTGTAATTATTTTGAATGTTGATCGAAAGAGTTGGCTTCGTAGGAATGTATTGGCTTTGGCTCTATCATATGCACAAAATCACACACAAAAATCAGTTTATTATCGCACAAAAATCAGAGCAGTAATCTTAGAATTAAAACAATTTTATGCAATTCTTTTGAAATTTTAAATAAAACGTAAGGATTATCCAAAGGTTAAGAATATAACTTTTTGTACGAAAAGTGAAAAAAAGGTAAGAAGCTCCAGTATGTTGTCATTACTTGCAAAAGAAACAATTAAGTACAAATAAGAATCGTATATTCCTTTTATATAAACAAGATTACCGAGATACGTGAAGCTCCTCGGCAACTTAAAAATGTTTGCAGTTATAATATTTTGTCTTCGATATCAGCTTATTGTTTGCGTTTTACTAGAAGTATTCTAAAAATTCAAAGCATTTCCTCTTTTTTACTAATGAAAACATTTATTACTGTTGGAAAAAATATAATTTTAAATTTCTTATGTGCATTTAAAGAATTTATTTTTAGAATAAATTCTTTATTTAAAGAATTAACACGTAGGTAAACTAATGAATTATTAATATTTCATTTACAAGTAACATAAGGGACAAAGTAATAAGTTAATGTATCACAGTATAATGGGTTATGGAACAATAAAAAATGACAATTATACATCAAATGTATCATTCTTTCATGGAAGATATATAAGAAAATTCTTAAGAGTGTTTAAATTTTTAAGATTTCTCTGGCATGTTCTAAAAGAGAAAAACAATTATAAATTAAGTAATAATGAAGTTTCCAAAAGAGCATAGTTTATTTATGATGATATGTCTATTGTTATACAAATGCTGTGAATACTTATAAGAGCTTTTAAACTTACTTCATTATCGATTTGAGAAAGTCTGAATTTTACATTATAACTTCAAGAGACAAAATCAGCAATTTTGCTTTTTATTTTATTTTGTATTACTGATTATAATTACGTACAATTTATGAAGTATCATATTATTTACTTCTTATTTCTAATTTGATTATTTTAAGTTTTAACACCAGGTGTGTATCAAATTCCTGCATTTAAAAGAATTAAAAATAAATTTAAAATATTTTATATCTATTTTAATGAATTTACTGAAAATCAAAATATAAATAAATTTTACTTGAATAATATCAATTAAATTTGGTTTAGTTTATTGTGTTTATCTTTGTCTACAATGAAATGTATCTTTGTTTACATTTTTTTTATGCAATACTTTATATTATCATCATTGTTTTGTGCTATTTCTCTCAATGCTCTTAATAATATTGAAGAGGAAATCTAGGTGAAAAGCAGCTTAAATTGTTAAGAAATAATTTCTTTTTTAAAAAAATAAAATAAATAAATTTCTCAAATTTTTTGAACTGAAATTGAAATTACTATATTGAGTTCTCCAAGAAAATATGTTTCCCTAAGAAAGGGAGACTCTTTGTATTTAGGGACTTTCTAAGCAGCGAACATCCCCATTGACTGCGGGAACATCCCCACCCCCAGCAACTACCCTGCTTCTTTTGTACGCCTATGTATGGTGCCATCAATCAGCGATAAAAAAAGGGGGAAAGTAAACATCGCCTAAAGCGCCGTCTTTAAGGGCCTTTTCCTCACAAAAACCGCCGTCTTCAAAAGGTTAATAATGGCATTCATGTGGTATCTTGTGAGTTTTTTGAAAAAGTTCTCTATGACAATTATTTTAAAATTTATGCATGCTGTTTAGTGTTTAGCAATTTTTTCAGTTGAATGTCAAAAAAATAGTTCTTTTTTGCATATTTGTTATTTAAGATGGAATAAATGTAGCTGTTTCCCCCCCCCCAAAAAAAAAATGTTGTTTGTTTTTCTGTTTGGAAAAACTTTTAACTTTTTTTTTCTCTTCATATGATTACTTTCAACTTTTCTATTTCTTTTTGGAAGAAATAAAAAAAAAGTTCAAATCAATTCTATGAAAGCCCCCTCCCCCTTGTATCATAGAAAGAAATTAGCCAAAATATGGCAAAGTGGCGATATTGGTGGTATGGTCATACTGGAAAAGTACTCTTCATTTGGCTGCATACTTTCATTATCAATATATATATATATATATATATATATATTAAGGTAACCAATCGTCCTTCTTTTGTAGGTTCTGTCCATCCATGAAAAGTGTCCTCCTTTTTGATATTTTAAAACTAATCTGTCAATCTCTGTATTCAGAGATGCTATGCCAATTTGTTATGCAAATGTTAAATACAAAAAACATTTAGGATATTCAAAAGTTACTTGGCTCACTTGAACATCTGCAATGGAGTGTATTTTATCATTATTTGAGGCATCTCATTTTTTTTTTTTTTTTTTTTTGAAGTTTACACAAAAATTCTTGATTAATTTTTCAACTATGCATTGTTGAAGATATTAATGTATTTTGTACATAATCAGGCATCTATTTTCCTCAAAACAATTCAAAAGATTTAAGATGAGCATATTTCAACTGTACAAGTTTGTCTTATTTTGAATGATTTTGTCCTTCAATATAAATTTGAAGAAAAATTTCACGATTTGGTGAAACACTTATTACTTTAATAATAAGAGAAAAATTGTCAAACTTGAAGGAATCATATCGGAGCATAACGGAAAAGTGTACCAAACTAGTGCTGAATTTTTACCAAACATCTTTCCAATATGTCAAAGAATGATCTGAAACAAATATCACAGGAAATAATAGTTTTCAATGGTGTTTTTTTACTTCATCACAAGTAAATTTGACAGATATTGAAAATTGTGTTGAGTTTTTATTGAAAGAAATGCCTGATATTAAAATTATTGACAATTGTCTGTTTGAAGAAATTATCAGACTGAATGTATATTTAAATTCTGATAAATTAGAACTATGGCAAAATCAATATGTTGAAATTAATAAAAGGTGGTGGAAATAATTAACTATATCAAAAATAAACACATTCCATATGAACATTTAGTTATTCTTGTTGAATTTTCATTGTTCTGACCTGAAACAAATCTAACATTTGAAAGAGTTTTTTTTCCCATTGGTAATGATTTCTGCACAAGAATCATTATCAATGGAATTATTATTAATGATTCCATTATTAATGATTTCTGGACAAGTTTTTTTTCCCTTTGGTAATGATTTCTGGAATGAGAAATCAAGATTGAATGTTGATACCCTAGCTGCAGCACTTACAGTAAAATTCAATGTGAAGGATATTTCTTGCTCCAAAATTTCCAATATATTGTTAGAAATTAAAATATTGACAAAAAAGATATACATTCAATGGAAAAATACGGGGTTAATATAATAATTAAAAGGAATGTTAGAATAATTAAAGTATTGTTGTTTGAATTAATAAAATGTTTCATTTATTTAATGTTGTACTTTTTTCTTAAATTTTTTCGGCCTCCTTTTCATTGTAAAAAAATTGGTCACCTTAATATATATATATATATGCAGGGTTATTCAAAATGATTCATTCAATTTCAAAATTTTGTATTTTCAAAAATAAACTACACAAAATAGTAACTAATACCTAAATGCAAAGGTTTGGTTTTATTAAGATTGCACTAGAAGCAACGCAAGGACTATTGGCAACAAACTTTGTAATTTTGAATCTGGGTCAAATGACGAGGATGACACCCAAGCTGGTATCCTCCTCTTTTACTTTCCACACCAACAGAGGGACTTTGGACCCTGGCAGATTTAACGTACATCAACCCTTGCTACACTGCAGGTCTTTAATGGCATCATGACTCGGCGAATACCTTGGGCCTCAACCTTGAGGCTACCACTGCCACCCCAAATTTAAAGGAAAATTTTTGGATGTTTTATATTGTGAAAAATAGATGGCCCTTGTATGTTTTTCGTGAAGTTATTGCACAAAAGCTGGTTCAGAAGCTTTCTTGTAACTACCTTATAGTTGGATTGGTTGTAGTGCACCAGATGACTTGACGTTATACAGTTGGCCTTCAAAGTGTCGCCTGATATAGCCCATGTGATATCTTCCTTTGTGGGTTAGTCAAAGATAAAGTGTATGTGCCACCATTACCCACAAATTAATTTGAGCGTTAACTTTGGATTTCTGTTGCTGTATAATCAATTACCTCTGACATATTACTATGTGTTTTGTAGGAATTTACATATTGAATTGAAATTATACATGTAACTAAAGGAATAATTTTTTTAAAAAAAATGAAGGAGTAATTTTTAATATTGCCCAGGTGCACTGTTTGTGGGGAAATATTTCATCTTTTCTTATAGGCATACCACACGTTTTTTGGTGCTGATAAAGAACTTTTGACATTATATTTTGAATGCCTCTAGTTCATTATTGGGAATACTGTTATTTTCCAATACTTTTATTTCCCTTTTATTTCTTCTGCACCTCTTTTTATTAAAATAATGTAAATAAAATTTGTTAGCTTTTATTAATATCATGCTTAAAAACCTTTTTTGGAAGAAAAAAAAGGAAAATTGTGGAATAAAATCGAAGGGAAATGTAGGAAAACGATTGTTATATTTAATGTATATTACATTAAAAATAGAGTCATAGGAGACTAAAAATCAGACATGACATAAAAAGTGCACTTCTGGCCATCCAAAATGCAATTCATAAAGGAAGCATCCAATGTGTGTGAAATTTTCACTCTTCATATACCACAATGAGATATGTAAATTATTAGCATTTTAGCACAGATGCTCATCATGGATGCCTGTATAAAAAAAAAGAATAGAATTCCATTGCTTTATAATAGATTGTTTTTTCATGCAATTGTTACCTTCAGTATGCCTGTCTGTAAGAAGAATAATGCTATTTGAGCATGTTTCAAAGTTTGACTATTGAAGTATTGTTGGCTATAGAGAATGATGATTATCCTTCTGAGAAATCGTAATTGTGCTGGACTTAAACTAAGCAGCACTGATCACATCTGTAACCGTTAGATCCAATAAGGCACAACTGAATGATTGCATTTGCATCTTTAACCATTATGTGTGATGACAGACATATTGTGCATCACTCTACCACAACATAAACCATATCACTACAAATAGTCTGTTACAGCAATTAGTGTCCAAACATATCCCTTCATTTGTAGCACAGTGGATTGTCTACATTGCATCCATTGCTGTTATTACATTTGTTTCAAAACCATAGGCATTTGTACTTAAAATGGTGCATTGAATGGCAGATATTACATTGTCTTTACAGACGGATCTTGTTTCTGCCTGCAACATGACAGTGGATTAAAATTTGGAGACACCTTGGAAAGTGGTTGTATAACTGTTATCTTATACATTGCTATACTTGACATTCACCTGATAATATGGTTCAGGGTGATATTGGATTCCACACCTCTGTAGTATACATTGCTGGTACAATGACCAACCATTAATTGCCCCATCTTTCTTTCTTTTGGTGGGGCAACCTCTCAACCAGATTTATTGTTAGTACATCCAAACTTGCTTGATTATGTTACACATTTTCTTTTACCTGCCCCTGGTGGAGCAGGTCGCAAACTGCTTGTAGCAAAATTAAAGTATGACCCAAGTGGGTATAAGGAACCACGTTTTCCTCATTGGAACTTGAAGAAGGCGAACTGGATTAAATATTGTGAGCTGACTGATTATGTGATGGAAGACTCACTTATATCGGAGAGTGTGGACAGAGCGATTGAAAATTTCACTGACATTATCCTGGCTTGCACTCTTGTCTGTATCCCAAGAGAACAAAGGAAAATGTTTTCACCTTTTTGAAATGATGAATTTTCAAACTCTTAAAGAAAGTAGGGATGAGGCTTGTACAACAGGCTTGTATGTGAAGAACTATTAGAGAGGCTAAATGTAAGGCTTTCCGAGGCTTTGTAGAAAAACTGGACTATCATAAAGATGCTCTGAAGGCACACTTTTTCTTGTCTAGGCTCATTAATCAAAGAGAGAAAAGAAAGAAATCCATTAAATTTACTAATAAATTGCTTACCTCTGATAAGGAAATAGCCAGTGCCTTTAATAAACACTACTAAACTGTCCTCTTATGAGTCTTAAATGAAGAACTCGATGAGATTTTTAATTTGCCTTTTTTGGATTGGGAACTAAAATGTGGAATTGGGAATTTAACACTGAAGAAAAGCTTTAGACCAAATGGTGTTTTACCGGAATTCCTGGTACATCTCGGTGACAAATCTAAATGCACTTTACTTAGACTTATAAATCACACTTGGACTTCAGGTATCCATAGTGATGGCGTAAGGGGGAAATAATACCAATCCTTAAAATTGGTAAGGATCCTGAAGTTTTGTCTGTCCAATTACACTCCCTAGTGTTCTATGTAAACTGACTGAGTGTTTGATAGTGAACAGACTAAATTTTTATTTAGAGAAATTTAATTATTTATCAGATAGACAAGCTGATTTCAGAAAATAAAAAACCACTGTGGAACAAGTTGCTAAACTTTCTCAAATGATCAAGGACAGTTTCCATCTTAAACAGAGCATGGTTGCTGTACTGGTGGATTTCCAGACAGTTTCCGACAGAGTCTGGAAAAGTAGATTGCTCAGAAAATTAATGACATTGGTGTCTGTGGGAACATGTACCATTCGATTAAATCTTTTCTGGACCAGCATTTTATAAGAACTAAATATAGAACAGCTGTCTTTGCCTTCAGAGTAACTAGACAGGCTTCCTTGATGCTCAGTTTTGAGTCCAGTCTTGTTCAACGTTATGATAAATGATGTTGTAAACTACATTATGAATTCACATCATGGAGTACAGACTCTTCTTTATGCTGATGACTTTGTTTTGTGGTGTAGCAATAAAGACAGTCAAGACATTCAAGATTCACTTAATATACTGCCTTTGATACCTTCTGGGCTTGGACAAAAGATAATGAAATGAAGGTAAGTTTGAACAAGACAACTTACCAGGTCTTTACTCTAAGTACAAAGTCCAAGGACATTGGGCTGATATGTGATAGAGAAAAATTCCAGAGAACCTAAGAAACTACTTACCTGGGAATTGTTATGGGCACTAGATTGAGTTGGAATAAACAGGCCTGTAAATTAAAGAGTATTGGCACTACAAGAAATTTACTATTTAAGAGACTTACCGGTATTAAATGTGGTACAACTGAGGATCTTCTCTGTACCACCTATAAATCATATATTAGACTTGCTATTGATTATCGCAGTTAACTCCTGATAACTGCTTCTGAGGCTTTGCAGGACAACATGGAAAGCACTCAAAATAATGCCCTTAGACTTATCACAAGGGTCACATTCTCTACTCCAATTCTGGCCATGCAAATGTAGACTAAAATTTTAACATCTTTCCCATCGTAGAAAAATTGGTGCTTTCAAATTGGTGAGAAGACTAAAGAGATGAAGTGACTTCTGGACTACTTATAGCTCAGCATTCCTAGGTTAAAATTGCAACCTACCTTTCTACAGAACAGACCTATCTTCTGTTTTTGACATCCCTACAAAAAGACAACTCTTATTAGTAACAACAATTTTCTATAGACATCTGAACTTGGCTAGATGTGATTTGGTTTTGCCTGTTAGTAAAAAGAACTATATAGAGACAGAGTTGAAAATGGTCACCTTAGCTACTATTGATGAAAGATTTCCAGAACAGCACTGACTGCATGTGTACACTGATAGTTCTGCTACTGGAGCTCATATAAATACTGGTGCTTACTCCAGACACTTTAGCTTCAGCAAAACTGTTAATAAGCATTGTACAAATTTTGACGGTGAAGTGGATGTTGTTCACAGGGCATTAGCTGAGATTGCAAAAAGAGAGTAATAGAACATTGTGATTCTTATTGATTCACAGGGCACTATCAGGGCTATTTCTTCAGTTATGCCTTCTAAAAATAGTTCTACTCTTGAATGCCAACTTTTGGTAGACTCTATGATAAAAAGTGGACACAATGTTGCCCTACAATGGATACAAGTAATTGTGGTATCGCAGGGAACGAGTTTGCTGATTTGCTTGCTAAGGCCGGATCTAATCTTCCTTGACCAGATCCACTTGTCAGTTACCATAGTATTAAAAGAATTATTACAGCCAAGTTCAAAGCCAGATATCATGAAACTATTATCAATTTAACCAGTGAGAATTCCTGGAATTCCTTGTTGGATTATCTCATACAATATGATCTATCCAGACAGGTGGATATAGCTAACTTCAGGATAGTAACCAGGCATGATTACTTTAGGAAGCACTTTCATAGATTTAGATTGGGGGACTCTCTAATTTGCCCACTCTTCTTTATTGGTTCTGACATGAGCAATGATCACTTGAATTGCTGTTCTGGACTTATTGATGGAATAGCTGTAAATGCTGCGAAGAATTTTAATAATTTTATTTGTGTTTCTGAACTGTACTGGGTGTCTGTCATTGACTAATGGTGGATATGCCTAGGTCTGGCATAGAATAAAAAAAATGACCAGCCTGTGCTATATCTGAGGTTTTGGAATCTGTTGTCTTTCCTCCTTCACCTTCAGAGCTTGCCATTGCCGCATTTCAATTAGACGCATATTGTGCGCAATGCTTGCAACTTCTTCACCCACCATATTGTATTTACTGCCTTGATCTGCCTGTTCACCTGATCTATTGCCTATTGAAATAATCTGTTCGAGAATTGGAGAATGACTGGCTCGACATATCCTACCCGTGGTTGCACCAGATCAACTTTAGTAACATGTAGATGCAGTTTAAATTGTCATATCCAAACATCAAAATCTCTTGTTCAATACCAATGCATATTGCATTCTATGGTGGCAATACTCAGTAATGCTTTTCGTTGCCTTCCTCACCTCACAGAAAGCAGTATTTTCAATCATTTCATCTTTGAGCTGTATGTTATATCTCGAATTAATTAGGCTCTTATATATCTTGTCCTTAGTGTTGCATTTTGGACAGCCTTCAGTGCAACATCTAGTACAATAGATAATATCACTCCTTTTGGAATGTTTACAATAAATCATGAAATGTATCAAATAATAGTCTGCATTGTTGTCAGTTCTTGTTAGTTGTTAGTTCTTGTCAGTTCTTGTGTTGTTTTGTGCTGCTCTACAAATATTTAATAGATAAATATGACGTTTAGTGTCCAGAACAACAAAATTAACAGTATCTTTTACTATAAAATGTACATATCCAACATCTTTCAAATTTTAAGTTTTATATCAACTCTGTAAAGTCAGAAATTTACTGAGATTACAATATTATAATTTATTACAAACAATCAATATCACACTAATTGTAATATGTTTATGATAGAAAATGGTAAATGGCCCTGAACATTTCCAAAACAGAGGCCGTCTTTTCGCACTATAGAATTGGGATAAATCTTGTTGTCACCATCAACAACCAAAAACTCAACTGGTATCCTCATGCTAAATTCCTAGGAATTATCCTTGATAAAAAGTTCTCTTTTAAACAACAAAAAACATAATGCATCAAGAAATTACGAGCCAGTTCGGTTTCCTCCTTGATTGTTCAGAATTCCAAATTAAGTGTAGAAAACCAGTTGCTTATTTATACCCTGATTCTCGGGCATATTCTGACTTAAAGTTGTCCTGTTTAGGGATTTGCTGCCAAAACACACATTTATTATCTATAAAAAGTACAAAATAACATTATCAGACAAATAGTAAATGTGAGATGGTTCATTAGAAACAGACATCTACACATACTTAACTTTCCTTCCGTAAAAAACTCATCTTTCAAAAAATCTCCCTTAAATTTTATAATCTCATGAACATCGACAATAACTCCCTTCAAAATATTTCAAATTACAATCTGGATCCATATATTAAGACTTTAAAATATCCTATTAAATATGTAAAAATTGCATTTTTTCATTACTAAATCTTGTACACAAACACAGAACCCTTACTCCACCTACCTCATTTATCTACATACCAATCAGAAAACATTATCTCATCACCACTTCTCCTACATAGATCAATCTGATTTCCAAACACTGACACGAAAGGTTGTCATTGGTCGGCTGATAAAGTTGAACTCACACCCATAGCTCTTGTAAAAATTACCTTTTCATTTGATAAAAGTGAATTTTTGAAATGATCTCAACTATTTTTCCAATTTAGGTAATTTTTAAACTTTCTTTTTCTTTTTCAATAGTCATTAAAAATTAATTAAATACTACTTTTTACTAAAAATGATTTTATTGAAATGCAGTTCTGAGCTGTAAAAAGCCAATGTTCAGTCATCACGGTGCACTAGATATGGAGATTCAGAAAGCAAGGCTCAGGCGCTCCAGCAAAACCTCATCAACTAAAATAGAAAATTTTCCAAGTAATTTTTACAGTGACTTATATTTTATGTTACTGTCAAATCAGAGATTTGAAATAAAAATAGGTTAAATTTAAAAAAATAAAAAATAAAAAAAAAAATGGCCGTAATAATTGCATGTACTGCAGAAAAAAAAGAATCCAAGAATAATTGTGTGATAAATTATTCATAATTTATCGTAGAGGGATCATGAAATTTAGATGGTCGAAAATATATTATCAATTACAAAAAAAGAAACAATTATCATTTTTTGAGAATTATTTATTCTCAAAAAATGATAATTGTTTAATACATGTAATGTCAGTTTTGTAGCCCTGCTTAAATACATGTAAAGTGCATAATTTTAAAGTAATCTTAGCCCAATCACCATTCCTCACTAGGTACACCACAAATTGCATCTGTTGCACAGTTAGTCAAACTGGTCCTGAATGCATTGCGTATCATTTAGTGCTGCATTCATTACTTTTCCCATTGCATTTAAACAAATGTTATTGATGTTTGTTACAAATAGTCTTAGCACTACTTTATAAAGGGGGGAAAAAAAGATTTTCCTCTTTTAGATGCATATGAGATTTTATTCCCAAATTTTCATAATTGTAAATATATATAGTATTTATAATTATTCGTTATAATATTTAAATTTTATGTTTAAATAGAATAATTTTATAAGTTCAATACTTTTCATTTGCATCAATAATAGTGAATAAACTGCAATCTTTGACTTCTGAATAAAGTAATACATCCAATTAACAATATTTTATCAAAGGTTTCAATTTTAATTACAGTACTTCCTGTATAATCTGGTACTTCAGTTTTCCAGCCTGTCAGTAATCTGCCCTTTTTTCACAGACAGGCAAGCCTTATATATTTATTTTATGCCTTCTACTTCAGTAAAAAAAATGTTAGCAAGCAATGCAAAAGATTTTTTTTAGGTGCAGCCTTTTCATGTATTTGACACTTTATGTATATACTGTATTAGATTTAATATATTAATACATAGTGATTATGATCGCAAACTCATGGCTGGCATTGTTTTCGTTGAGTTCAAGTCCTGGTGCCACTAAAAATGCTATATATTGGAGCTGATGCATGTTAAATCTGTTAAGGTTTCAAGTCTTATTAGTGTGGCCTAGAATTTTAGAGACAGAAGTACCAGCTCTGGTATCACCAGCATCACTTAACCTAGGTTCAAAAGTGTGAGGTCCATGGCCCAAAACCTTTTGCATTGCTTCTCAGTGCAACTTTATTAAAACAATAATACACTGCTTTTGCTTTTAAATTTATTTCTTTGAGAATCCAACGGTGCTCTGGACTGATATCTGCTTGATTACATAGAGTACTGTATTTGATATTCTTGGCTTCAAAAATAATTTCTCATCCCCTTTCTGTATATTTTAGAGGTTAAAGTTGAGAATAGGATGTCACCTAGGTGATTGGCGACTTTTGGGAGCTATAATTGGCAATTTAGGTTTTTAACCCTAAGCATACTCTATGCTTAAATCATGCTAGTTTGGTGACCTATCTAGGAAGTCACGAATCCCCTAGGGGATACCCTATTCCCGACTTTAACCTATTTTAGAGATTCAATACATGCACTATTCACATCATTTGATTAAAAATAGAATTATTTTACAAATATTTATATTATTTCAATAACTAGTTTGTGTTAAAATAATTTAAAATGTTTATAATTTTGTTTCATTTAATCACACAGTCAACAGTGGCTCTTAGATAGACAAGACTTACTACGAGAGCGCCATCATGATCTCCAAATCTTTCCAGAGGAAGAATACCAGAAAATAATGATCTTCTTTGCCAATTGTAAGTATGCAAAAGATTACTAAGGCTTTTGTATTTTTATTTTCAAACTATTATTTGTGTAATCATTGTTAGAAATGCTAATCTTTTTTTATAATTATGTATAATCCTAAAGAAAAAAACCAAATTCATGTGATATAAGGGAGAAAATATAGGGAAAATTAATGTTATGGGAAATTTAATATAGGGATAATTACTGTTGTGTCTTAAAATTATGTTAAAAGTTAAATGAAAGTAGTTCAAATAACTTCGTTATTGATGTTCTTTTTCATTTTACTCTGCAATAAAGTGTATTATTTCATTTTCAATAGAAAACATAACTAATCAAATTGAAAATTTTTAATTAGACTGTTTCAGTTTGCTTTGTTGTATTTAAAGCAATATTTAGAATGAGTTTTTAATGAATAGCTCAAAGTTGTAGTGTACTCAGTTAAATGTATGCAGACAACTAAAAGAACAGATTTCTATAAGAATTAATTGACATAGTTTTTTTTTGTAAATAGATAATGAATCTAATTTTTTTTTTTTAGTTATCCAGGCCTTGGGAGAACAATTAAAAGTCAAGCAACAGGTTATTGCCACAGCTACAGTTTATTTTAAAAGATTTTTTGTAAGGTATGTTTCCAGTAGCTTAGGTTTTCTTTTTCCATTTGTTTGATCCGAGATAAATATTATTTTTTAAGGAGAAAAAAGTATTGTTTGTGAATTTAGTTGATTTTAAATGCTATAATTTAGTTTATCAAGTTAATTTTAGTAGTTTACTATTTCTTTGCACTTATCAGCTGAATAATTTAACTACCTACCATTTATGGTATAAATCTACTTTTTGTTTTTAAAAGATTACTCAGTTAATGAGGCATTGTTTTTAACAATATCTTGGTAAAAATTAAATCTCATGCAATCTTATTTAATTACAATTTTAAAAAAAAAATTTCAGTTATTAATTCTTGTAATTGATAAAGTACTATTCTTACTTCCTTTAAAGTTAGTTCCATTAATGATATTAATAGAATTTTTATTTTAAATCTTCAGATGAAGAAAAACCATACAGCTCATTCAAACATTGAACCAATCTGGTGACATAAAATGTTTATAACATAAATCTTACTCTATTGTACTATGCTATACTTCTTCTTGGGAAGGCAATTGGTTTTGTGGGAAAATTCCAATTTGAATATAAATCCAGAATTAAGGAATACTTCAAATCAGTACCAGTTCTATTGTCTATTTAATATTAATTTCAGTTTTATGTAAATGATCGCAAATTTTGTTCTTCATTAATTACAAAAACTTTAAAATGTTGCAAAATAAATATATTAGATATTTTTTTACAATCAGGAATGTCTGGTTCTTGTAAGTATTATGAGGGCTCCCAGCTACAATCGAAATCTAATTTAATATTGAAGGTATATTAAATGAAGAGTTATAAACTTGACAAGAAAGAAACTTTTTCTGAGGTGCATAGTTCTGAAGAGGTACTAAAAATTTAAATGTATGTAAAAGGTTTACCGAAATTTTCTTTCGGGTGGTATTTTGTGAAGGGGGGGGGATTCAGTTTTTTAAAAAATGTTTGTAATATTTTTTCTTCCAAACTGTTATGTAGAAAATTTTGAAATTCCTTTTCTGATTTATACTTACCCAAACATTCTGTGTTTTTAATTCCTGGAATGCTGTGTGTATATGTAAAAATTTAATACCTCACTTTTTTTACTGTTGTCACTAAATCATCAGTATACCCTTTATTCCATACTTTAATTTATTTTTTAAAAATGATTCAAGCATCTAAAGCAATTTCTTCACTCCTTCACCACTCTCTAAAAATTGTATGAAGTCACATTAGAACTGAAATATTATGATTCCTTTGTCAGTTATAGTGCGAGAAAAAAGTTTTACAAAAACATTTCAAGTTTTCCAAGTAGATATAGAAAAAATTATCTATCATATTTTGCTTTCTTTGCTTGAATAAGTTCTTATGATCTCTTCTTAAAAATTTGTGAAATTTTATTTATATCTAATTAATACCTATTTTCTCCCTCAGAAATAGTTTAAAATGTATTGATCCTCTTCTAATGGCTCCAACATGTATATTTTTGGCTTCAAAAGTAGAAGTAAGTTTTATTAGGATCATTATTCTTCAATTTATGTTTTACGTACAATTTTTGTATTTTTATTTTTTTAATATTATATTTAATTCTCTAATCAACCTGTATTTCGTCATTTCACTGTGATAATTTTAAGGCAAATAATAGAATTTGAAATGCCAGAATTGGCATTTGTAGCCCTTGTTTCCTCAGTGCCCCAATATTTTTTTTCTTTTATCATTACTTTCACTTAGTACATGAGAAGTGCATAATTTTAGAATTATTTAACAAAGCTTTAAGTTAATTTTGATCTTTTTAATTTTATTTAATCATCAAGTATGGCATATATGAAAAGCAATTTGTAAAAGTAAAACAGTTGACTTATATAAAAAAAAATGTATCAAAGTTTCTTTTGTCCCAATATTTTTTTGAGCCATTGTATATGGGTATTAAGGTCTTTTTCTACCTAAAGAGGTACTCCATTATAATAAATCTTCTTTAACTTCAGTTGAAGACTTTAAGTTTGATTGAAGTATTATTCAGTCTTTTGTAAGAATGTTGGTAAATTGTCTTCAGACAAAAAGAAATCCAAATGTAACTCTACAATAGCACGCATGTAAAATTAAATTTTATATATATATGTATATATATATATATATTGTTTTATAAAATATTGATCTGTTCTAAAAATTATAGATTTGAATGTAATTTATTGTTTAAAAATGAGCTACTTCCCTATAAATATTTCAAGTATAAGTAAGAATATATGTAAGTATATAAAATGAATTTCTGCTATCTTGAAAAGATTTGAAGCAAAAGCTGTCATTCTGTATAAAAATATTACTTTAAGGCTTAGATCTTACCCTTGTTTTTTAAAAATTCTTTCTTGCTTATATATTTATGTGTATCTTGACAGCTCTCTATTTTAGACTTTTCAGATTGTATATTTATTTAATTTAAAAATTTGAAGAGATATTTACATTGTATCTACGTAGATGCAGAAAAATATTTTGATAATTTATTTACATTACAAATTATTTTGATATTTTTATTGCAATCTATCTTAATTTGAATGTTACACAGATATTTTTAAAAAAAATTTATGCTTGTATATGCATGTTTTCTCAATGTATATTTCTATGCATTTAGGAATTTGGAGTCATTTCAAACAGTAGGTTGATTACTACTTGCCAAACTGTTGGTAAGTATACCATTTCATTTTTCATAATGTCTGTATTTTTTTAATACTTTGATATTTCTGAAGTGTAGAGTCAATCAAATTTTGCAAAATATGTCTTTTCTTTTTAATTTTAGTGAAAAATAAGTTCTCATATGCATATGCTCAAGAATTTCCATATCGCATGAATCAGGTTCTAGAATGTGAATTCTACCTTCTAGAAATGATGGTAAGTAAATTAATTGTTTTTAAATTCTTTGTGTAAAATAATTTTAATTTTTAATAGTATTACATCTATATGATGTTGATTATAATATATTCTCCTCATAAGTATTAATTATTGGTTTCATTATCTTATTTTTATTAAGGATTGCTGCTTAGTTCTCTACCATCCATATAGACCATTAGTGTATTATATTCAAGATATTGGACAAGAAGAAACATTGCTACCAATGGCCTGGTAATAAATAATTTGATTTATTACCAGATTTTATTTATGATTATTTATAGATTGATAATTTAATATTTTTAATATGAATCTTTTTCCACCAACAATTTTTTTTAATTAAATGCTTCATTTTATAATTACCATCAGGAAGTCATATAGTAAACATATTTTGGATGCTTTAAATTCCATCTTTCCTTTCTCTTTTTATTTAAGAGTTTTTATTTTTCTAGGAAGGTGATCAATGACAGTTTAAGAACAGATGTTTGTTTACTATATCCTCCTCATCAAATTGCCTTAGGTAAGTAATCAATATTTTTTTATTAATATAAAAATATTTAGTATATTATATACTTAAGATTTATATCTTATAATATTCAAATTTCTTAAGCATGTCTCCAAATGGCTTGTGTGATTCTTGGCAGAGACTGTAAACAATGGTTTGCTGAACTCAATGTTGATATGGAGAAGGTATGTTTTTTCCTCCAATTTGTACTTTTAATTAAATTGATAAATAAAAAACATTAATAATCTAATTAAATCCAGGTATTATAACAGCTTTCAGTTGTGGTTGACATGATATACTAGTTAAATATATATAGTATCTGTCTATAAAGGCCTGTATTGATTTTTATACTTTTTATTCAACAACCTTATGAAGTTAAAACTTATTTTGCTATTGACTGTTGAAGAAAAAATAATTTACTTACGAAAGAATTATTATCAATAATTAATTGTTTCACTACATTTTTACTACGCTTAATTGTTTATATATTTATTTAATCTTCTTACCCGTTAAGTGACCGGGTGTGAAAGAATAGTATTACTGTAGCTCATGTATGTGTACCCAGTGTCTGAGGATATAGCCAGGCACCCTACCACTGGGGAGTGTATCAGGGGACCTCTCAGGGACTTGCCTTCTTTAGGTAGGTATGGGCATCATAACTTGAGGCACCATTGTGATCTTTTTCTTTCTTATGGGGTTTACTATCTTTGGTAAACATGGGTGATGACCTCCCTGAAGACCCTAGCAATTCTTCTCTATTTTCGACCCTTCTTGTCAAACGTTTTGTATCCCCCCTTTCCCCCCATAACATCTAAACCACTGTGACATCTTGTTTGGTGCAGCACTTGCACCAATAAACTTCACTTTCATTCACTTACTCATTTAATCTTTCTGTATTAATCTATATATTCTTGATTATATCGTTTCCTTAATTGTATTGGTTGGTAACATATACGTTAAAAAAATAATACTGAAAATTAGTTCTTTGTAAATAAACCAAACCATAATTTAACATGTTTAAGAAGTATTGTAATATTTCAAAACAGAGTTGTAAAAAAATTCAAAATTTTTTTTTGTTGACGTTTGAATTTCAGCCCTTGTTACTTTTTTTTTTTTTTTTTTTCTAATTTTATTTTCTGGATTAATATGGTTTATTTTGAAATGGGTAAAAAAAAAACCCTTAAAAGCATGTAACTCTTTTGTATTATAATAAACTCTCATCTTTTGTCTATTTTTGTAATTAATTACTTGTAAACTAATTCTTAAATATCATTTTACTATTTATTCCAAATAATTTTTTTTTATAATCAAAACTACTGAAAAGCAGTGATCATGAAATATTTGAAAATTCATTTTAAAACTCAATGATTTATCAAGTCCAAAATAAAAATTTCAATAAATTGTGATATCAATTTTTTTTTAGTGCCAAATAAATGCAAAAATTTATACCATCTATTGAGTGAATTATGCAGTGAAATTTCTCCTGTGATATCAGCTCAATATAATTAAAATTAGAAAGCTCTGGAGTAGACTATGATTTTTAGAAGCTGAAAATATGCATTACTTTTCATAAATTGATGCTTAAAGCAAGCCTGTCCAACCTAAAAGACTGTGAGCAGCTTTGGAAGCACATTTTATTCTTGCAGCTCACATTACATTTATATATGTGTGTGTGTATGTGTGATAAATTTGATTTATCACCTTTTAAATTTTGGCTCTTTTAATGCCACTTCAAATTCTCACAGTAAAATTACTACTTTCACCTTTTGAATCACAGGGATCGACTAATCCTCCCAAGCCCCATTAAGGAAATCAAAAAATTCTGCAATTAACAACTTAACAGTTTCTTTTTTTTGTCATGCTATGTCATAAAATAAGCATATTTTTGAAACACAATTACTTATTCCTTTAGATTATATAAACTTAAAACAGCAGCCAAAACAATTTTAGACATTGATTTTAAGAAATAATGCTAATTTTTATTTATTGCGAAAAAAATTACATTTTTTTTTCGGAACAATGGCTGAACTGGAAAGACGGCGAAACCGAATTATCGGCCCCCAGTTAATGCAACTTAGGTTCCCTCATGTGTTTTAGCATCAAATTTGATGTCATCTGAGAAATGTAAATATCGATGAATAAGATGAAAGCGTCAAAAAGACATTATTTTCGAAAAAGGGGAGTTGATGTTGAATATCTCTTACTCCAAAAGTGTTCAACATCAGGACTTTTTACATTTCCTTGTAAAATATTCAAAGTGATAAGAACTTGAATTTCGTCTTTTGTTCCCATTTTCTTGTTCTGCTGTTTCTTTGTAGATTCCTGTTTCGAATAAATTGATCTGCATATTGATTAGTTTCAGCAACTATCATTTCAAGGAGATTATCATCAAAGAAAATATCAAGAAATTGTAGGGTTCCATCACTTATATCAATATTCAAATGAACAGCTGGATTCGTAGTGAAAGGAAAGCATGGTGGTGCTAAAGGAGGATTACTAGTATCAGTTTCGAACATAAGTAAGGTCATCTAACATTTCTGTTCCCTGATCACTAGAGAAGTCCGATAATGAACTTTCATAACTACCAGAATAGTTTAATCAAATTTCAGATTTACTGTCTGATCCAATATCAGAGTTACCTTCTATTATAAGCTGCTCATTGTCACTCATTCTGCTTTTATTTTGCATCCAAATTAAAAAGAAATATTATTTACAACATGTGATTCACTGAGCAAGTCAAATCCAAATTTGGGTTTCTTCCTGCTCAAAAAAAAGCAGTAAAATTTGAACTAGAAATCAGTTCAAACTAGTTTTTTTTTCCCCGATTCTATTTTTACTGTACAATTAGAGTCACCTGTTAGAAACATTGCAAATTAAAAAGAAGAAAAAACACAGGAAAATCAGTGGATTAGCATCGAAAAAAGTTGCCCGAGTGGCTTTCGGGCAAATCAGGAAGTGGTTAATTAAGGCAAATTATATTTTATTGAATTAAATGTATTTGTATGAAATATAATTTTATAAACTTCCCTGCAGTTACAATACAATACTGTGGCTAAATAATTACTGATCAAAAGATACCGGTCAGTCTGTCTGGAACCATACACTTCTAGATCAAATATATTGGGCTGGCTGTTGCTATTTCGAATAATTTATGCATTGTGTTCCCTCCCTGCATCTAGTAATGCATACCTGTACTTTTCAGTAGATTTGCTGGGTAGGAATACATTGTGTATTATCCACTCATGCAAGATACCCCCTGTACTTTTTTAAGATTATCTCAACTTTATAATTGTTTCTGAACAAGAATGTAGAAGAAAAATTGTAATAATAGTTCAGTCAATGTACTGAGATATTCCCATAATAATAGGATATGATATCAAGGACTCATTGTTGAATGTTCATTGTTATTTTATGAGTAATCAAAGTTTAAATTTTTGTTCAGATGTCCCAGCTCTGTAGGCTACAGGTTGACTTACTTAGATATGCAATGTATGCCAAATTCAATCTTTTATTTGATTTATTTTAAATTGAATTTATTTTATAGATATTACTGTATTTTAATTATTCATTAATGTAATTATATTGCATTTTATTTTACTCAATATTATTTAATATTAAATTATATTGATATTAAAAGTGCATGATATTTATTAGCCATATTCTACCTCAAAATTCATTCTGTATTATTTTTATTATATGAGTAGTACAAAATGTTATTTTTCATCCAGTTGATGAATTAATGCATTCTTTCAGGGGATTACCTTCTTCAGGTAAGTATGTGCATCGCTAATTCAAGGCACCCCATTGATCTTTTTCCTTTCTCATGGTGTTTACTGTCTTTGGTAAATATGGGAAGGGCCCCCCCATCAAATCCAGGATTATTCCCTATTTTTTACTCTCCTTCTTGTCAATAAATTTTTCTCTTTTCCATTTTATCAAATATCTAGATCTCAATTACACCTTGTTTGCACAGCATAGCTCTACCTATAGCTATAGAAATTTATAACTTGCTCTTGCACCTATAAATTTCTTCTTTACTCGCTCACAAATTAATCTCAAAAATTTTAATTACTCACAATAATCCAAGCAAATTATGTCCTCTTTGAACATTCTTGATTGTTAGACATATCTCAATTTGGCTCTCCGTTATTCATTTAGTGTAAATTTGACTCTCCATTATTCATTGTGTGTTTAACTGTCAGTGTGTAGCCAGTTTTTGAAGAAGACATTTAAATTTTCTTGTCAATCATTACACGTTTTTGTTAAGACTTGTCAATAGTTTATTTCATGTGCTGCATTATGTTTATTATATTTTATTTCTTAAATGAATATTAGTTATATTTAAATGTAAAATTTTCTTTCAGGTTCTAGAAATAACACGTCAGATTCTTTCACTGTATGATGCATGGAAACAATTTGATGAAAAGAAAGAGGTTCCAGCTCTTTTAGCTAAAGTACCAAAGCCAAAAATTCAACCTACCAGGTACCTAAACAACAATATTGGGGGAAAAAATGTTTTATAGAAGTGGTGATAGATTAATTTTAATTATGTAGTATTTTTCAATTATATTTATTTTATATCAATAATTTAAATTTTGTAAATATAAATTTATAAATTAATTAAATATAAATTTTGTAAATAGTCATTGTTTTAAACTTTTGCAAAAGACAAGTGTGAAAGGGATTATATATATATATATATATAAATTCCTGCTTAAATGCTTTAAAAATAAGAGTATTTTGAAATTATCAATTTGGTTAATGAAAAGGACAATTACACACATACATGCATAATTTTTTAAAATTAAATTGCAAAATAGGGGGGGGGGAAGAGCCTCATTTAATTTAATGATGTTTAAATTAATGCATTTAGATTAATATATCTGTATGATGGTTAATGATGTAGTTATCAATGCATTATAAATAACCAGAATTTAATTCATCTTGAAAAATAATCGCATTGTTGAATTACTGCATAAATTTTTACAATTTTAAACCTTATTTTATTTTAATATGTATGCTTGTATTGTAAGTATATTGCATTAAAATATCGTACCTTTTTTTCATTTTGAAAACAAAATCTGTTTAATTGATATGGATGTTGGGAAAAACAATATAAATGTTAAAGGATGTAGCTGAATTATGATTATTTAAATTTTATTAGGCATTAAATAATACTTTCTAATGATGAAGCCTGGGGGGGGGATTAGTGTGTTAATTATATGCAACTTTTTCAAACAAAGCAATTTTGAGAGGTAGATATTAAGCATATTTCTATTTTGATGGTAAAACAAATAATAATAAATTTACAAAAAAAAAAAAAAGGTAGTTTATTCAAATAAAACAAAGTTAATAACAAAGAGGAAAACAATATCAAAATAATAACATCTTGGGTTAACAACTATTATCGCTTTCTTATGGCAATTTAAGAAGTCTCCCCTTTTTACAAAGCCACACTGTATCTTCTAATTGAATTAACTTCTATATGATTATTTTAACACATTATATTCTATATAATATGTGTGTGGATTTGACATTATAGAGGTGGAGCAGCAAGAATTTGCATCTTTCAACATTGGGTGTCACAGGAATGCAATCTTTCAATAATAAAAATATCAATTACGTTTTCGTCAATAAATCTGCTAAATTTTGTTACTTTATTACAAATTCTAATTTAAATTCTCTTTTATCAAAAAATTTTCTAATAAAATGTTACCTTAAATCAATGTGCTTAGTTTTTGACTTATTTTCCCAAAAATATATAATAGATTTATTGTCCCAAACCTAAGTAGGTTTTAATTGAAGAATTAACTTAATTTCATTTAAAATATTATTTTATCATTAGAAATCCCTTGACAGTGTCAATAAGAGACACAAACTCTGCCTCCATAGAACTAAGTGCAATATTCTTCTCCTTACTAGCTTTCCATTTAAAAAGAATGTTGTCTATACAAATCGAATGTCCTCTAGTAGATTGTCATCCTGTTGAGTTGGATCCCCAACTTGCATCTGAATATGCAGTTGCATTGTTTTTCAACTTACAAACACAATTACAGCTATGTAGCTTGTGAAAATCAAATGATTCTACCATAGTGTTCAATTTTTTAATTTACATTCAACTGCTCTGATAAAGACCATAGATTGATTTTTGCCTCTAGCATACCTTGGATTGTTTTCCTTTTGACATAACCTGATAGTGTATGCATACAAGTCTCCTAAAAAAACTCGCCATATAAAAATGCTGCTTTTTCATCCAGTTGTGCATACATTTAACCCAACCAAGGAAAAAATTTACAACAATTGAAAATATTTTTGTTTAATATCTAATCCAACTATTTGTATAAATCCTTGAGCTGCTAGTCGAGCTTTGATTTTTTTTTTTTTTTTTAAGTTGGCATCTTTCTTAATAGGATAAACTTATATACTGCTTATAACTTTTGCATTTTTAGGATAATTAACTAAAGCCTACATTTTAGATTTGTACATACTTTTTTTCCCCATCCACTGTTTGATGCCAGTTATGTTTTTCTGAAGGTTCCTGGGATTGTTCAAACGACAGGAATTTCAATGTGATAAACTTCCCTTTGAAAGAGACCTATACTCTTATTACAACTTAAAAAAATCTCTCCTTTTTATATAGCCACACTCTGGCATCTAATTGGATTAACTTCTATATGTCAGATTTGATATTACTGAGTCAAAGCCAAGGGATTTGTCATCTTTCAACAGATGACATATATTTCATACATCACAGATACAGTAATTTATCCATAAATCCAGCTTGTTACCCCAATATTACTAAAGTATACATTTTAAGGTGGGTTTCCCCCCCCCCATCTATTTCACATGTTAATATCTTGTAGAGTATTTTGATAATTTTAAGGTTTCTATTTTCTTCTACCTGTTTTGGACGAACGGATGCATACGTGCATTTGATCTAGGTTCCCTGCGTTACGGCAAAGAATTTTGACAACAAATGCACTGGTGTGTCGGGCATTTGGAATGAAATCTTTAATATGAAATGACATTACTAATCCATGTTTCTTTCAAAAGATTGGTCCCGTACATTTGTACTTTTATATGGTAAGATAGTTCTCAGTCATGTCTAGGAATCATTGGGTTTTCATGAGTGTAAATGGAAACACAAGCCGTTATTTCATTTTGAAGTGGTTTAAGATGGGATTTGAGGGAGAGATATTCTACTCAAAGAAAATAAAACAAATATATGTGGAAATGTTATGAAGAATTATAGAGGAATTACAAAAAAAAAAACTTACTCCTGACATTTGGAAAAGATAAAACATTTATAGTACAAAAAGTTGCGATTAATGTTATGAACTTCAACAGCAAAAAGAATGTCATTATATTAATTACTTCTCATGGAAAAAAAATACTGCATCAATGGCAAGAGAGAACCGAAAAACTAATAATAAAATTTTCCAGAATTTTCTTGGCATCATTCCCAGACTAGTTCAGTTTTAGAATTTAAAATGTCCTTAATCCATGAAATAATAAATAAGAATAAAGAAATAAAACATACAAAAATGTTTTCGAAATCTTCAGATATAAATCCATTTATTCTTAGTGGCAGTTATTTTCCGAAATGGAGGTCTGAAAAAGATTGTTAGAAACCTAGGAGATGAATATGTGTTTTTTTTTTTTTTTTTTTTTTTTTTTTTTTTTTTTTTAATTATTATTATTTATTTTGTTTTGAAACAAATAGACTGAATGGACCTATTAATATATACCGTAATATGTTCTCTGTTTAGATCTGTTGTGTTTGATACTTTTATATAATCTTGATGGTGATAATCTGTACAATCTTGGAATATTTTATGTTAAATAATAAATATTTACTTTTATCTATGTATTTATATTTTGCATCAATAAGTTAGTATTAATTTAAGTGGTTTCATTTATAGTAAGATATGTTATATTTTTATTTCATACTATTAAATATCAAGTGTTTTAATTAAAAATTTTACTATGACTGAAAAAATATTTTTTCTCGTATATTTATAAAAAGTTTCATTTCCATGTGAAGGATATTTTTTATTCATTATTATGTAAGGTATACATTATACAAAAATTAACGTGTGTTAAACTTTACGAGAAAAAATGCTCCAACCTGCAAGGACAATTAGTGCATGCCAGGTTCCATCCTGGAGCACTGTGTGCAATTTTGGGCTATGAAGATGATAAAATGCTAATAATCTTGTATAATACTGGGAGTTTCATATCTGTCAATTGCTACAGACTTTGCATTTTTAATCTTTTCTCTGTGTCACTCAATCTTTCATGGTCAGATCAACCTTTTTGTAAACTGGAGTGTTTCCTTGTTATGTGACAATGACTGACAGCTTTAAAGATTTGGTAATATTTATTAGAGCTGAACAACAACAAATTAAAAAGTTATTGAGTGTGCATGCCATTTGATACATCTTTGTGGGATACCCTAGTGAACCTTCTCTATTTTCAACCTTCCTTCTTGTCTTCATTTTTCCGTTTGAACCACAGATTAAATCTTTTTTCAGCATAACGCATCTGGTCCCATTTTAATAACACTACATTTCATTCATCCACTCATTGATACATCTTTGTGCCCAAAAAGCAAATTAAATATTATCAATCAAAATAGAAAGTTCGCTTTTTCAGATTTTATATTATTTACATTAAAGTAGCAAACAAGGAGAAACAATTATTGAATGTCAAAATTTCTGGATTTTTGAAACAGCGTGAAATCAAAAACATGTGAATACTCCATTAATATCTTTGAAACTTCTTTAAAAATAGTTTTTGAATAATGGAAACTGCACCCAAAGTTTTTTTGTGTGAATTCAGACAGTAGTATGAAGAAGACAAATAGTTTTTATTTATTATAACAAAATTAAAATGAATCTGTACTGCTACTGTTTATTAAACATAATTCTAAGTGGCAAGTGTTGCTCTTTAAAAAAATGTTCACATATTCCAGGTACAATTATATAAATTATATCTTTCAATAACATAACTAACGGGATAACATTGAAGCATTTTTAAATTTTTTATTCATCAACATAACGCACCATGTTAATCACTTTTTAGGGTGTTAACGATTCAACAGCTTTTCAAATCCCCCCCCCTCATTTTTCATGAATATTTTTTGTTTACGCCGAAATCTTTTTTGTTGCGAGTAAATAGCGATAAACAGCTTTCTGAATCATCGACTCATTGCTGTTTTTGTTCCATCGAAAGCAATCGCGGCACCCACTTGGAAAAAACCTTTTTCACTTCACTTCAAAAAACCTTTTTCAGTAAATACACTTCCATATGATATCTGTGTCATCTCAGCAATCTCACGGAGCTTCACTTTACGATCTTTCATTATAATTTTTGTCACTTCACTCACATTTTCCGGTGTAACGGGTCTACCCGAGCGTTCCGCGTTATTTGTGTCGGTACGACCACGTTTAAACTCGGCAAACCACCGACAAATCGTTGCTTTTGATGGACAAGAGTCCGGGTAACATTTTTCAATCCATTGTTTCGCTTGCATGGTGTTTTTACCCATTAAAAAACAATGTTTTAACAGAACACGAAACTCGTTTTTTTCCATTTTTTAAACAAACTACAAAACAACTTTACTCCAACCTCGATAACTCAGCTGTTTCTGGTCCGATCGACTTAAAATTTTGACACGTTTCAAGCAAAGGTTAGTACTCTAGAAAGACCTGGTTACTGGTTTACTACGAGCGCCATCTCTGGGTTAGTCTCGGGAGTTATTGATTGATGTGTTATAAAGTTTTTCAAAATGATTCATCCTATTTCAAAATTCCATATTTCTAAAAATAAATGACATAGTATAAGCAATACCTGAAAACAAAGTAAAACTGGAAATTTTATATTGGGAAAAATAAATAGCTATTGTATTATTCTTCATGAATCTATTTCTCAAAAGCCATTTTAGAAGTTTTCACAGAGTTATCTCACAGTTGGATCGGTCACAGTGGACCAGATTACTTGATGCTATACAGCTGGCCATCAAGTGTCACCTAATATGGCCCCGTATGATTTCTTCCTTGGGGGTTAGTAAAAGATAAAAGTGTATGCTCAACCATTACCCATAAATTTATTTGAACTTTAAGAATGGATTTCTGCTGCTGTATAATCAATTACCATTGACACTTTATAATATTTATTTGAACTTTAAGAATGGATTTCTGCTGCTGTATAATCAATTACCATTGACACTTTATAATATTTTGCAGGAATTTACATGTCAAATTGACATTATATGTGTAATTAAAGTTGTATCAAGCACTTGTAAAAAAAAACTTTTATGTTTTCCCTTTGTGCATTCATGTATTATTTATAAAAATATGGAATTTTGAAAGTGCATGAATGATTTTGAATAATCCTGTATTTATATTATAGTGTGGTTATAGTTAAAGTTACCTTATTTAGACCTATGTTAAGTCCGTTATGGATGATAAATGTTGATGAAACTTGGTATGTATATTATACAGATCACAGAGAAAAGAAATCTGCGATGAAAGAATAATATTTTATATTTCAACCTATCAAGTGGGAAGGGAGTTATGAAGAACAAAAAACACAAGGAATCGCAAACAGTTAAAGGGTTATTACAAAATTTTATTTATTCACAGCATACAATCATTGTGTATTCCATTTGTATCAAGCATATCTTCAAAGTGTTTATAGCATGTTCAACAGTAGTGTGAAAGGTTTCTCAGACAATTGCAGTAAACATGACTTGTTATGCTTGCTTTGATTTCAAACAAAATCCATATGCTTCCTGTGTTGACATGATCTTTCAGGAATCCTCACAACCAGAGGTCACAGGGAAACCAAGTCTGGTAAAACTTGCCAAAAACAAGACCTTGAAAACTTACCAAAATTACCCAGTCATCTCCAAGGTGGGCTTGAATCAGTGCTGTCATGTTCCTAAAATCTGAAGTGGTGTATCTTCTTACCTGAAGACAATAGTCTTTTAACACTCGTTCTTGTAAGGCAGGAATTACTTGCTACTGACTTATTACTCTTCCTTTTAATACACCCTACTCTAAGTCTCTTCAAATTTAGTAATTACCTTTTTCAAGATTGCCTTGCTATTGGCCATTTTTGGAAGTCTTTTCAGCATTAATATTCTGCCACCGCGGTAGCCTAGTGGTCATGGTCGCCGGCTTGTGGCTGGCATTTTGTCAAGTAGTGGGTTCAAGCCTAGATGCCACTAATGACTCACCATGTAGTGGGGCTAATCCACATTAAATATGATCAAGGTCTCAAGTCCAACCTTTGGCATGGAAGTTTGGAGAGGGAGGTGCCAGTTCAAGTGTTGCCCTCATTTCTTGACTGAGGCTCAAAATTAAAAGGTATGTTACAAATAGCCTTGTTGCTTCTTGGTCTGACATTAATAAACAATCGCATCACAGCATCAACATTCTTATGTTGCAGTGCACAAATTATTGTTGTTCTTATAAAGCAACTTCAACAGTTACACTCATTTTATTTTTTCTGGTGCCATGTTGTAAAAGGGTTTTACATTAATGACTACTGACTTTTTAAATTGCTTCAAATTTGCATCCTGTCTCTTCTTGTACATGAAGACTTCCGTTTATTGGTCAAAATTTGAACTATTATTTCAAGATTCTTTTCCTCAGGTCCACATATCATATATACCAAGTTTCTTTGATATCCATAAAGTGGGATGGATTCTATGTGAGTCTAAATAGGGTAATTATAACCACCTGATATATTAGGTTTGTAAAATCACTTGCAATTTCAAAGACTGAATCAGTTTTCAGTGCAGATTTAAAGAAAATAAGAATGATGATGGTGAACTTTTTCTTGGCTTTTTTACAAAGTGCTCACTTATCGTCAGATGAAATACAAGTTTTATAGTGCTGTTCAAAAAAAAAATAATAATAATAATGAGAAAAGCATATGTTTACATGCTTAAATTTTCTTTAGGGAAAGATTTTTTTTGAACATGCTTCTGTAGCAAATATTCACTTCAGATGTTCTACTTCTTATTTGTCAGTCAAATATTTTGTGAATTTATTTCACTATTATAAAGAAAGTAATGAACTTGAATCAAAATTTGCACATTATTGGAATAATACTTTTTCTTCTGAAAATCAAAAGTGAACAAATAAATGTTGCTTGGCACAAAATTAATTGGGTTATAAATAGAAGTGATAATCTCGTACAAAATACTGCCTAGTCTGTTATCTGCTCTATTGGATCTCATAGCAATGATCAGGAAAAACAATGTAACTTTGTTTGAAACAGTTTTGAGTTTGATGATACTTAAACATTATGAATACTGATGAGTGGAAAATGGCAAAAAGTACTTGCAGTTAGGAATTGCAAGACTCAAATTTCTTTAGTTTTTTTTTTAGATAAATATATATGACTCATTCTTAACAAAATGTTTATCATCTTTTTTTAGTCATTCCATTTTGCATACTATTTGGCTTACTTTGATGATTGAATCTTATTTTTGCTGTAATTAGAGGGCTTCCCTTTCTTTCCTCCTCTTTATGAAATTAAAACACTTTCAAACAGTACCACTGCTTACATTCACGCTTCATTGCGATTCCTATGTGATCCTTAAATCCATCATGGTTGCCTTTCTGGTTCTGAGT
This sequence comes from Nephila pilipes, assembly GCA_019974015.1. Lineage (NCBI taxonomy): Eukaryota > Metazoa > Arthropoda > Arachnida > Araneae > Nephilidae > Nephila > Nephila pilipes. The sequence goes on from BMAW01054125.1 coordinate 482,788, forward strand.
GATAGATGAATACTAGATATTATCCTTCAAGTGATTATTTGATTCATCCTTTTATTTTATAGATGCATTAATCTAAAAAAAAAATTCTATTTTTACTTGTTTCCTCTCTTGAACAATGGCTATCTAAAGCAAAAAAACATCAAGGATTAAGCAGTTTTCAAAAGATATTAGTTTACAACTCTGAGGAGTTTCTGTTGAACATTTTAAACAGTAATTTATAAGCCATTAGCTTAGTTAACAGTATTGCCTCAATTTAATTCTTATTCAAGAGGAAAGAAATAAGTACTGATCTTATTCTATTATATTCTTCTAAAATCAGTAAAATGTCAATTATGACATAATAGGAAATAAAAGCTAGATCTTCTATTTACTTTGCTAAGATGTTCCACAAAGATTCCTGCTGTTAACATGTGCTAAAATGTATTTTTTCTCCTTGTATAGTCTTAAACACTAATGTTGATATCTTGTGCTTCATTTTTGCATGCAAAATGCTGTTATAGCATTATGAAATAGCTTTAATCATTTTATACATTCTGCATAAGTGGAGCTATGTTAATGTTGGTTATTTATTATATAAACTTAATAAGGATTAGATAAAAATAAATAATTTTATAAGACAATATGTGTTAATTCTATGCATTTTCAATTTAAGTATTTATTGCGAGTCATAATTGCAGGTATTCATTAAAACATGCATTTGAATTTGGTATTAAATTAACCAAAAATTTGTATGAGCTATTTACTATAATTAGCTGTAACTTATTCAAATAGATAAATAACTGTATTGTTTTTATAGAATTTAATATAAATCTATCCTTTAAACAAAAATATTTTTGAAAATGTGCTCACATTTCATTTTCTTCATTTTTATAGTAATTATTTGATTATTTTTTTAATATTAAGAAAAATGTTATATCTATTATGTATACAAGGTGTATATAAAATAACATTTTTATTTCTAAAGAAACATAAAAATTTTATGTAGCTATCTAAATAACCCTTAGTGGTTCAAAATGGTCATTCCATATTAAATTTTTAATTGCATTCTATTTGTCAAATTTACTTGTATGATATTATTCTGGGACAAAAAACAAATTTACTCAAAAATTGAATGAATTGTTACTTATGCTAGAATCTTGCATTTAAGAAGCATATAAATAATTTATACAGCCATATAATCTTTTTAAACAGGTCTATATATCGACCCTTCTTCTCAACCAATTTATCTTTTTTTCACATGTATAGATCATAGCTTTACACTCATTCACTGACTTTGTTTGGCACACCATGGCTACTTCTGGCTTTTGCATATTTAAAATTACTATCACTCATTTATTCAAACGTATAGATCACAGTTACACCTTGTTTGGTGCAGCATGGCCACATTTGGCTCTTGCCATCACATTGTATCGCAGGTCTATAGAAATTTCGTATACCGAATTAAAAACCATAGTACTTATGGTATTTTGAATAAATGTAATGAAATATGTTAATAAAAGGAAAATTTTATCCTGCTTTTAGCTTTAGAAGGCATCATGCTTATGATAAAAAACTGCCCTATTTTCATTATCATTTTTTTATTTACAAATCATTATGAATTTGTTTTCAGAACATTAACCATCTGTAACTATCATTTTCTATTCTTTAAATTGTAAAGACAATGCTGACCAATTTTAGCAGTTAGTGCAATACTTTCAAAAATATTTTTTCTTGTCTTTATTATTACAAGTCGTACTGTTTTTCTCCCTTTTTTTTTTAATAGGTTAGAAAAAAAATTAATATAAATTTTATTAACTCTTTAAAAGAAGCATACTTCGTTTTTGTTCATATTATAAAATAACTCCTGTTGTTTTCTTTTCGGATACAAATACAATATGTTTACTACATATTTCTGACTTGAATTGTTTTATTTCAAAAAAGTTTAGGCGAATAAGGCAAGCATGTAAATGGAGAAGAGAACAAAAACTCAAAATATAAAAATTGAATTGTGTTAAAGACGAGCACATTATTAACTATGTTAAAATGTTCTCTCTTAATTCTTTGGCATAACACAATATTTGTATTGAAATATTAATAATTTATATGTTATACAACATTATTCAGACGCTATGCTGTCATCTTAAAAGTAGAGTTTGCTTGCCAAATTGAATTTTATGTTAGAACACATCTTCTCATTTCATGAAATATAAGAATCAGAATTTTATCTGATTCATTTATTGTTCATAGAAAATCAGTCATGCAAACAAAATTAGGGAAAACTTTATGAATTTTTTACAGAATTTTCATGACTGCTAAAGAAAATGCAGGTTTAATATCACAAACCTTAAGAAAAAACAAAATGAGTTGTGTTTCTTAATTTTATTAAAGTGCTATTGACTTCTTTGAATTTGAAAGCAAAGAATTTAAAAGATATTTCATTAGTTTATATTCAATATGGAATGACATGGCTGAAAAAGTAACATTCATGAATTTTTTTTTAATTCTCTCTAAAAATCACCAAAAATTTAGATATCTTTAAAGGAATATGTGAAATTTGTGAATAAAAAAGTTATTTAAAATGATCGCTCATTATCTTTGGATAACATTTCTAAGCAAAACAATTATATAATGGTACTGTTATCATTACAAAACAAGATTTCATACTTTTATAAATGCTATAATATGAATAAGTAAATTATTGGAAATAATTTCATGAAAGGAAAAAGGGCTGCTCACCATCATTTGTGTAAATCAAGTATGTGATTTATAGACTAAAATTACATATGTGTTGTTATAAATTTGTAGAATTCATAGCTTTGAAGAAATGCTTTCCCCATTTTTCTTATTCACTTTTTGTCGATAGTTGTGTGTGTTATACTGCTGAATTTTAAATGATCAGTTGATTTAAAAAAAAAAAAGAGTTTAACTGATGATCTGATTTAGAATTGCATTATTTTAAAAACTGAGTAATTTTAACTGTGAATTTGAACCCATCAATGCTGAAATTAATATCAAACTGCCATAATTTGACTGTCCCAAAGTTGAACATTATCATGAATTGACCTGTTGTTTTTATATCCATGACATTAATTATTTGTAACAATATTTTAATGCATCTGCAAAAGTTCACTTTATATTCCATAAATTTTGGAGATTTTAAACCCAAGTTTCTCTCTATTTCTAATCCAAACTCCTTTGAAAATAATTATTTTCATCTTGTATCAATAAAATAGATGAGAACGGTTACTGTGAGATGTACTTATAATTCATTGTCTCTTCTTGAGATTTCTTCAGTATTGAACCTGGATCTTAGCCAATAGTTTGACTGCAGGTGTTATTGATGTATTGAATACTTCTCGCTGCCTTATTTTTGTTCAACACAAAGGTTCACTAACTACAGTCAGTTGATAATGTTGGCCAACTTGAGGACTTTAAGCCACGACATTTAACTGGCATCAGTTTTTCTATATGATAAATTTTTTACAGAATCAGACCCTTGAACGTTTAGCCGCTGGATCTTCAAATTACGTAGAAAACTTGATGTGGCTTGACTGAAACATTTCTGGCCATGAGTTCATTGCCATGGCTTTTTAATTGGTGTTATGTATTAAACTTTTGACTTAACAATCAGCATATGGGATCATTGTGTTGTATTCTAAATAAAATATTGCATTTTAACTTCTTATCCAGGATAGAATAATTCCTTTGGTTACATTTTTTGTGATTATATATCCAGATGCATTTAGCATAGCAGTCACAAAATTGAAAATGTGTTTCATTGATTGTTTGCTTTACTTATAGTATAGCATTACTTTGTTCAAAATTAGAAATTTTTTTATTCACAAATTTTTATTAAAAAAAAATGTTATTTTATACCCTTAAAATGTTTATTAATTTAGTATTTATTATATAGTTCGAAAAATGATGTAGTAAATGTTACAGGTATGCTTAACTTGCCCCATCTTAAGTAATTTGTCCAATTATCAAAGTTGCCATCCTTGCAGAAAGCGGTAAGAAATCATCTGCATCTCAACACAGCCTTAACATGGTGCTTGTTTGTAGTCACTTTTATTTCCACATGTTCTGTGATACAAGAATTTCATTAAGCTGTGCCATATTTGTGAACAATAAAGTATTATTTACACTAGTGTGTCATACTCTTTTGGAATTTTGTGTGCTTTAATGTTGCAGGCACAGTTTCTATAAATATTCATCATGTATTGTAAAACAAGCACAATGATGCTGGTTAATGCAGAGTTTTTCTCCCAAGATTAATTTTGCCTAGAAATTTGTCCTATTAATGTACTTTTTGTCTTTACAAACTAAAATTTAATACATATGTTTTCTTTTAAACACAATCATATTAGTATTGTTTAACTTTAAAAATAAGTATAATGTATATTATATAAGAAAAAATTTACACATTTAAATAGGTTTTCTTTAATATGGGGGGATTTATATAACTGATTGAAACACTAGTATTTTTTTTAAATACAACTTTTTATTATTTTCATCTGAAAAAAATATTTTTAGAAAAGTATGTATACATCTAGATTATACTGGCTGAGCCAAAACATTATGCTTGCATTTATATGTAACACGTTTATGGGATCGGCATTCTATTGCACTTATTACCTTTTAACTAGATAACATTAAAATAACAGTAAGGAACATCTTGGATATTGCAAAAATTTTAGTAACATAATTACATTCAGCAGTTTTATAATTATACAAATAGATTTAAATGTTTCTTTTTAATCCATGAATGGATAAGTATTAAATTTAAATAAGGATTTATTTTCTTATCTGTGCTATCACAGTCTAAATTTCAATATATCTTAAAATACTATAAATTCATTTAAGAAAACTTGCTCAAAATGTATGTCTAATAAAATTTGAAAAAGTTTGTTAGAACAAATGACATTTACTCAAGGACTATTGGTGACAGACCTAATAATTTTTAACTGCAGTCAGATAACACTGTGTAATTTAGAATTTCATTCTTTTAACATTCATATCACACATGGACTTTGAGACCCTATTATTTCTCAGTGTCTTTGGTGAAACTATGATTTGACTAGAACGTTACCTCTCAATCATGACCAAGAGCCACTGCTGCTGTCATTTGTATAAAAAAAAAAAAAAAAAAAATGCAATCAATTATTTGGGATAAAGAGCTACTGAAGCACTTATTTAAAAAATCAGAAATTTAATGAGATTAACATCATACTAAACTGAACAATGGACTCTTTGTTGCAGATACTGTAATTTTGAATTTCAGTTAAATGACAAGGTTTGGCTTTTACTCTGCAAATTTTACTCTTTTGAGCCATTATGTAATGCAAGAAGGAGCCATCTACTTAGCAATTTTGATTTGGGTCAAATATTGAACTATACTTGAAAGCTTATTGGCAATCTGTTGATTAGTTTTGAGAATTTTATTGGTGATACCCCTTTATAGAACATTCAATATATTATGTTAAATGCATGCAGTGGAAAAGAAACTTAATATGTAGACAAGAGGAAATAAAACTCAATGTATTTCAGTTGCATTTTGAATCCTTTTTAAAATGTGTTATGTAAATATTTCACAAAAATAGCCTTTTACTCTGTTTTATGTTCAACATTGTCACTTCACTTATCTTATACCATATAAAATTTTAAAACTTGCTTGATAAAATTATAATCCTTTGATATTCAAATGCTCTTCTATAAGTAACATTTTTTTTTTGCAGCCAAATTTTACAATGTAACCTTTTCAAATCCAATTTTAATTGTATAATGGATTTATACAAAGGAAGAAAGAAAAGGATCATTAAAATGATATATATAGTATAATGTTTTGGCTCATGAGTATATTAATCTTTTTCTCTATTTTAATTTAGTGTTTCCTAAAAAAGTTTTTTAAAAAATGTAGTAATACAGTTTAGGACAAACATTGTTTTTATTTACTTATATGCTTATATAAAATGAAATAATTAATTTTTAACTGTTTGTATTGTAATGATTGAATAAAATTATATTTACTGAAATTTAATTTTACTTAGATTTTCGTTGTTAATTTATAGTTTATTATCCATTTTGAAGTAATGTTCTGATACAGCATTTTTGTAAAAGTTATCCTTAGAACATAAGTATAATTATGTGAAGATTTCAATATTTAATTTTCTATAAACTGGAGGTAATCACTTTTTATCATTACCATAGGTTCAATTCCAGGAAACTTTTGGATATATAACTTGCTTTCTAAAATCTTTAAAAAATGTTCTGGAAGATAGTATTAATTGAATTTAATCAATTATCTTGTATATTTCCACTTCTGGATTCCATGATTTTTTGGTCAGTTTAAATGATTTTTCATTCTGTAATAAAAATAAGAGCAGTTACATTTATTTGGATACACAAAATATACTGAATTATTGGTGATGGCATTGGTTCTTTATATATATAATTAGTGTTCACAGAATCAAATTTGTTTTAAGTACATGATTTGCCAATTAATTGAAAATATTTCACTGTGTGATTATAAAAAAGTAAAAAAAAATTATGGTGTAATCACACCATTTTGGTGAAATCTTTGTTATCCAAATTTCGGGAAGAACGTATTTGTTGTATATTAGCGTACTTAAATGTAGTGTTTCAAAATCCATTTTGCAGCATTCGTTTTATTGAAAAATATCTTTAATAACACCGTTTTATTTATTATTTTTTTAAATTTTGCTCACATTTGGTGATATGCTCTCTCTTTCTGTTATACAAATACAATCATATATATATATATATTATATGCATTTCATTACACATGGATATGCTTAGACTAACAGTTCTTGTGAAACAAAACAAAAAAACTATTTTCACAAAAAGATATGAACTGTTACCATGAAATTTATGAAGTAGGTAATAAATTTTCCATTTATATTCTCTCTCGATTCCGATTGATAATTTTTATACTTATTTCTTGAAACTGGTTCATAAATTAGGTCTCATTTATTTATATTTTAGTTTAAAAGTATCTTAAATTGCATATAGTTATTTTACAAAAAGCAATCAAGTCTTCACATTTTTAACTTCATATTGTATCCTGCTTAATTTTAAGTATTATATATGAAATCAAAAGATAAAATGTGTTCAATTATAATTTAAAAAAAAACAAATTCTGTTATAAATATAGATATTTTCTTTGTTGTTTCTTATTTGTATATTAAGACTTTCAAAATATTAATTAAACATATTAATCTTATTTTAGATAAAGATCAAGATAGTTTTGAAATGGAATAAATATGCATTTTAAAATTTTATTGGGAATTGAAATGAAAAAAAAAAGATTAAAATTATAAATATTTTTATACCATAAATAGTTATTTAAAAATTCAGTTTAAGTGTTTTGATTTTTTGAATAAACTTATAGTTTTTTTTAACTACTCATTAATTACAGTTCTTAATTTAAATGGAAATTGGTTAAGATATATAATTTCGCTTCATATTTCTAAAAATCATTCAAACATATAAAGAAAGTTATTCAAAAAGACAGAATTTCCAATTGATAAAACTAAACATTATAACAATTATTTTTCAATTGAAAGTAAATCTTTTAAATAAATTAAAGTTTTAACAATTTCATGCATTTATTGTTCATTAAAAAAGAAATTTAAAAGTAAGAACAGATACTGAAAGTTATATAACTTAGAAGAATGCATTAAATTATGAGTAATTGAATCGGACCACATTAATTCATGCTCTAATTTGGTATTATTCTAGAAATTTCAATCATGCATAAAATGCATTTTATTGCCATGATTAACTACCTCATGTATGACCCCCGTCCCAAAAATAAAATGGACTTGACTGATAATGAGGTAATATTTTGGTAATGAGTTGAAGTAAACATAATGTTAAAATAAATTTTTCTTCATAATTTAAATTTAAACAAAATGCCTTACTTTCAAAGAATAGCATATTCTCTATTTATAAATTAAAAACTTAAAATTAGATATTTAAATAGATGGAAAACAAAATTAGATTCAGTATTCTTGATAATTAAGCAAGATAAAATTAATATGAATTCGCTTGCGAAAATTTATTGCAATGTTTTACTTAATTGTTATCCCATTGACATCTCAGGTGTTCTTTTTTTATAAGAAATATCCAGTATTGCCAGAAGTCTTAAATTAAAATCAATGCTGAATGAGTGTTTTTTTTTCTTTTCCAGCTACCTTAACCTGTTGAAATAAATACATAAATATTTTGAAAACAAAAACAAATAATTAATCATTGGTTAAAAATGCAAATCTGATCAAAATCAACATGCTTCACTTTCATTAAAAATATTTAATCAAAATTGAAGAGTGTTAACTTTCAAAAATTTATTTAATAATTTGTGAAGGAATTTTCAACATATCGATGCTTATTCTCTGAATGCCTTGATGAATTTTGACACGCAAAAAAATAATTTTGAAATAAAATAATGAAGAAAATGCTTAATTTCTTCAAAAATCGATTGGTCCATTTTTATTAGAATAAGTCAACTCATAAAGTATAAATTCTCTGTTCTTAGATCTTAATTAGTTGGATAAAATAAATTAAAATCATTAACAGTGAAATACCCTTTAGCAATCTTATAGTAGAAGCACCTTTTTTAATTAAAAATAAAAAATGATTAACACATAAAATAAAATACCAATGATGTAAATAATGAAAGCTATTTTTTGCAAATTTATCATTAAATCAACCATTTATGAAATATAATTAAATGCTTTTTGTAAAGCATATGATTGTATGTGTAGAAATTATGTAGAGAATTTTAACATAAAGTCATAAAATTGCATATGAAACTATATTAGATCAAGATTTCACTCGATTAATTTGAGCTCCCTGCAGTTTATTACTTTTTGCCTTTGGAGGTCGTATCCAAACTCGGTTCACACATGAATCACTTTCACTTCATAATGACCATTCCTAAATTGGTGTCACCATGAAAGTTTCTGTATAAAAGATCATTTTTGAGTATTGATTGATTCTGAACTTTGCACACTGTTAAAAATGACATTAAGTTTCAAGAGTTTAATCAATAATTCATTGTAAATGTTGCTTAATTATTGAAATAAAAGTTTTTTGCATCATATAGCCAAATTTTACTTTTCTTTTTTCTGCATAAATACGTATCTTACCTGAAACCTTAAATAAATTTAACATTTGCAATAGTTTATTGACAGAATTTGCTGGCTGTTACAAGTACAGTGCTGGCACAGCACTGTACTTGTAGATATAACAAAATTAAAACTATTAGCAAATCTTCATTTTTTTTCTTTTACAATCATTAAAATTAGCTTAAGGTTTGGTACTAAATGAGAATCTCCCTAAACTTTAAAATTATTTTGATTATTACATTAAATAATGAAACGACAAACCAAAATTATTGGTAAACATACAAATGTCTGAGGAGAGCACTATCATTTAATATTGTTGCAGTTATAACCTCAAACTATGTTTTAATATTAAAATGAAATAAAAAAATGTTGCAATCATAAAAACTTAAGCAATTTAGTTTATGTTTTAAATTAGATTTGCATTCATTCAAAACGTATGCAATTGAAATTCACTTGGAGTGTTTGATTAATAAATGCTTATAATGCCTGAGGTTTAAATTCAATTGATACATTCTATTAAAACATTGAAGATGGCTAGTAAGCTTGATTTGTATAGCAAACCAAAGAATTGCGCAATAGCCTAATGGCAATAGTCGCCATGGAATCCTGATGCCATTAAAGGCCTGTTGTATTGTGAAGCATCTGTCGAAGCTTTAGGTCCTCCTATTGGCATGATATGGAAATTTAGCGAGGGAGGTGCCAACTCCAGTGTTGCCCTTGAATAAATACTATTCAAAATTACAAGGTCAGTCGCCAATAGCCTTCTTGTTGCTTCTAAGTGTGACATTACTAAAACAATCAAGTGAGCCAAAGAGAAACGGTGATAAAAGATATAGGAGATTTTCAAGCAACTATTGTAGGGGGTGAAATCTTAGTTTGACTATAATTTTCAAATATAGCTAAAATTCAGTAACTTAAAAATTGTATGTGATATATTTCTATTATTATTATTTTGTTTTATTTACATTTGAATAAAGTTCTTGGACAAGTGTGTCCAAAATTTTTGTTGCTAGTTTAATTTTCTCTTTAAATATATATAATTTTATTGAGTAAATTTGTTATATCCATTATCTCATAGCACTATGTAATTTCTTATTTTAATAGCACGATTCAGTTTTACAATATCAATACAGAAACACTACATCAAAATAACTTCTTAATTAAAAAAGAATCTTCTAAATAAGATACGAGTTAAAAAAAAATAAACAGAAGGAGGGAAACGTACAAAGCATTTTTCAGAATTGATCACTAATCTTTAAAGTGAAATGACATTTTTAAGAGTAACAAATGGAAAACAAGAATTGTAACAGGCAATGGCAGGTAATATGAAAAGTATAAGATCTTTCTTCTAACCACTAAAAGGTTAAGATGCTTTAAAAAATGAGAATTGATTATGAGACTCCCTTTTTGATAAGCTTTTAATTTTTTAGAAATTTCAAAAATTCAGTAAATAGGCTGTTCATTTAAAATTAAATAAGGAAATAGTTGAAAATCTGTAATTTTTAATTAAAATAGCCCCTTTCTATTGACTTAGTATCATATTTTTCATAGTAGTTTTCTATGTATATTAAATTTTGTAATCTATTACTCATTAAGTGAATAAAATTTTACAAAATACTTTTATAATTTTCATGGCAATTTTTTACCGTATAAATATTTATTTTATATATCCAGCTGTTGCAATTATTCAACTCCCATTTTGAAAAAATTTAATAATGCACTTTTAATTAGGAATATATTGTATTAGTTTTCAAATATTTTGAAATAGAATCCTTTATTGTTTATTCACCATGTTGGCCTTAAATCAGTGTGAAACAATGATTTTAGACCATAGTACAGTTGTGAACTAGTGTAACTGTGAAAGAAAAAAAATTTATGGATTTTTGTTATATAATATCCTTAACAGTGCAAAATTTTAGCTACAAGAACGCATTTTTAAAAAAAAGCTCATGGGGTTGGAATTTTAACTTGAAAGGGATTTTCTGGCAGAAACTATGTTCAAAGGATAGGCACCTCGTGAAACTCGCTACGAACTAAGGGGGAAATATATATATAATTTTTACAGTTATGACTTACCAACTTTGTATAGCTATATTATATAAAACCTGATTAACAAATTCAATAAAATGCTACATATAAATGATTATGTTACATATGAATTTCAATTTGTATTTACACAAATTTATTATGTGCAACTTTATAAACTTAATATCATATATTTTAAGAAAAATTAGAAGTAATGGAATATTTTTTCTAGTACAGTAAGTATCTTTAAAAATAATTAATAATACCCAATTTATATTCAAATAAAATAAACATAACTGCTTAAAATTTTAAATAAATGCTTCTGTAAAATCTTATAAAGAAATATATAGTTTTTTGACAACTAGAGTTTTAAAAAAAATTAAATATATTAAAAGATTTCATGAGTGAATAACTTTTTCCAAGATTTGATACTTACACATAGTAGAAAATGGGTTTGCCTGTGTGAATTATTTCAGGACAAATCACTTTTATAAGTTATAGAGTTCTTTGAAAACTAATAATTTTGAAATGATTCATTACTTATCAAGGGCAATATATTCCCCAGAATTAAAACAGATAATGGTTTTATATGCCCCTACTATGGTATATCTGTTGATAATTTAAAAATCTCAAAATTAAAAGCAGTATTTCACATCACATTAGTGGCACTTTGAAAACTTCCAATATATTTTTAATGTTCATATAGCTAAAAATATAAGAAATTTAAAGTATGTAATATTTTTTAAAAGATTTCATGTGTACTAATTTTGTATTCTATTACAATAATCGGAATAAAACACAAGGCAAAATTAAGCAGGAAATGTAAATCAAATTTGCTACTTAACATAAATTACTAACAGTACATAACATACATTACAGTTATTTCATAATTACAAAAAAAAAAAAAAAAAAAAAAAAAAAAAATAACATTTATTTAAAAATTAAAAAAAAAAAAAAAAAAACCTCTTCTATTTGTAACATTTAAATAATATTTAGATACCTGTATCAAACGAAATTACAGTTTAGTAGAACAGCAACAATCCATAAGGTTACTAACTTCTTGACTAGAGATGTAAAAATCAAGTAATGGATTCTAGTCAAGATTCCATTAAAGATAGTGGAAGCTGCTGCATGTTAGATTCATTTGGCCCTTATATCTGATGATGTAGAAGTTGTGTACCAGCTCAGTTGTCATCCTCATTTTACCTTGATTCAAAATTATAAGGTGTTTTCTTTAGAACAATGCTGCTTTAAACCAAACAGTAATTTGTCAAAAAGTGTGTTAATTACTGATCAGTTGTTCATTAGAGTGATTTGAATTTGGTTGATGCCAAAAATAAATCTGCAAGAACATATTAGTAACCAAAATTTAATAGATTTGAATCAAAAGAATATATATTAAAAGCCAATAAATCAAATGACTAATGTAGAGATATGTTTGATAAATGTAAAATTATAAATTTTTTTTAATAATTATAAACCGTACAGAGCTTGTATAAAACTGAAATGTTATTGAATGTATTAATAAAGATACTTAAAACTGAATTACAATATTAAATTTATAAAAAAAAAAAAATATTACTAAACATTTCTTTTTTGAAATTTCAGATGATTAAATGAATTTTTTATTTTGAGGTTGTGTAACCACTAATATTTTTTTATAATTTAGGTCATCTAGTAAAATACATTTTAAGATTTTCATTAATGTATTGAAAATGATTAATGCTACAAAATTCAAATTTTAAAGAATATGTTAGTTTTTTTTTTTTTATCAAGTAGAGTGACTTTCAATTAGTTTAGAGATTAGTTAAGAAAAATTTAATTTTTTAATACCTGCAAGTAGTGCAGCAGTGAACTTTAGTCCTTCCTGTTTATTTCCTCGCAGACCACCTTCCCAAGGCCCTGGTGGAACAACTAGTGATCCTAATAATCCAGTTACCTGCCAGCCTTCTGCAGTTCGTGGATAAGTTGTGACTGAAGAAATCTCAATTTCATTGAACTTTGTAAATATGTACATTGTTTTAAATTAGCATGGGATGGTAAAAGTGAAAAGCAGTGCTTTGAATCAAATTTTTTCATGCAGTGTTCTCTCTCAATTAAATCAGCACTTATTAATTTTTTAAAAGAAAACAGTTTTTTTAAATAAAAATCCTTATAATGCTGAACTAGATTAAAAGAGCTTCAAATACTTAAAAATACAAAATGCTTAATTCCATGAAATATATTTCAATTGTAACAATGACCTAATAATTAATATAATAAATATTTAATTTGAAAGTTACTTAAAATATATCATGACTTTCATGAATTAAAGATACATAACAAAGGTAAATGAAGATTACTTAGGTTCTGAATTGTTAGCTACTTAAGTTCTCTTGAGCTGTTATTGATAATTCAATATCAATTTAATACCAATCTATTAAGCTAAGCTTAATGGAGTGATTGTTAATGTAGAAGGATATCTTCTAAGTGGATACTTTTCATCAAAACATTTGTAATATTACATGGATCTTTAAAAGTAAACCTTTTATTGGTTTGAATTGAAGCTAAAAAAGAAAGATGGTTTCAGTTTTTAATTTTTCATGATTTTTTTTCTGTTCTGACACAATATAATTTTATGCAAATTTACTATATAGAATAATCACAAAAGTTTTTGTGATGACAACTTAACAAATAAAACTGTATTGTAGTCTTAAGAAAATATCTGAAGAATATTGTAAAATGAATGAAAAATTGTAATATGAATTCCATATTACATAGGTAACTTTGTATAAATTGTACTCTACAGAACACAAATGAATATCTATCAATATTCCATGTCTTGTTCATGGAATATGTTTCAAAGTCAATTTTATTTAGAATATACATATTAGAGGACACTGCATAGATGTCTGTCTCGGTGAATTGCTCATCTTTTATCTGATCATGTGATATTGGTGGTTTTTTTATTTTAATTATATTACAAATTTTACAAATCAAATTTATATGCATCTTATTATAAAAATAAGTATGTGCAATAAAGAAAGAAATTTTAAGTAACAAATGTCCTTTTATCCTTTCTTTATTTAAATCATTACACGTGTTAGCACTTGACACATTTAAGCTAGTTAGATAATTTTCTCACTTAAAAGAATCCAATTTAAATTTCTCTCATTTTTAAATACACCTATCATAGTGATAGCATAAAACAATAGAACAGAATTATTATATTGTTATTCATCTCTATAATTTCTTTTTAAAAAATAACTGGAATGCATGCAAAATCCCATTGATCCTAAAATTTGGCTCAACTTCAGTCAAACTTACACCAATCATTTCAGAGCAGGCAAAAATTCTTAATTCATTACAGATATGAATAAATAAGTACTCTTCATTGTAAATCAAGCATCCTAAATACATCTACATATGAATCCAAGTGGTGGTGCACTGTTCCCTTATGTTTTTTATGCCATTTGGATCAGCCCTCAACTTTTTGTGTATGCACACAGTCTTCAGATCAACAAAATTATAAAAAGGGTTAACTTTGAAATGTTCACATTTCTCAGCTCATAATTCTTCAGTTTTATAAGCTTTCCACAAGTCTTGAAAAAGGTTATTCACCATTCTATCAGATAATGTAACTTTGAATACTCCTTTGCCACAATCTTTAACCTAACAATGTCTTCCCTCTTGCATTTTCAAGTATAATCTCATATGTCCATTAACAAACTTTTTATGCCAAGATTCCATATCCTTGAAAATACTCTGCTGCATTCTATTCTACAATTGACAGATTCCAAGTTTTTATCATTTATTCTAGAATGTAAGGTAAAAAAAAAAATAGGTGTTAATAACAGCTGATAGAATTCTTGTTTCAAATAATGACTAACCAAGTGTTTCCCATCATGTCTTCATAGCGATAAGTAGAGGAACAAAATAGGAAGGGCCATTTTTGATCACTTGCTTTTTCCCATTAGCAGAATATTCCATCATTTGAGACATTTTCTGGTTGACAAAATAGTCAACAGGATTTTACACAATTATTCAATCTTTTGAAAATATACTAAGAGAACCTGGAAGTTAAACTAACAATCTTTTCAAGTAGAATAAAAATCATGGATAAATATAATTTCTATCATTAAAATAATAGAATTCTACAGAAAATCATGTCATATTCTAACCTTATATCCATGCATTTCACACAAATTGAAAATTTGCTTTATAAAATTCAAGTATGCTGCAAGTTCATAAAATAGCCAATTTACATATCTAAATACCAAGTAATCCAGAAGTCAGAAATCAAAAAAGTCAAATTAATAATTTACAAAGATGAAAAACTCCAATTTGCTTCGCACCAAACAAATTGAAAAGAATTAGGTTTTTTATGTACTGAAATAAATAAAAAAAAGGGCTTGAGCAATTTTTTAATTGATTACTAGATGACATACAAATGACAAGCCTCTGACATGTTATGTTGAAATTTACAACAGTTCAATGTGCTGTGCTGTTAATCATTCAGAAGCATAGATATCAGACAAGACAACACTGTTTTCAGTATTTCTTGTAGTAAGGCAAACACATCATTGGTGGACGGTATCTTTCAGTGTTGGTAATGATATTGGTTTGTCTCGGTACAATTTTGACTTAAAGAAACTTCTCAACCAAAAGTCAGATTAGGAGATCTGGGTGACCATGTGTGTGGAAAGTATTAACTGATAACACAATTCTCCCCAAATATTAAGTGAAGAAGGCACTCATCAGTGAAAAAAGTTGTTTTTAAACATATCCCTGTGACCTCAAGAAGAAAAAAAAGACAGACTGATTAAGAAATTGGTCTTTTTTGGCTCATGCAAGGGTTTTGGAACAAATATATTTGGATTTTTTATGCTCCACTCATAACAGTTGTATGTGTTAGTACTGCCAGACAGTGTGAAATGTGCCTCACCTGTCCAAAACACGGTATGAAGCCAGTTATGTTGTTGATCAATGTTACTGAATACACAATTCGCTAAATCTTAATGAGTGATGCTGCTACATGTTTCAATTCATTATTATGGTTGCAGCTTGTGTGGACATTGTTTCAGGATAATTTGTAGTTTTCTCCAGACACTTCCACAGGACAAACATGTCTCAAAACTTCTTGAACAATAATGCATTCCTTATAAGCGAAAACCACCAACATGGATAGCTCTGTCTGGGCAACACCAGAGGATGCTGAAGGCCAGCCACTTCTTGGACAAGAAGCCAAAGAACCTGTAGCTTTAAATTTCTGTATCATTTTGTTCAATGGATAATGACACATCAGCCCTATATCATCATGCATCCATCAATATGCTAGTAACGTCGCAGTGGAACTTAACAAATTCTTATTAAAAATGTTCACTAAGAGGGCTTTCACCTTTAAAGACAGCATTTCTATGTGTACAGCTTCAATTATTGCTAACTGATGTAACTCCTCTTTTTATATTGTCTACTATTCTGCACAATCCGATATCAGGAACCTGACAGCACCATCTTTAGACAAATAAAGAACTATTCGAGTAGTTTTTATTATTACTATTTAATAATTTTTAAAAAAAACGGCTCATTTTTCATCTATATGGTGCAAACTGGAGCTTTTTTTTTTTTTTTATCTTTTATTCATTCATGAATTATTCATCTTAAAGGTTTTCCTGACTCTTGGACTTCCTGAATTGCTTTAAATACTCATATATAATATTTTACTTGATATAAAGAATCTAAAATTTAGTAATCATAATTAAAAAGTAAATAGACACATGCACTTTGGATCTGATTTATTATGCATACATAGTTAAATATGGAAGTGAGATTTAAAAATATAAGCTCATATAAAATAATACCTTGTCAGAAAATTTTCAGTGAAGTTATAAAATTCATTTTTAACTTCATGGCTGTGGATTACAGTAATTATAACCCACAGCTTGTTGCAACTCCTCCTATTAACTTTGCATCATCTACTTAAGAGCAGAACAAATGCATTCAAGCAGGCAAATTAAAAAGATTGATAATTTAGTTTAAAAAATTTCCTGAAATGCTGAAAAGAATAAATGTAATTTTGTAAAAGAATAAATTTATTAATAACCCAATAATCAATTAAGAAACACACATAAATTTTCTAATATCCTTGTAGCAAACCATAAATGTAGATTTTTTTTAACTGTCTTTGTTAATGTCAGTACCTCAAAGGAATGCTATTCGGGAGTTATTTTATTGTCAGTTTCCTCTTCTTTTTTTACTTGAATTTGCATCGCTGTAGTAGTTAAAGGAGGTGTAGGACTAGGACTAGATGAATTACTAGCTGATGTTGAGATTTCTTTCTGTGGACTACTTCTTTGAGTGCTAAATCGACGCAGACCAGGCCTGTATATTTCAATAGATGGTCGATCCTATATAAAATATAGTAAAAATGTATGTAGTGAAATATAAACGTATGAAATAATTTTTAAGAGATTTTTAATCAATAAAATTTTAGCCAGGTCTTAAAAAAAAAATTTTTTTCTTAATTTATCTCTTATACTATCAGTGAAAACAGCATTGAAATATTTCCACATAAACTTTTAAGCAAGTAAATTTTACAATTCAAATTTCCCAATATACTTTTTATTCTAGATCAATATTTATTACTTCAATGCATAAACCACTTATAATATTTGTATCTAAAAATTTAGGACAATAATAAAAAAAATAAATAAAAGCAACTTACCTTATTTCTTATGCGCCGTTCTACTCTTGGATCTTTCCCTCGATCTCTGTAATCAATAGCATTGGTGTCGCTTTTTGACACATCATTCATATTGGAAATATCATCACCGGTAATGCTTTTTGAAGAATTTTTGAATTGTTTACAAGATAGTTCATTCTTCTCTTTTTGACTACCTAATGTCTCAACATTTCCAGGACAACTGTTATCCCTCTTGTCCTTTGAAGACCATTGACTGCATGTCGCAGAATCTAAATCCATGTTGCAGTCTTTCGAATTCTCTGTAGACTTGGGCAATTCCTCAGTTAGTGGATCTGTTTCTTTAACATCTTTGTGTCTCTGAGATGAGCTCTCAATGGGAAATTGTTTTTTATTGCTATATAATCTAAAAGTGAAATAAATCTATAAGCAACAAAATTTCATTTCAAATATATTATGTTTGCTTGATTAGAAATTATATATAAAATTACAATTATTTTTAAATTTTCTTAAGAAAATTTATGTGTTTTATAGTAAATGATAGATTACAAAAGATGCTTAAGAGATTATTCAAAGTTAATTTAAAAATTATGTATCGCATACATAGAGGGGGGGGGACCAATACATCTTTAAATACTAATCTGTTTTGTTTGTATTTCATTAGAAAGATACTTCTTAACAGATATTTATATAAAATTTGACATGCAGATAGTTCCAAATATGTGACAGAAATTACAGAGATTTAATTTAGGCTTGTCAAATATTAAACAATGGTTTTTACTTTTAAATAAAAATTTTGCTCAGGAATGAGAGTGCGTATGTGTACTTTCGTTCAGGATCATTTAGATAAATTTACTAACGTACATAAATTACAAAAAAATCAATTAAATTAAAATTTGAATATGGATAGTGAAAGATCTTATAAAAATACTAACTTATGTGGCACTATTCTAAATTTTCTGTTTCAAAAGATGCAAGCAAATGAAAGTGTGATCAGTTACGCCTTATATCACAGTTCAAAATTTAAATGATACCTACAGTAAACTTGCAAAGTATAATCTGTCATAGCTCAATGACCATGTGTAAGCAGTACATCAACGACATTCTGAGATCTGTTTTGCTACTGTTCCTTTTGAAGTACCCTTGACTTATTTTTCAGCAAGATAATGCCAAACCACATACTGCCCGTGTTGCAATGAACTGTCTTACAGCTTGTCAAACACTTCCTTGGCCAGCCCAATCTCTCTCCAATCGATCATGTCTGGGATATAATGGGAAGGCGACTGCATCTACCAGGGAATGTTGCCTGATAATTGAAGCAAATTTGGCAAGAAATACTGCAGGAGACCATCAGGGAACTTTTTCACTTTATGCCACGTCGTGTGGCAGATTGCATCCAGGCTAGAGGTAGGTCAACACCTTATTGAGCTTGTTACTTTGCAATTATGCAACTCTGAACTAAATCATTCAATTTTTCTGAAATTTTAATCATTTTCAAATCTGTACATAATTTTCCCATATCCGCCAATTTTTGTCTCCATCGGACAACTCTTTGGTGCATCGTTTTTTTTTAGGGTGTATAATAAAAAATTATACTAATTACTAATGTATTATTAATTATATAAGAATTGTTTCATTATACTACAATGAAACACATGAAAAAATAAGACGATTTCTAAAAAACTCTATGAGGAATACAATATTGGATGCAATGATGCAGTATGCAATGGAGCTATGATATATATGCAAAGAGACATGGAAGATTACTGCTCAGGTAAACATCTGTAGCAAGGAGAAGTTGGAAAATTTGTCACTGAAAGTACAAAGAAAATTTTGTACAAAAATCCAGTTGAACCCCCCCTCCCCCTTTTTTTTTACAGAAGGCCAAAAGTTCATTCTGCATATTGTATAAAAACAATGTTGTTTGGATCAATAGATTTCTGAAAGGAATTATTAAAAAAATCGGGAAAAAAACGCTCTTAAGTACTATTTTCGAAACTTGGCTAATTAGTTAACAAACCTGAAACAATTTTCTTCAAAAAACTTAGCAAAAAATTATAATAAGTAATGTTTGGTTCAAGAGCTATGCTACAAAGAGACCAAAACTCACTTCAACATTGAATTTTAAAATCATAAAGGGAAATTAGAAAAGATCTCACAAAGGTGCATGCCATTATCACTATAAGTTTAAGCATATCAAATTTTATTACTTATATTACACCTTAATGTTTATAATATTAAAATAACATCATAAGTATAAGTATTTGATTTTCTATTATGAAAATATTTAAGGCAAATAAGCAGCTTTTAACTGGGATTTCTCACATTTTCTACACATGTCAAATATTTATTCTACAATTTTCTCATTTTATCTAAAAATTTTAAGATTTATCTATTTAGCCCAAATAACACAAGGCTTTTATTAGCCATATCTGCATATCCAGTACCATTCGCATAAAAATGATTAAATTAAAATTTAAGTACAATTCTTAAGTACAAATTTTAAGTTCAATAAGCTTTTGAAATATCCTCTGAACAATCTGTTTTTCTTCATCATTTAGACCCATGGTATGTTAAAAATTTATATGAAGAATTGAACAAAGAGTTAAATGCTAATTTACAATCATACTAACTTATAATCAGTTTTATCCCTTCGACTTCTATCTTTATCATTAAAATAACTTCTCACAGGTGCCTTTTGTCTATCTTTAGGACGTATTCTTTCCCATTCTTTTTTATTCCTGTCTTTATCTTTGTTAACTCTAGAAGTTACAAAATAGTCTTTGGATTTCTGAGGAGTAGAAGTAGATGTAGTTGTTGTCGTAGTGGTTGTAGTTGTTGTGGAAGTGCTTGTGGTAATTATTACTTCTTTTACATCTTTTTCTCTTTCAGGATTTTTCAATACCTGAAAAAAGGAATATTAGCTTTAGAACTCTACCATTAAAATATTTTAAATTATGATTTATAAATATCACCCATTTACTATAAAAATAGTTTCTCTGAGAAATCATACCTGCATCACAGGTTCTATTTGTTTTAAATTATCAGAGGCAGGTGATTTTTCCAGCTCATCAGTAACTTCTTTTTCAGACAAACTGTCCTTTTCTTTAGATTTCTCTTTAACCCTCTCTTTGTCCTTTTCAGCTTTGCGCCTACGTCTTTCCTCTTCTCTAATTCGTTTCTTTTCCATATCCTTACGCTTACGCTCTTCTCGTTTCTCATCACGGATTTTCTGTTAAGATGGATATTAAATATTGTGATGAGTTCAAATATTACATTTATAATTAGAACAACAATATCGTCTCATTTATAAAAAGGAAACAAAACACTACTTTCTTAATGTTTTTTCGTTTTTTATGCATGCAAAATGCAATTTATACAATGAAATAATTGTTTCTTAAATTATAAAATCCAACCTCTTAATAAATATATATGTATTTAAAAAAAAAAAAAATATTAGAAAAAATTAGAGTTTGCATACAAATCTTACTTCTAGCCAATAACTTAAAAGATAAAAGTTTTGAAATTCTAATATAAAGCACAAAAACACTTTGCAAACAATATAGAACAGAGAGTTAAAATTGCAATGTCATTGCAAATGGACATTCACAAGCCACTTAAAACTTGTATGCATCAAAAAATGCTAATGTCAGTAATTTTTCTTGCTTGTAATCATTGAAAAAAAAAAAAAAAACATTTGTTAAATATTGCTTACACTTTACAGAATCATATTTTGAAAATAGAGAGTTATATGAAAATGCTTTGGAAAGTAAAAAACATGATATATACGAAAAACAAAAAATAATATCTAAGAAAAAACAGACACATAAAGCTTTGAAAACAAATGTTTCCTCATAAATCAAGAATAAATTTATTTTAATGAAACAAATCATATTCGTAAATAATAATGCATGTGTAAAATTCAATTGGTCTTTCCGTCAAACCAGAGAAATGTCACCAAACAATGATTGGATAAGTACAAATTCAGCAGAAATAACACCAAATTTCAAGGTTAGCAAGATTTTACATGTGCACCTAAACATATATTAATGTATGACATTTTAAAAAAGGCTCCATTTTGGTTTGGTATAGATATTTATAGAAAAGAAATACAAATAAAGTGAAAAAAATTTCAGATTTAGAAATATTTTACTCTTGTTCCATATATCCGCAACTCATTTAAAAATTGTCAATTTGATACATAATTCATAATGTCAATCATGACAACTGCCACCCTAATATAAATTTCAATTTCATCATTTGAGAACTAACATAATCCAAAAGGGGCAAATATCTTATACTACATCTGATGAAAGGAATGGCTATAACATGTAAAACAATAACTTCACCAAATTTTACAATTTCACATAAGTATACTAAATTTTTAAAAAGCTTAAATAAAATGATAAATTCCAAAAAAAAAAATTTTAAATAAAGTTATTAAAAAATAACATATAATGACATTTACAATTCGTCATATTGGTATTTTAATACAAAATTTAATATAATTCATCTGAATATATATAATCACTCCTCAAATATCCGATTCCAGAAATGATACAACTTATAAACAAAAACAAAATTGCCAGTAAAATCAGTATTTAATCCAACAATATATCATTCAAGAACTTTAAATTGTAATTTACAAAAATTTTACCTGTTGTTCAATTTTCCTTGCCTTTAAAAACTCAATTAGAGGAGTAGAAACTTTGGGGACACCATTGTTAGCTAGAATATCCATTTCAATATACCAAAAATAAAATTTCAAATTAATATCTATTAATTATTGTTAATTATATAAAAAAAGTAATTGTATTTAAAATAGTTTTAAAAGCATACAAAATTATAAAAGTAGAAATGCTTAAAATAGCTTTGAAAAAATATAGAGTTAAAACAAAATATAAACCTTAAAATTTGATTGCCCATTTTTAATCAAAAAAATTAAAACAAAAATGAAATACATAAATCTATGTACCATAGCACTCTTGAAAAGCTTTCATTTAAATAAAAACATTTATAATAGTCAATTTAAAGAGCTAAAATTGAGAATGTAAAATTATTATTTACAGTACCTCTATCATATAAGAATGTCAGTTAAGCGCTTTTTTTTTTTAGATTCAATTATTTAACTAATATTAAAATGTATTGTTTGATAAAATTATGTCTCCTTGAAAATAAATGTTAAATAAATATATGACATGTCTTCACATATTTTACATTAGGAATCTATATCTTTAGATTTCAAAAAAAAGGGGGAGGGAACAATTTGTTTTTGAAAATTTGATTTATTAATTTTGTTTAAAATCTTTATTAAACAAAATTTTTAAGGGTAATTTGAAAAATAAAACCAACACTGATATTATATTATCATAAAAAGTTGAGATTCTTTAAAACACAAGACCATAAAAGAATCAGTGTACAAAAATACTTTGATGTACAATTCAAATGTAAAACTGAAGACTGCATAAATATACCTTTTAATTCCTTTTCTCTTGATTCTATTTCTTCTAAATATACTTCAGCAGAAGGTAGAGTTACTTCATCTTGTTTTTTGTGATTTTCCAAAAATTTCAAGTAATCAAGATCTAGTAAAAAATATTTAAACAATAAATTTTTAAAATGATATTTAAAACCTTTTAATAGCATGAGTAAAATTTGATACAAAATTTTAAAATTAAAAAAAAAAAAGGTTTAATTTTCTATTGCAATTTTCAACTATACACCTGTGGTTCTCAAACTTTCTCAAAATGTATCCTTTCAGCAGTAACCAAGACACACTAATAAGATAATAAAATTAAATTAAACAAAAATACGCCTTATAAACTTATGATATATAATTGATAAGATAAAATAATAACCTTATTGAACATACAGTTTTAAGTAAAGAAATTCAAACATGATAATGATATCAACTGGAAGTTTCAAATCACTACTAGTCGGTGCAAATGACTAAAAAAAACTTCGTAACAAACTATTTATTTCAACAACAGCCAGCAGCTAACAGTGCACCAAACAAGTACACTAACCTGCCAAACCCAGTTCTACTTTCAAACTACAAGGAAGTTGCCAAGGTGCTACAGATAAAAACTGAGTAGATGGTGTGGAAGTAGCATGAAATAAATTATTTTACATACATATAAATGAAATAAAAGATATTGAATACAATCATAAGTCAGATGTAAACAATAATACAAACTGGTCCAAACAACTACATATTCCTTCATATGGTGTTTTTTTCATAAAATGAAGGTAATTTAAATACCTTGCAAAAAGCATTTATGAATTGCTTGTATAGTTTTTACTGCTCTTATAAAAAATATTAAGAAATAGATGAAATTATGTATATTTAAAAAATATCCTTACAAAGAAAATTAGTTGTATAAAAGGATTTGAATTATATTATGGTAATATAGCAATGATTTATTATGTGGTATGGGTATATATAGTACAATTTGCTCAAAATTCTGTGAAAATTAACAATATGTTTCAAAAAATGCCACACTCTTTAACCCATACACTCCCAAGGTATCACATGTAATATGCTCATGTTTACTCCCCTGTGCCCATCATACTATATTTGATACACTCTGAGAGTGTCTGCTACAGACCAATGTATCGATACAGATACACTCGATGAGAAGGTTTTATTTGAATTTTTAAGTGTTACTAGATGGCATTACAATACCTTGAAATCCATATAGATAGGATATTTCGAATGTTGACCTTGATGATTTGGACTTAGAATTCAGTTTTAGCAATCAGAAGGGTGAAAATTGTTTATTTAATCAAAAAACATGTGTTGTGGCATAACTCTTTAAATGTGATGCCATGATTTAAAGGACTTGTTAGCTTTTGGTTTGCTTTTATTTCTTTCTTGCTTGTTAGAAGTTCGAATGGAAACTTATGGATGTTTATAAGATATAGAGTCTTTACTTGTAGATGTTGTTTGTTTCATTGGAACGGGTTTTTTTTTTTCTTTTGTATAGTGACAGTCATGGCGAAAAGAAAGTATTTAACAGAGACTTGCAAATTAATAAATGAATCTGACAGTGATATAAGTGAAAATACTGATAAATCTACACTGCTTATTGATTTAGATCATGAGCCTGGAATATCAAATAATGATATATATGAAGAAAAAAAAAAGCAGAAAATACTTGTTTGAGTGTAAGATGACATTGGAGTATACATTGAAGAATATTTTGTAAAATACCACACAACAAAATAAGATTGATTTTTTTATACTTTAATATTCCATGTACTTGTATATCATTGCACCACGAAATGTATGAATCAAATGAAGTATATATTGTATTTTCTTAAGATTATTTTATGTAATAATTTTATGTATCTAACATACAATTTCATTAAATTTTTTTTTTTTATTTCTTATGTATTATGTTTAATGCATTTTAAATAATATATATTAAAATCAAAATATTCTAATGAATAGTCGATTTTACAGCAATTTTTTTTACAAATTAGGCTTAATATCTAAACATGTCTGGGCACTATGTGACATTCTGCGGCACGACGCTGCAGGCCCAGGGAAGCACTTCTATTTTCTCCCTTCAGTAGTGAAAGGGTTAAAAATAAGAAAAGAGCAGATAATTTATTGAAAAGATTGGACATTTTCTTCAAAAGTTTGACAGTCAATAATCTTAACTGTGAGTGGGTTTTCACAAATTCTGTTTCAAGTTTCACAAGTGGGGATCATGTTCTTTTTCCCTGTTTTCCCTCACACTTAAGTAACCTTACATAAGGTTAGGACATTTTCTAATCAACTTTGCTGTCATTTTTTTTTATTATTATTTAGCCATTAAATTTATAACTATTGTATAAACACTAAAATGTCTAAAAAATTTACACAAAAAATAAGTTAATTTTCATGAAAATGCATGGTATTAATAATTCAATGTTATACAATAATAATTCATAGATTTTAGCCTTTTATATTTAATCCTAAAAGACCAAATAAATAAATACAGCTATGAAAAATCAAGAGATAAATACCAGTAAAGTTATAACCTTTGAAAATATTTTTTAAAAAATTCATAAGATATAAATTTTTACAAAACTTACTAAAATTATTAAATAAGAATTTCTCAATGTGTATAAAATTATTAGATGCAAGCTGGAACTTTTTACTCCAATTTAGCTCTTTGGAAGTTAAAATTTTATGCAGTATGTTACAGAATAGTGTTTCCTAAGTTTTTCAAAAAATTAAAGAAACTTCTGGCAATCATAAAATATTTTTTTTAAAAAAAAAAAAAAAAATGAAGCAAAAAAGGGTATTAAATGAACGATTATAAAAGATGTGTTTTCTTATTCAATCATTTTAATTTCCATTTCTATATCTGATAAAAATAATTCAAGAAATTCCAAAATCAATTCAGAATAAAATGCAGGAAATAACATGCAATAAGAGATCTTATAAAAATTTCATTAAAAAACCTTTCAGAAAACTCAAAGAACAAAAAATCTTATACCATACAGAGATATACATTAAAAGAGCTTCTTCTTTTCATTCTTTTCCACATATTGTTTAATTTAGACATAATAATAAAAAGTGGACATCTCCTTTCTGAAAAAGCTATCAAGGGAATAATTTTCAACTCAGTACATCTGTGCTGTGATTTCATTACAAAGTAAATAAAGGGAGTTTCATTTGTCTTGAGGTATTTTTATATGTTCCCTTCAGAGATGCTCGCATACCTCTTGAAAGTTTGGTTTGGTTTTGGTTTTATTAATGCCACACTAGAAACAACACGAGAGCTATTGGCTATGGATCTCGTAATTTTGAACCTCAGTCAAGTGACAAGGACAACACCTGAGCTGGCACTCTCTCTCCTAACTTCGACACCACACCAACGGGAGGACTTTGAGCCCCAACAGATTTAACATGCATCAGCCTCGGCGACACGGCGGGTCTTTAGTGCATCAAGGATGAAACCCATACCTCTGGAAAATCCTTGATATGCCATCAGCATCATGTATAGAACACAGTTTGAGAACCACAGCTATAAACAATAATTATAAATTATATATAAAACTTTACTAAAACATAAATTTATAGTTATATTTAATAAAATTTGATAACATTTTTTAAAAAGCTGACTTCTTCTCAGAGCTCACTCTAGGATATGATATAAAAATTGAAAAACTGGCATATTTCATAAAATGGTACAATATAGCTAAACAAAGAATGCAATGAGAAAAGATATAAAAACTTCTGTAAAAAAAAGATTTTATTAAAAAGTTACATCTATAATATTTAACAAAATTTATGTAAATTCAGTAATAAAAGTTTGGAAAACAAATAAATATAAAGAAAATTAGTGCTACAGTTTTAGATCCAAAAGGTATAAGGGGAAGTTCAACTAGTAAAATTTATCCAGAATGCTTCCTGATCTCTTCATTATTTATTCTATCTGTATTAGATTTTAAAGCTTTATAATTATTTAAATATAAATTTTTTTGACAACTTCATTCTGTAAATGCACAGTATTTCAAATCATTGAAGAAAAAATTTATTAAATAATTTTAAGACAATTTCTATAAATTTTGAATTAGTAATAAATGTATTTTTCATAGCTGTTTTTCCAAACCTTCTGACAATTTCATTGTATAAAAATAGTTTCTACTTCCAAAAATTATTTTTATAAAAAGTTAGCATATATGTTCAGCTGTAGAACATTTAATGTCCTCATCGCATACTTTCCACCATGAGCCTGGACTTCAGCTCATGGCTGGAGTATTTTTTGCCCACCCAGATGGAAGTATATACAAACATAGAATCAATACTAGTATGATTTCGTCCAACTTCACCAGTGAACTCTTGGCAATAAAGGAAGCCCTTACCATTTACTTAACTGACTTGCAGTTGCTGGGCTCCAGAGGGTCTCGTATTTTTTTCGGACTCAAATTCTGCACTACAAGCTATAAAAAATGGAGAAACCAACATCACCTCTACAACAAATAACCTCCTAGAAAGATTGGACCATAAGGGAAAATCCTGCATTCTACAGTGGATTCCTACACATGGATATTGAGGGGAATAAGAGTGCAGATTCTTTAGCCAAAGAAGCAAAGAACCTTTTCCAATCCAACACTACCATCACACTGGCAGATGCCAACACAAGGCAAGACATAGACTCCAAACTCAAAACTTCCAAGAAACCACTGGTAACAGACTTCGACTGCCCCAAGATTATAACAAGCACCATTATTAGACTGAGAACGGGTCAATGTAAGGGCATGAAAATTCATCCAGACAAAACAAGGTCCTATCTTTTTTGTAAGAACTGCCCTGAAGTCCAACTTAAACCAAGGCATCTCTTTTGTACCAAAAATACTTAAACTAGGCTTGATTCCACTCTATCACCCCCTACAAGATACCTTATGCGGCCCTGAGGCAACAGAGCTGGCAGCAGCTGTCATGGATGCTTTTAGGGACATTTGATATTAATATTGCTCCATAGTGTGCTTGATGTTTTTTGTGATGTCCATGGACACGAAAACAACAATAAAAAGTAATGTAGATAAATTTAAAAATTTCTTGCACCATCTCTTACGCAAAAATAATTTTAATTTAAAAAACAGTTCATAAATATTAATTGAAAGGGGGGAAGAATTGTTTGGTTTATAAATTTTTACAAATATAATAAAAAAAAATACAAAATTATTTCCATAATCCCAAGTTAAAATATTTTTAAACATGATTATATTAAGTAGCTTTTTTTTCATTTGTGAAATTCTCTTTTTAAATGTATAACAAAAATGGTATACCATCAAAAAATATATATTAAGCTCTCTCGAGTTTTAAGAAACTGAAATAAGACCCATTTGCATCCTTATTATATGGAAATTTTTTTATATTTATCCTTGATCAATACACTTGAATTTGAATTTTTCTATTATGTATTTATGTAAACTTCATATATGTGTTTCAAATGCTTGTAATACATACACAAAGATAGCAGTTTTTTGCTCAGCAATTTTTCAAAATTTTATTCAGCTCCTGTCACTACATCCTTTTTTGTAATGTTAACAAATAATATCTTTTTTAAAATATTTCCAACTCTTGAAAGGAGAAAACAGTCACTAGATAGAAAATTTTGATCAGTACAATTAGAAGTGGAAGACAGCAATGTTGTACAAGTTTGCAAGACAATTTTTGCGACAAAGCAAAAGGGGAGAAAATCTCTTTACTTGTTTTCCAAATTTTTGGTGGACAATCTAGCAAAGTGCTTCTTGCTAATATTAAAATGATAATTTAGAGACACACTGCTCTGCTCTATATGCAGACAAGCAGCAGACAGCATACTTTCATCCAATCTGTCAATCACTGGATAGCCACATATAGAATTGCACTCTTCTCAAAAATGAGCATAGCACTAATCATATTAGCTAAATTCATAGTAGCCCAATCAAAGCCTTGTTTAATTAATTCTAACATTCCCGCAGAATTTTTTGCATATTTAAAGTAAGAAAATTTAACTGACAAATGACAGGCAATAAATAAAGTAGTTTGACATTTTAAAAGCTGCTTTACATTAAAGAAGTGAAATTTAAGAATTATGCAAACAAGTCTATTGGTTACAGAGTAGTATATTTTAATAAATAGAAATTAATTATGCTCATGTAAGTAGATCTGTTACATGATAGTTACAGAAAGAAAATTGACTCTCACCTTATATTAACAGTTCATGAAGTGTGTCACTAAACTTCTCAAAATGTCAATAAAAAGTTAAATAATGTTCAAGATTGGAAATACATTTTAGCTATTTTATCTATGTTTATTTTGAAAAATTATTTCAAAAATATAATCTGTAAAATACAGTCACACTGTTAGTGAGTTTTAATGAATGGACAATTATATTTTAGATAACACTAAAATAGAACAAAAGAGGGGGAAGCCAATATTTTAAAAATATATATAAATAATTTTGAAAATTTACTTTTTTTTGCAAAATGAACACTATTAAAAATTATAATCTCAAAAGCATATAACATGCCAAATGCATAAACAACAAGACAATTTTAAGACTTAATTAAATACAAAGAGAGGTAAAAACAAAATCCCAGTTTCACACAGTTTCATTCACTAATAAATATATTTAATTTCATCAAGATAAAAAATATTACATTCATATTAATCAATATGACATACCAGTTTCTATAGTTCCACACTTAGCATCTCTTTTCTTTGCATTCCTTTTTTTTGGAATTTTTTGAAAAGGTGCGAATTCGACCACAGCAGGATATTCATTACCTGTAATAATGTTATAATTTATATAAATACTTTTTTTATGTATAGGATATTCATTATCTGTAATAATGTTATAATTTATATACTTATTTTCACATTATAAATCATACATGTTATCTCACCTTTGCTATCCAAAAACACATATCCATCAAATTTGTCTTTAAATATAAAAATCTCTTCAGGTATCAGAAAATTTATATATGCTCGTGAAAAAGCATGTGGTCCTAATCTGAAACAATGGGAAAAAATTTATGTAACATGATAAAAATGATTTAATCATCTTTTTGTATGTAAAAGATAATTGTCAGACTTCTAATTTCTAAAGCATTAACACTTGTTAACATCAATGATTAGAGTATTCTTATCTACCATGCATCGATACAGTTCTTTGCATAGAACAGTTAACTAACAAGTGCCATGATCAATCAGGTCAATTTTGCATAGACAAGCCCCCAAAAACAAATACAGAGGGAAAAATTTCTGAAAAGCGATGCCAATTCAGTGAGGGGAACAACTTGAAATAGGGCTGAGTCTATATAAGAGCAAATTTATGTAATATAATTCTGATCTCTGAATCTGAAGAGGAACAAATGGGGGGAGGGGGACTCAGAACAGTGATTGCAATCATTTTTATTAAAATCACAATAGAAACAACATGAGGTCTACTGGCAATGGACATCATAATACTGAACCTCGGTCAAGTGACGAGACAATACCTGAAGTGGAAAAATCACCAGCTGCGAGTCTACGACCATGACCACTAAGCTACTGGCAGCCAAACTCAGAACAGAACTAACTCAAAATGTGAATGAAGCAATTTAAATTAAGTCTAAAACAGAAGAACAACATGAGGATAAATTATTTCGAATTGAAACGACTTGTTTTGACATCCTTTTTCAACTATTCATATCTGTTCATAATTTCTACATCCAAATGGAATCAAAATTGAATTTTCTATTTAATTGCATTTTTAATTTTCATTCCAATTTATATTATTTTAAAATATATGAATTCTTTCTAAATTACATTTTAATAGATATTAATAAAAATTTGTTATCATTTACATAATGTGCATAATAATCATACATAAATATTTTTTCTTATGTACTCATAATTCTCCCAAAGAATAACAAGTCAATTGAAAAGTCCCCGGCCTGACACATAGATGGCACTACTAGAATTAAATCCATATGTTTTTTAGTTAGCCCTAACCCTCAAAAGATGCGTGTATAAATTTAACAGCTGTCAGATCATTAGTTTGTGAATTATAGCATTTTGAGTGAAGCAACTTTTGTTATTGTGAAAAAAATGGATAAAAAGAAATTTCGCGTGTTGATAAAATATTGCTTTTTGAAGGGAAAAAATACAGTTGAAGCTAGAACTTGGCTTAATGCCGAGTTTCCAGACACTGCCCCAGGAAAATCAACCATCAAGGATTGGTATGCTAAGTTTAGATGTGGTGAAATGAGCACCGAAGACGGTGAACGCCCAAAAGAGGTTTTTACCAACGAAAACATTAAAAAAATCCACAAAATGATTTTGAATGACCGTCAATTGAAATTGAATGAAATAGCATACACTCTAAAGATATCAACTGAACATGTACATCATATCATTCGCGAATATTTGGGTAAGAGAAAGCTATGTACAAAGTGGGTGCCGCGCGAGCTCACTTTTGACCCAAAAAAATTACAATTTGATGATTCGGAGCAGTGTTTGAAGATGATCAAGCGTAATAAATCCAAGTTTTTGCGTCGATATGTGACAATGGATGAAACATGGCTCCATCATTTCACTCCGAAGTCCAATCGACAGTCATCCGAGTGGACTGCACACGATGAACCTGCTCCAAAGCGTGGGAAAACGCAACAGTCGGCTGGCAAGGTTATGGCGTCTGTATTTTGGGGTGCGCATGGAATAATTTTCATTGACTACCTTGAAAAAGGAAGGACCATCAACAGCGACTATTACATAGCGTTAATGGACCGTTTGATGGACAAAATCGCCGAAAAACGACCGCATTTGAAGAAAAAGAAAGTGCTGCTTCACCGAGACAATGCACCGTGTCACAAGTCAGTGAAAACGATGGCAAAAATCCATGAATTGGGCTTCGAATTACTTCCTCCTCCACCGTATTCTCCAGACCCAGCGACTATTTCCTGTTCTCAGATCTCAAAAGAATGCTCGCTGGGAAGAAATTTTCATCGAATGAAGAGGTGATCGTCGAAACTGAGACCTATTTTGAAGCAAAGGACAAATCGTACTACAAAAATGGTATCGAAAAGTTGGAGGGTGGCTATAATCAGTGTATCACCCTTGAAGGGAATTATGTTGAATAAAAAAAAAACTAATTTTGCCAAAAAAAATGTGTTTTACTATGGTAGGCTGGGGACTTTTCAATTGACCTGTTAGTTTTGGTCATTGACATATGCTTTAGAAAGCTTATAATTTTATACAAATTACTGGAAGAAGTTTTGCTACAGTAGGCTGACAAAATCATCATTGATTGGCATTATCATCAAACTGAATTTGATCAAATCTTAGAATGATTTACAAAGAATATCTAATAAAAATTCTCTCTTTATTTTGAGGTAAGAGTAGTAAAGTTTTGAAAGAAATTAGAATAGAATATAAATTTAAATATTTAATTTTTTATATGTCCTTTTATTGACTTGTTCCTTTTACTAATAAAAAAATAATACAAGTTTATATACATAGTATTTAATGTTTGCAGATATACAAATTATAATGAAACATAGTTGTAAATTGCTAGCTGGCATACCTCTTATTCGCAAAGGTGAGTATTAAAATTAAAACTCAACAAAAAAATTTATAAAAATATTTTAGTATAAATTTTTTTAATAAGGCAGAAAACACAAATGATTTTTAGACTATCTCCAAAATAATCCATGAAGAATAATAAACAGTTACTACCATAAATTATGATGCAATATGTGTGGAAGAGCTATGCTTAGCAGAATGGAAATCTTCAGCAGCAGCGGAGAGAGAGATAAATGAAAATTTGCTCATTATTTGCCCAAATAAAAATTTATGTAAAATCCACAAATCACTATTTTATGTTCCTTTTTTTAAAAAGAGCAAAGTGTTCATTTTGAATACCATAATGTTTGGATCAAAAGTTTTCTGGATGAAATAATTTTTAAAAATATAAAATAGACTTATTAGCACTATTTTCAAACATTTGCCAAAAATCAGAAAATTTATACACCCAAAAGTAATTTTAGTCTAAAAAGTTAGGATCTCATAGTGTATCAATCACTATCTTATGTGATGTTTTGTTCAAGATCTAGGCTACACAAAATATACAAAAATATCAATTCAAAATTATCAAGAAAAAGATTAAAAACATGAAAGAAACTTATTTTAAAAAAATTAAGTTTCAAGGAAATAAATTCTAAAAAAAAGTTTTTAAATACATGGAAATTAGCAAGAAAATGGAATCAAACCAGATGCAAAGCTATACAGATATTTAAACCCAGGTCTAGCAGTTACAGCACATATGTCAGAGACCCTATACTGCAAATTAAGAATGGGAAATTATAGTTGAGGAATGAAAATGCATAAAACATGTGTTATATTACATATAAATTTAAGGTCATTTAATTTGGGATTTGAGGAATAAGTACTATTTTTAATAGAAGTTCAATCAGTGCCACAAATGCTGTTATAAAATTTACAGCCTTTTGTTAATAATAGTCTTTAATAGTAGTTTCAATATCATTTTTAAGTGATCCATTCAAAACAAAAAAATATTTATAATTTTATAACAAGAAAAAAAAAATGCATAAAAATTTCAATCTCCAAAAAGCTGCAATCTATTTCAATGAGTTAGTTAAGTTTGTGCTAACGTCGCACTAAAAGCAACACAAGGGCTACTGGCGACTGACCTCGTAATTTTGAACCTCGGTCAAGTGATGAGGACGATACCTGTGAGCTGGCACACACCCCTCCTCTCCTCTCCTAACTTTCTATTTCAATGAACAAACAAATGAATAAATATTACAATCTTTAGAAAACATAAAAATAATCAGAAGCAATGAAAGTCCATGACCTCATGTGACACAATATGTGCAGTTAAGACAAAATCTGCTTTAATGCTCACTTTATCATTAAATTTCAAAAAAAAAAAATAATAATAATAATAAAAATCTAAAGCAAACTTAAAAAAAAAAAAAAAAATTAAGGTGCACACAATCAGTATCCATAGATTTGTTGTACCAAATTTTGAGCTTTTGCACCTTTCCATTTTTGCATTACACTGCAGTCACATTGATATGCACAAAAACTCTTCCTAATATTAAGAAAGATTTTTGTATGTTTTCTAATCAAAAGCATAATATATTATACTTACATTGAATTTCAAGTATCAGAGGTGAACTTTTTTGATTCAACATTCTTTTTTTACTGAAATATTAATAACACTGCAGACACACTATTTCTCTTTTATTAATATAGATTTTTCATTGTTTTAAACTTGCTTTGTATAATATAGCATCAGAAGTGGACTTTTTTTTTTATTTCATGTTTTTTCCTGCAAAAATATTGATTTCTCCAATATCTTGAGATTTATATAAAATGATTCTAAATGCTAACAAATTAATATTTTGTATAAACATTAACTTAAAAAATTTATATAAGGAAAAGCAGGTGGAGCTTTGCCAGAAATGAAACACGGATCAAGTTTTGCTTGATCTCTTTGTCAAAGAAAAGTTTCGAAAAATTTATTATTATTATAATGCTTGGACGTCATCACTGAACTGTAATGACATGGATATTTGACAACTCAACATACTTTAAAGCTCTACAAGATTCATATGGCAAATTATACTAATTAGAGAAAATATATAGTTTAATAGAAGCCTAATATTTGATTGCATATATATGTATATATATATATATAGTAGTATATATATTATATAACTTCTCCATATTATCAATTATACACACACACAAACATATACATAAATATCATGTACACACTGTATTATATATATCACATCATATGTATAATATACACTATCACACATTGCATATGTATACACAATACATACATAATTGTATTGCTATTGATGATATATATTATTCAACAAGTTATAATATATATACAATATACTAAAGTGTGTTGGGTATTTGTACTATATACTACATGGATCAATTGTCCCGAAGAATAACATTGAAAAACAACATTTTTTTTTTGCAAATTTTTATTCATCAACATAACACCTTTTGTTAATCACCCAGGGTGATACAATCGTTCAGCTTTTCCAAATCTTCCCGCATGAAATCTTTTTTATGTTCAGCGAGTAATAGCTTATAAACAGCTTTGAATCATCGACTCGTTGTCTGTTTTGTTCCATCAGACAATCATGCGCACCCACTGAAAAAACCCTTTTCTGCTGCAATTTTTCATGAAGGATAGTAAATACCTTCCATATGATATCTTGTGTCATCAGCAACCCACGGGCTTCACTTTACTGATCTTTCATTATAATTTTTGTCACTTCACTCACATTTCGTGTAATAGCAGTTCTCTAGCCGCGTTCAATATTTGTGTCGACGATACGCATCACGCGAACGTCTCGGGTAATAGCCAATCGACACGTGTTGCTTTGATGGACAGAGTTCGAGTAACTTGTTTACCAATCCATTGTTTTGTTTTTGTCATGGTGTTTTACCCATTAAAAACAATACTTTATCAAAGCACTAAGCTCGGTTTTTCCATTTTTAACAAAACCATAAAAAGCGACTTTTATCTCAACTGTAACTCAGCTGTTTCTGGATCGTATCGACTTAAAATTTTGGACCTGCGTTCAACAGGTTCGACTCTGAATCTGGTTACTGGTTTACTTAGCCATCTCTGGGTTAGTTCCTGAGGTTATTGATTATGTGTTAACATATACACACACACAAATATATACATGACACACACACACATATATATAACACACACATATATATATATACATACACACACAATATATATATACATACACACATATATATATACATACACACACATATATATATATACATACATATATCAGCAAAGCTTATTGAGAATAGATAGTAAAAACATAAAATTCATAAATACAGATAATGCTGGAAGACACATTACTTGGCACATATATCTTCCTATGGAGAGCCATTTCTTAAAATTATTTCCACAGCAAGCTTACCTTCTTTGCCTACACAAGTTGGTAAGCATTCAAGAAATTGACATGTGTTACACTCAAGCAAATATTCAACCTCAACAGGAGTGATAAAAACACATTCTGAACTTAATGACATATTTAATGGTGAATGTGTGGGAGGAAAAAAATCATCTTTGAAGTGCCTTTTTGATTTAAAAAAAATTCTAGTTCACAGCAGTTTAAAATCTACCTTTTGGTATACCACTTTTACAATTGTCTAGACTGATTTCACAGTAAATGATAAAAGTTCATGCAAAGCTTTATGTTCCATCTGTCTGCAAACAATATCACTTCACCCCTCAAATATAATTTAAACAACATATTAAATGCAAGCATCTTTCTTTATGGTTATGTTCCAAAAAATAAAAACTGTATGATACTAAACCTCCAACTCAAAATCTTTGACCAAATGATACGTTTGTAGTGAATAGAAAAAACTTAATCACAGTTTTGTAATTAGTGATATAAATGGCAGCAAGGATTGACTCTAATAACAAGATTCATTGAATAAAGATAAATTAAACATGACTTTAAGTACTCTTAAGAAAGATTATTCTCTGATAAAATTATTTACAACTTATATGCAACTATTTTTTACACAGTTGAGGATACAGATTTCTGATCTTACACTTATGTCTTGAATTCACAATATGATCTACCTGATCGAAAAACAATTTCATATTCTTTGTTAACAGCATTATTTCAGCATACCAAAAATAGAGTATGTGAAATAAAAAAAATTATGTTTACTTGATAACCAACACCCATAAATCGTGATGATTTTCCAGTTGTTAAGGCTCATTTTATTGACAAAGAATTTCAAATTCATTCACTGTTACTAAATTGTGATTCTGTAGTAGAATGTCATACAAATGAAAATTTGGCTGAGATTATTAAAAAAAAAAATAACAAATTGAGGAACTCAGAAAAAAATATCAAACTCAGGAATTCGGGGAGGGGGGACTATTCTTAGAGTTATGCAGAAAATATTTAAAAAAAAAAAAAAAAAAAACCTTACTGTAAGTACTTATTTCACATTTAATATATTAAAACAAATAACTGAAATACTGATTGCTGTCAAGATTGATTATGCCCTAATACGACACACCTTTCCTGACAACATCAAAGAGGTGGAAGTGTGAAAATATCGTAAAAGAATTGGAACCACTGGAAAATTTGACAAAAACTCTCACTGGTAAAACATATATTTCATATCCATTAATAATAATTTAATACAAAGAATTTCAAAAAATTTATGAAGAGTTGTTTTGAGGGAGAGCTTAATTGTTTTGCTTTATTAACATCATGTAGAAGCAATATGAGAGCTACTGATGACAGACCTCATAATTCCAAACCTCAGTCAAGTGACAAGAACGACAAGTGAAGTGGCATCTCCCTCTCTAAACTTCTATATCTCGCTGATGGGAGCCTCGACAAATTTAAAAGTGCTTCAGCCCAGGCTATACGGTGGATCTTTAGTAGCATCATTTGGTAAATCATTTAGTGGCTTGAACTCACAACTTGACAAAATACAGCCATGACCACTATGCTACCACAGCCACAAACTCAGAGCAGGACTAATTTAAAATGAGAAAGAAGCAAGTCCAAAACAGAAGAGAAACAAATTGAGAATGAATTATATCGAATTGAAATGATTTGTTTTGACAGGTAGCTTTTTGCTTCTTTTTCAACTATTCAAATCTGTTTCAGTCTGCGATCAATCAAACTATCAATCAAAGTTCTTAATAAACATCAATTTTAAGTTTTGTATCTTAAACTGATAATATACATATGTGTTTTTCTTCTGTGCATATAAGTTCTAATTATAAAAGGTAGATTTTTA
The DNA here is from genome assembly GCA_019974015.1 of Nephila pilipes. Taxonomy (NCBI): domain Eukaryota; kingdom Metazoa; phylum Arthropoda; class Arachnida; order Araneae; family Nephilidae; genus Nephila; species Nephila pilipes. The sequence goes on from BMAW01054125.1 coordinate 520,943, forward strand.
TTTTTCAACTAACTTTATTATTAGATATTAAAAGTTTGCTCTAACAATAAGAAAACATTCCAAATGCATGGCTGAAATGAACAGTCCTTCTTTTCATAATTAGATTTATTCATTCCAGCAGAGAGAGAGCGTGTCACATTCTGATGAACTTAGCCTGGCTTCAGCCACCAAGACCAAAGTGAAAGACCATATAAAGATTACAGATGAGCAATACAGAAAAGGTCAAAAGAGCCTGAGAGAGTGCTTTTTCACTGTGCCTCAAGTTTATGGATTTTCTAGGGATATTTTGTCACGTGATATGATCTCACAGTTCTAGGTGTAAGGATTCTCATGGATTTCCCCAAAACACTGAGAGTCTAGCAGGGATTATTTCTCACAAATTTACAATCATGAGAAAGTGGATTAAAGAAATTTTATGAGCGAGAGATTCTAATAAATAAAAGGATAATTTGAAATTGTATCAGGATATAAAAATGAACACTTTACTTTTGAATTGAGAGAATGGGAAAGAATAGAAAATCAAGTTATTATTAAGGGAAATAATTAAATTAAAGTTAAATTGTTATATATATATATATATATCATATATATATATATAAAGTACTCATTTGGAGATAATATCTATGAGGATGAATTTTCCCTGCATACGGATCAAATTAGAAAATGCTGTTCAGTTTCAAATTAATTTAATACAAAATATGATTTTTTTAAAAAATTCAACTGGCTTAATTTTTCGTCAGCATTATTGTGTAATCAATTAAGCATTTTTTTTTTTTTTTTTGTTCAAGGAATCTAAGGAACATGTGAATCATATTCTTTAAAAGTGAACATGAACATATTAGAAGAATTCATCCAAAACTGAAATTTCCATCCCTAGCTGTGACAACAGAAAAAATTGCAATTAAAGAACTAGGAGTGATTGAGATGGATCAAAGTAAAATGTGACCCATTAAAATGGGGAGGTCCAGCTTTTTCTTTTTATTCCAGCTGTTAGATTATTATATTAAATTGACAAATATAATAACTTATTTTATAAAAGTACATCATTTTTGTAATGTAATTCATATATCAATAGGATCTGTTTTGCAACAGCTTCATGTTTGGAAAACAAGCTTTTGGCACCATTTTGTTTTTGTCATCAAGGGTGTAGGCTAAAATAATTCACCCCAAATAATTCATCTTCAATTACTAACAATTTATCATCTCGTTCAATTTTGTCATAGATATAAGACTGCATCAATATATTTATCTTAGTCAGCTTTAATAAAATAAACTGACAGAAAAAATAGAATTATTTAAGCTCATAAAAATAAAAGATGAATTCAGATTAGTCCAATAAGATATAAATGATGGTACAGTTCATTTACCTGATAACAGATTACCAAATATTACTAATGGCTGTATAAAAATATAACTAACTGCAGCCCTTTCTCATAGTATTTTTGCATATTTTGGGTGTCATCACCAAAAATTTCCACTTGTCAAGATTTGTACCTGACCCGCGAACAGCAACTTGTATTAACACATATCTTGAGTCATCACTTTCCAATACAAATTTATAACTACATTCATGATATAACTACAACAAACTGTAACTAAAAGCACTGTGCATTGTGATGTGCACTATATCCTGATTTTCCTATAAACTAATCTTTGAAACTTTTCTACTTGAATTGTTTAAAATGAAACCTACTCCTTAATAAAATGAAATACAAATCACGTAAATTAGATTGAAAAAGATGCACAGTTAAACTTAAAAGAATTTAATAGAGTTATTGGAAGTTTGTTTGATAATGGTAGTGAATTTAAGTCTCAAGCCAGCTAATCTTTATCTATGAAGTTATTGCAGGAATCTTAAATGTGATAAGTAAGAAGTAATTGAACCATAATTTTCAGCTATTTTACTCAGTCGAACCCAGTGAATCAGAAATAAATTTATTACTATAAATGATAGTTCAAGTGTGTTTAGGCAATCTAGCCTTTCAGAGAGTGGATTATCTCCAGGATTTTTAGTATTCATACCTGAATTAAAAATACATGGATTCAGTTCATCTGCCTTTAATTTACTATATAATTTGGAGATTTTATTAAGTAAATAATAATCAGTAGACATTACAACCTTATCTTCAGAATGGACAATAATTACATTTTCAGAACAAAAACTAATTTACATGGAAGGTTCTCATTTATTTAATTTCTTAAAATAAAGTATTTGTGAGGTAAAAGAGAATAGTATAATATGTCTCGGAAAACTAAAACAGTTAGGACAGTTAGGTGAATATGGAGCATTTCATGTGAAGTCACCCATTCACAAAGCTGGATGCAATAAATAAATGCTAGACATTACACATTTATGCACAATTACGGTTATTTATAATATACAGTCCAATACAAGACAAATCCATTGAATTAGCGTTAATTAGAAAAAATATCCATCCTTTTACTTTTCATATAAAACATTTTTCGTATATACGATGAAAGTATTTCATTGTTCAGAATCTACAAGAATTTTATTTTTTTTCATCAAAATAATGGAACACAAAATAAAGAAAAAAAATCACCTCATATCAGCTTTCACGAAATACATATAATCATGATCTGGAAGCGGAGATATCTGATCAATAAATTGTTCTTCGGACATTGTTGGAGGAAGACGTCTAACGACAACCTATCACAAGAATGAAAAATATGTTTAGTAAGAAACAAATTACAGTAAAAATAAGCGCAAAACTCAAAGAACGTAATTTACTTTTGTCTGAAAAGTTTTGTCACGTTTCATTTTGGACTTAAAACTTTCTGGAGATATACGCTTCAATTTCAAAGCATTCCCATCTCTCGCTCTACTGCTAATTGTTGACATTTTCATTTAATGAAGGAAAAAAAAAAAAAAAGTTTCATACCAATAGTTGAGCTGTTTCCCTCCTACCTAAATTATTTTTTAATCAATATTTATCATTCTCTCCGCGGACCTCGCCATCAATGATCATATATGACTTGAAATGTTGACATTCCAAGTTCAATTCCTCTCCATTAACGTTTTTATCGTAAAAATTTGATATTTTCTCGGATGCTATTTTAATTTCTGTCTCATCTAAATTAGAGTTGGAAATTAGAGTTTTCAAAAAGGTTCTCATATCTTTTACTACGCGTTTGTATATTGTAAATTAGAGAGTCGATTATTGGTAAAAATGTTTCTATTTTAAATTTCTGGCTGTGGCTGTTTTCGAACGTTGTCTCGGTGTCTCTATTTCCTTCAAGGAAAGTTGTCTTAACACTGCGTTGTCTTACACGCTTATGAACATTTTGATACTTCTTCATAAAGGATATTTCTTTGGCTTTTGACTCATAATAGTCAAAAGAGTTTCTTTTGGTTTTTATATATATCATTAACGATTTTAATAATTTTACACCTTTCGATAAACCACATTTTTACTCTGGAGAAATAGATTTACTTTATCAATACGAGTCAAAATGTCATTCCAAAGGATAGTTAAAAAAAGTAGTTTCTAATTCATTCATCTTAATTTTTAGCAGACAGTCGAGTGTTCTTCCCCTGTAATTCATCGTTAATTAAACAATTCAGGCTCATTACAGTTTCTTAATATCGGGAGCTGAAAGCTTTAATTCCATCTGCGCGTGCTGACCAGCGCGTTTTTTATAGGTTTTTCAGAACATTTTTATTTTTATCATAGCTCAAATTTAATGTTAGTATATTCCAGCGATGGGTTGACGATGAGAAAAAAAAACTATAAAGAATTTGGACAAAATCAAAGTAAATCGTTACATTATAGTTACATTCTACTGCTTGAACGCCAATTAAATTCACAGAATGTTTTGAACATGGTACGTATATAGCGTATTTTTTTTTTTCCCCTTGAAGTCGGGCTTACAATCTTGAATTTTTCTCAGACATATTGGAGGCATTATCGTAAGACTGACCTCTACAATCACCGAGAGAAATGTTGTTATTTTCCAAAAATGAAAACACAACATCCGTCAGATACTTTGTGTCCATTAATATTAATAAATTGCAAAAATATCTTAGTGTGTGCACCATTTTGGACATACCTTTATATAAAAGTTATTTAGTCTGCATGATTCACATCTGGGGTAAAATCAACGAAATAGAATAATATTTAGCTTTCTGGATTTCAGTGACAATAGTTTCCAAAAGTTTTGACGCCATGACTTTAATGAAATCATCACAAATTGTAACAGATAGATAATAAGGATTATCTTTTTAGAATTGTCGTGCTTTTTAATATATGTTCACTTAAAAATTTTTTATCGAACTTACCTAGAAGTTCCAAAGTGCCTAAATAATTTCTGTTATTCACTGAACCTATAGTTTCGTTTTCACCTGTGAAAGGCAGTCCTCTTGGATGCTAAGAATTTCATAACAACCACTATTCCCTTCAGCACTTCTTTCCAATAATGCCGTTTATCATTGAATTGTATAAGTTGGTTGTCTATACGAATAGGTAACTATAATCGACTGTGGTAGTTTATCATATACTTTCAGTGTTCAGGTGCGTTTTCATGCTGTGAAGTAGCGGTACTTGCATGCATCCAATCATTGAATCCCTTACTGCTGAATGTAGAATTGGTAGAATTGGGAATGTATGTTATGTCTGTGACTGTCTTTCCCACAGTAGCATTTTTACCAATAAAATGGAAATAAAACTAATATTTTCCTTGATTCTCAGCAAACGTTGTAAATAGAAATATTTATTATGGAAGTAAATGTCTGCAATCAATCTTGTCCGGGAATAACATTTGATGATTAAAATTATTCTGATCATGATCTTACTGAGACCAAGTAGAGAACGAGACGAGGGCCCCATCAAAGGCGAGGCCCATGCCTTAAGACGTCCCTGAGTATATATTGAGATTTTGATTACTATTTTGGATCCTTCTTTGCAAACAAATTAGTCATATTCTTTTCACTGACTGTTTTTTTTTCTTTTCTTTTCTTTTCCTTTTTTTTGGGGGGGGGGGGGTTACAAAAGCCTTTTTACTTCAAATCCTTTTTCATCATTAAATCAATCACTGTCTATTAGCCACAAAATGGGCTATTGTTTTATTTGGATCACTTTTGGAGTTCCAGATCCCTTTTAAATTTCTTATCGTTTGCTTCAGTTTTAATTTCATTTAGCTTAAATATATTCAATTTAATAATTTATCGCTTACTTTAATTTTAATAACGGAAAAGTTTATTTTTATCTATTTCTCGGTATTTCATCGTTTACTTTAATTCTTCAACCATCTCACTCCAAGACCTGCATCATCATCTATTCAGCTTTTCATCGGCTGTTTAATACTCTGCCGACATCCCTACCTCTCCTCTCTTGAACTAGTTTGCTGTCTACCACTGCGCACTCAGCCAAACAAGAACAATTTTTACTTTTTCCTTCATTCTTCAGTTCTCACATCATTTAAAAAGTTTAAATAAAATTTTATTTATTACTATTTTAGTTATTGTAATTTTACAATAAGAATAATAAAAAAAAATTTAAAAAAATCATATAAAATAATATTCTCCTCTTGCTGAAGATTAGACATAGTCTATCGAAGGCACTGAGGGGCTAAAAAAATGATATAAATATTTTTTTATAATCTTATCTTACGATAAGATTTGTAAAAAAAAAAATTTTTTTTTTAAATCTATTAAATATTACATCCTCAAAGGGAATAATTCATTCCCTTTCCTATCCTCTTTTCTCTCCCTTTTCTTTCAAGTTTTTTTTTTTAATTAATATGTGCATTAAGCACATTTTAATATGCTTGTTTTAATTTTAAAAAAAATCAAGGATTCAATATGACACTGAGTAAAGAGTCCACCAGACTGGCTCTCGTCTCTATGTGATTGTTGTTGACTTTAATCCTTATATTTAGTTGAGTGATTTAATAATAATTATTTTAAAAAAGCCCAACTTTGGTGGCTAAATCTGATCTTTGCAAAACTTTGCATAGAACTTTTTTTTATTTTTTATTATTATTCTATTACAAGATCCATTCATAGGATGAACCTGTTTCGCTAAATAATCTTGTGGAGGTTGGCGTCGGTATATTGTCAAGAACCACGTTCATTTAAGGAGGAAAAATGTTTATTTACATATGAAAAATTTAAGAAAAAGACGGACACGCATTTCTGCGTGCTTACACCTCGAGATCTAACCATCTAATCTAAATTGAAGGTGGCGCTGCTGTAGCGCAGCGGGACAATTCCCACAATCGGCCATCCGACAATATCACCTGATCCCAGGTGAGCCAGTAAAAGTACAATTAAAACAATAATATATATGCATACAATATTAACAAAATAATAACACAATTGAAAATTAAAGAACATACTCACTTAAAAGTTGATTAATCTATGGTTGAATATTAACAATTAGAAAAATTCAAAAAATTTAAGCTAATTCACAATATCTGAAAAATTGAAAAGAAAAATTAATACACTAGAAAAACACAAAATAATGAAAAAAATGAAATTCACTCTATAATATAAAAAAGATATTATTAAAAAAAATGTCTTTTCAAAGTTCGAATGAAAATGTCATTTCATTAGTTCATCAGGTAATAGCATCATTAGTCCAATGCTTGAGATATTCAGCACACGTACTAGTTTTCGCTGGACCTTCAAAAAAGCCACACTTTTGAACATCGTAAGTGTCGTTCGGTTTGATTTTCGTTATCTTGTACGGACCTAAATATTTGGGTTTTAGTTTGAGTCCTGGTCCAATTTGAGTACGTTTGATGGCGACAAGATCATGAAGCTTGAAAATAGTAGCTGGTTTTCGCCGGAGATTGTAGTTTCTTCTATTTTCATCTTGAACTTTCAGAATTTGTTGTTTAGCTTTTTTCCTTAACTCGTCTCGGTTGTTGACAAAATTAGCTTGGATTTCTTCATTAAGTAAATTTGTGATATTTAGATCTTGTGGTGTCTTCATTTTAGTACCAAACAGTAATTCGAAGGGAGTTGTTTGAATGCTTCGTTGAAATGTTGAATTTATAACTCTTTGGACTTCTTTGATGTGCATGTACCATTTTTCTGGGTTGTCTATGGAAAGTTTGGATATGACTGTTTCGATTGTAGAATTTAAACGTTCTACTTGTCCATTTGCTCTAGGTAATCCGGTGGTGATTGGGAAATGTTCAATGTTTTCGGTACTGCAATAATCTTGAAACTGTTTAGAAGTGAATGCGGTACCACGATCAGAAATAATTCGAGATGGATTGCCGAATATGTATTTTTGATTTTCTAACTTTGCAATAACTTCTGCAGCATCTGTTGACTTCGTTGGGTAAAGCCATACAAATTTTGTGAAGGAGTCAATGACGGCAAAAATATGTCTATAATTCTTATTTGTAGTAGGAAATGGGCCTAAATGGTCAACATGATAAGTGTGTAGAGGAATGGCTTCTTTTTCGATAGGATGTAGTAGACCATCTTGTTTGCCACATTTGCGATTAACCAAAATACATGGAACACAATTTTGAATTAAACAGTCTATTTTTTCTTTAACTTTAGGGATATAGAATTGGTGCTTGAGTGCTTCTTCTGTTCTTTTAGAAGCATAGTGTCCACGCTCGTGAACGCTGCGTATAATGTCATTCTGCATATTTTTAGGGACAACGAGTAGTTCTTCACCATCTACAAACTTGTAGAGTATATCGGATTTTAGAAGGTAATCTTTGTACGGTTTAATTTTTAAAAGTTCTCTGATAGTTTGGATTTCAGTGTCTTGTTCTTGAGCCGTTTTGATTTTTGCTACGAGACTGTCTTGTACGACCATAACTGGGTATCTACTTAGTGCGTCTACATGATTCATTTTGGAACCAGAGCGATGTTCTATTTCATAATCAAAATCTTGTAGTTGCAATGCCCATCGCGCTATTCGAGTACACAAATCTTTTTTCTTTAGAGTCATTGCGAACGCGTTGCAGTCAGTAACTATTTTGAAATGTTTGCCTAACAAGTAAACTCTAAACTTTTTTAATGCTTGGACAATAGCTAAAACTTCAAGTTCATAGCTGCTATATTTTGTTTCGGCGTCTGTCGTTTTCTTACTCATAAAATATATTGGGTGGAGCGCATTATCAGTCATTGATTTTTGGAGTAAAATACATCCATAACCATGAATACTAGCATCACAATGAATTTCGGTATCAGCGTTTTGATTGTAAATGTTTAGAACAGGTGGAGAGGATAAACATTGTTTGAGACAATTAAATGCTTGTATTTCTTTATCAGCAAATTTAAATTCACGATTTTTCTTCAGAAGTTCTGTTAGAGGATGTGCAATGATGGAGAAATTTAAAATGAATTTCCGAAAATATCCAGCAAGACCAAGAAAAGATTGTAAGTCCTTTTGGCATTTCGATTCAGGGAAATTAATAACAGCTTTGATTTTTTGTGGTGACGGGTACAATTTACCATTTTTGATAACATGACCAAGAAATTCTATTTGTTTACTTAAAAATTTGCATTTTTGAAAATTTATGTCTAAGCCGTAAGAGGAAGCGAGTGAAAACACTGTTGCAAGTCTTTCGAGACCTTCTTCAGTATTTTTAGATTTTATAATGACATCGTCCATGTAAATTAAAACATGACCTTTAATAATTAAATCCTTAAATATTGTGTTTATGTACCGCTGAAACACTGTTGGTGATGTACAAAGACCGAAAGGAGCACGTAGAAACTGAAATTGTCCATTATGAGTCACAAATGATGTATATCGTCGGCTATTTGGTTCTATTCCTAAATGAAAAAAGGCGTTACGTAGATCAATTGTACTGAACGTATTTGCATCTTGGAGGTTATCAAGCAGATCATCTATTAATGGTAAGGGATAATTATCTTTTACAATGTTTTTATTAAGTTTTCTATAATCGATACAAACTCTCGGGGATTCGTCTTTTTTCCTGACAACAACTACTTGGCTAGAAAAATCAGAAGAGCATGGCTCAACAATACCTTCAGCCAACCATTTCATCACTTGGTCGTCTACAGTTTTTCTTTCAACAAAAGGTAATCGTCGTGGTTTATGAGTTATTGGTGTATCATTCTTTAAATTAATAGACATCTGAATATCAGTAGTTTCAGTCTTATTTGGCTTATAGCTTGAAACCAAATTATGAAGAATGTTTCGTTGAACTTTTGTGACATCTGATCCGATTTCAAGTTCTAATTTATCATTTGTTGAGATGTTAGAAATCGAAAATTGTTCGGTATTTTCCGTTTCAGTATTCGAAATTTTTGTTAATCTAACACCGTCTGTGTTGATTTTTATTTCGGCCTGTGCAAAAATATCCATGCCAATAATAGCATCTGACGTCATAGTGTCATTATTGACAACACAAAAGTTGGTGATAAATTTCTGATTATCTATTGTAAGTTCTTGTATACAGCTACCGATTGGTGTAATGTGTCCATTACCAAAAGCTGTAAGTGATCCATGAAAAGTAGTTAAAGGTGGTGAACCGATTTTTTTATATGTATTTTTCGTTAGAATTGTTTTCTGACTACCAGTATCTACTAATGCAATAAATGAATTATCATTAATAGTAACAGTTTTATATATCAAAGGAGGAGAATTATTTACAGTTGACACAGCATTATCAGTTCGATTTGGAATAAGTTTATTAGTACACTTTGCAGAAATATGACCAAAACTTTTACAAATACTACATTTCAAACCTTTATGTTTGTCGGGGCAGAAACGAGAAATATGACCAGACATATTACAATTAAAACAAGTTTTTGGTTTATTATGTGCATTATCATTTTGGATTTCAGACCTATGAAAATTATGTTTTGAGTTCATGCCGCGTCCTTGAGTGAATTGAGAATTTGTTCTTGGAAAGGATTTTTTATTTTTATCACTGACTATTTTTTCATAAATACGAAGTTTCTCTTTAAATTCTGGGATAGATTTTGCACCGTATAAAATAGCTTTATTTGATGGGTAATCATGTATACCGGTTATACAGTATTCAAATAATGAAGATTCATCAATAATTTCATTGGAAGTACTAGCGAGTTCTCGAATTGCAATAAAATATTCGAAAAGGGATTCGTTTTGACGTAATTTACGTCTACTTAACTGTCTATGAATCTCAGCAGAATTTAATTGATGACGGAATTCTTCTAATAAAGCATTTTTAAATGAAAACCATGTGGTAAGATTACGTTGCGTATATAAAAAACTCTTTGCCTGACCTTCAATCAAAGTTTTAGCGAATATTATTTTTTGCTGTTCATTCAACGATGGGAAAAAAAGAAAAGATTCCTCGCAGTCTTGAATAAAACACTTTATATCATATGTATCAGAACCAGTAAACTTTCGATGTGAATTTCCGAGATCTTTCAAAACAAAATAAAGGGAAGGGTCGAAAGTATTAGCAGACATGTTATGATTCAAAGCCGGAGACATCACAGAAGGGGGAAAGAATGAAGTAGGACTTTTTTCTGCTTCGTCATCAGAAATTTCAGAGTCGCTGTTTAACGATTTACAGTTTAAAGCTTGCAATTCATTTAGATTCGATAAAGATTGAAAAAGTCTATTAAGGAGTTCTTCTTTACTACCATTAGTATCCAGACCTAACACATTTATTACACAAACCAAATCATTTAAAGAAAAAGAATCGAATATTAATGTCTTACGATCTTCAATATTGAAATCATTGGAAAATGAAGAAAAACTTCGCAATTTTTTTCTTGAATTACGATCAAATGCATCGTTAAATAATATACTGTTTAACAACTTAATTGTTTTAATATTTCCTCTTTTAAGAAAATTTGACACAACAGGAATATTATTAAGGGTGATCATCTTTATATAGTTCAAGTAGAACAGTCACTGAATAAAACTTATTTTCACATATAAATTGAAAGGTAAAGAGAGGAGGTACTTACCCCTCTTTTCAGCAGTGGTATATCCAACAATGGTATATCCAAATTGGGAACACAAAACACGTAAACCGTCTGTTATTATTCTTTTTTAATTGATTTTTTAAAATTCTGCAACAAGTCCAACGGAATGGTGGCACAACAACAATACACAACTATAAGTGCCGTCTGCACTTCAAGTTTCGCACAAATTATGGATTTTTCGTAACTTGGTAGTGATGGAAGTGCCGTCTGCACTTCATATACTCAAGTCCAAAACTTTTCTACTTCTTAGGCGTACCGTCTGTACTCAGAAGAAATCATTTCCAACTTACGTCTCTACACTAGCGTCCATTTTTTGGGCGTCAGCCAAACCGTTAGCCTGTTCGCGTTCTAGTTGCAAGATTTCATTTTAAATTTTAATTTAACTTTAAACAGTGGTTCATTTGCCGAGCCCGAGCCTGAGCCCCCATTGTGGAGGTTGGCGTCGGTATATTGTCAAGAACCACGCTCATTTAAGGAGGAAAAATGTTTATTTACATATGAAAAATTAAAGAAAAAGACGGACACGCATTTCTGCGTGCTTACACCTCGAGATCTAACCATCTAATCTAAATTGAAGGTGGCGCTGCTGTAGCGCAGCGGGACAATTCCCACAATCTAATGAATGACTAACTTGCCAATTTTCAAAAAGAAACTAGAAAATTACTAGCAGCTACTTAAGGACTGGCCCTCGTGAATGATTTAATTGTTGTTCACTAGCAATCTTTTCCACCTTACTTGTTAGCATTAAGTAAAAGTATTACACGTCTGCCCTGATTCGTTCATATATGCTGCGACATGCGCTATATCTTTTAATTACAACAGATTCAAAAATATTCCAGTATAGTATCAATCCACATGATGTCATGATCACGGGATAATTACAAATACAACCAATGAGGTCCATCCAATAAGCGGATACAGTAACATACTTTAGTGGTGGAAATACCCCATTGATTTGGTTGAATAAAATGCATGCATCATTTGAAGATATTTTTGAGACCAATTTCTATTTTGATTTGTTGGTGGAAAGAGAAGAACGTATTTTCACGATCTTCTGAACCTCACTCAGAATAGTTCATCGCTAATATCCTCTGAATAGCACTCAGAAAATTCATTGTTATGAGTTACTTCTCAGTCTTTTTTGCGAGGGTTTTTAACCTACCTTCTTTAATCACTTATCTCTATCTACCACCGATTTCGGATTTGGAATATGGATACACTAATGGGTGTGGATATAACAGTTTGCACTCACGGTTTTCTTCTTCATTCTCACCCGATGATTCATAAACCAACTGTCGAAGGCTTCTGGACTTCATGCAAATTTAAAATCAATACTCAACTCAAAGAGGGCTGCAGGAAACAATTAGCTATCGTGAGAAATAATTTTAATCATCCCTGACGCCCCGGGTTACCAACACCGCAAAGGAGGAACTAACCAAGCTCTCTCTCTCTCTCTCTCTCTCTCTACATGCTACCCTTACCCCCGATACTCTACATAACTCTCTTCTAAGAACTTCCTACAAACGTAAAAAAATTGACTTGGGAGGATTTACTCTCCCAAGAAACAGAATAAATAAAAGACAAAACTCAAATATATATCAACCAATTCAATATAAAATTGCTAATAAATTTGAATATTTAAAATAAATGAGTCCCCAAGAGCCAAAAAGCTCTGATTCAAACACTAAATAAAAACGACTCAAAAATCCAACTGTCAAAGAAGAAGTATCTAGTAATGTTGAAAATAGTGAGAAATTACAAAAGCCTACTCAAAGATCTAATGAACAAAAGATTCTCTCTACTCCTATTCGTCTCTCAGACGATTACAGCAAACGTTATACCAATACGATGACAGATATTGGAAACTAGTAAACGCACTATCCATCCGTACCTAGAAATACTATGTTATACATTAAAAAGAGGAGAGGCTAACTTAAATTATCCTGAAACATCTACCGAGGAACTCTCTAACCTGCGAAATAGAAGAACTCAAGGAGCAAGATTTCCCTCTTACTCGAGTCAACAACTTACCAACCGTAGAACTAAACTGCCTCTCCCTATCTTCATTTTCACTTTAGCCAGAACTGAATTCAACAACAAAAAAAAATCTATGATGACGATAGATCTGCGTCATGTCAGTAACAGTCGATAATTACAGGAGTGACAAGGCTATTTAATGTTTTTAAATGCAATTATTTCTATCAGAACTCGCAAAACTATCACGTGGCTCAATGTGAGTCTCAAATGGGAATAAAAAAAAACTAATTAATGCGGGATAAATAAATAACTTTTAGATTATATATTCCTTATTATTTTCCGGTTTTTGGTGCCAGAAATAAAAACTACTTGTTGGTCTTATTACTATTTATTTTTCAGCGATAAACTTAACAAAAAACAATGACAATTTTCAGCTAATTTTCCTTAAAATAAATTTGAATTGCACAAGACAAATTCCGAGAAACATATATCTGCTGCAGACCTAGATCTATCGATCGCGATAAAACACCAAAATTGGCTCCTGGAAAGATAGCGTCTATCTAGTTTATCTCGATGATCTAAAACAAAAATAAAAATTAACTTCTTTATACATCGGTATACCACGTGGGTTTGACATATGAGAAGCAGCTATACCCACCCACGTGATACCCACCCACGTATGCCAAGGATTCTCAACAGGGAGAACCACACGTAATAAAAGATTGCAACAGGTCAATTGAAAAGTTCCCGGCCTACCATAGTAAAACGCATTTTTTTTTTTGGCAAAATTAGTTTTTCTTATTCAACATAATTCCCTTCAAGGGTGATACACTGATTATAGCGACCCTCTAACTTTTCGATACCAATTTGTTGTACGATTTGTCCTTTGCTTCAAAATAGGCCTCAGTTTCGGCGATCACCTCTTCATTCGACGAAAATTTCTCCCCAGCGAGCATTCTTTTGAGAACAGGAAATAGTCGCTGGGGGCCAGATCTGGAGAATACGGTGGATGAGGAAGTAATTTGAAGCCCAATTCATGGATTTTTGCCATCGTTTTCACTGACTTGTGACGCGGTGCATTGTCTCGGTGAAGCAGCACTTTCTTTTTCTTCAAATGCGGTCGTTTTTCGGCGATTTCGTCTTTCAAACGGTCCAATAACGCTATGTAATAGTCGCTGTTGATGCTCCTTCCTTTTTGAAGGTAGTCAATGAAAATTATTCCATGCGCATCCCAAAATACAGACGCCATAACCTTGCCAGCCGACTGTTGCGTTTTCCCACGCTTTGGAGCGGGTTCATCGTGTGCAGTCCACTCGGATGACTGTCGATTGGACTTCGGAGTGAAATGATGGAGCCATGTTTCATCCATTGTCACATATCGACTCAAAAAATCGGGTTTATTACGCTTGATCATCTTCTTGATCTTGAAGGATAACTTCCTTCTCCCAATTTTTCATAACCCAAATCCCACGGTCTCAGTCCACGAAATATCTTGGAGTCAAATGTGATAAACATTTGACTTTTTAAACGCACATTTTACGCACACATGAAAAGTACCAATGGTTATCGCATAAAGTATATCCCTTCATAAAGCGGAATATTATAATGAATTGAATAACGAAGTGTTTATTTACATTTCCATTAGGTGACCAGTTATCACCTATGCATGTCCGGTATCAGCCTATGCTGCTAAAAGTAATATTCAAATTTTAGAAAATGCGCAAAGTTCAAATATTTGAACGATACCAAGAGCCACAAGATACATGAGAAACAAGGAATCTCTCAGAGTTTTTAAATTCGCAACATTTACAAAACATATTCAAAAAAATCTGTATCCATTTTTATTCATTAGAAAATATTGATAACATTAATATTAGAAACCTTGACAACTATCCAATTATACATGAAATCAAAAGACTTAACAAATCTTCGCGCATTGTTACGAAGTGCCTCATTTGCCTAAATTTTCTGTGGTTTTTTTTTTTTTTTTTCAAAATTTCTTTCTATTTTTACTTTATCTTCCTTCAGTCTTAAAATTCCTTTTCTAAATACATTTATCTCGTAAACCTTTACCGGACATGTTCCACTCGCCTTATTTGTACCATCTAAATTCTCCATTTGGGTAACAAGGAGTAGTCTGAGGACTCCCTCCCCCCCAACCCAACTGCCAGTACCAGGTTCTTTTTATTGTACCACAACTCGAAAAATTCTAAATCAAATCAAGCACAAATACTGCACCCACCTCTTCATCACCATCACTGACAACCAGTGAGATATCTCCATTCCACAAGTTCCTCTTATAACATAACTCTCTCTCTATATATATCTCTTTACGGAAAGTTTTAAATCTATTTCTCTCGAGGAACTGCTCAATATATTAAGATTCGGGCGAAAAGAGCGTTCTATGTGACCGCAGAATTTCACCATCAAAGTCAAAAAATTTCTGATTAAATTCAAATGCCACTCTGGTTCCTGTTTGTCCAACCGATTTTAATTCTTATCTATTGCAAGTGTAATGCAAATATTAGCGTCATTGCAATCGCCAGCGACTACAAAATCGGTGCATTTGTTGAGGTTAAAGAAATTTTTGAAGTGAAAGTGGGAATTTGAATTAAACTTTTTGAAAATTAGCTAAGAAATATCTAGTTTTCTTTTTTTTCTTTCAAAAGCAAATTACCAGTGTAAGACTAATATTAAAACTTTTTATAATAATTGTATAAATTTGCTTTCTGATTATATTACTGCTAATGAAGTTAAAGTTAAATTTTTCTCAAATCACTGTTTTCCCAGATGTGAAAAACTAGGTCTTCCTCTTCCAATGTATATTTCTCATACTTGAACATTTATATACTTCCTAAACAGCTACCGTATTATGAAACTAAATACTGGGTGGATATTTGGAAAATGAGGAACATCTAACTATTTTCAATGAAAGATATTGAGAACTCATCAAAGGTTTGATGAAGAAATAGCATATTTATAGAGTTGGAGCATGATCCTTTACTCCGTTCATCATAAAAGACATTAATTTGTCAGTTTTTAATTATCAAAGACCCCTTTTTTCCCTGATAAATTCAATTTCACTTCTTCTATTTTTATTAATCAGCCTTTCTTTTCAAACATAAAACTATTTTAACTTTCTTTTTCGAATCACACTAATTCTTGTTAACCTGTTAGCTTCTCCAGCCTCTATTAAATGCTGAATTTAAAAAGTTTAGGAAAAATTACCTTTCCAGAAATATAAAAGTTTCTGGATACCGTTTAACGGCCTCTCATCATAAAATAACATTTTATGTGTTGTAAGTGTGCAAACTCAACGGTTTGCTTCATCATGGCTTGGATAATATTTGAAATAGGAAATTGCTCTAATATTTTAGTTAAAGGTACTCATATATATATATATACATACGTTGGAGATAAATCTGGCTGGCCAAGGAAATGTTTGACAAGATGTAAAACAGTTCATAGCAACACATTCCGTATGTAGTCTGGCATTATCTTGTTGAAAAATAAGGCCAGGTTACTGAAAAAGGAACGGTAGCAAAACAGGTCACGGAATGTCATCGATGTACCACTGTGCAGTAAGTGGGCCTCTAATGACGACCAAAGGGATTCGGCTATCAAAGTAAATGGCACCCCAGACCATAACTCCCGGTTGAGGGGCCTGTGTGGCGTGCAACAGTGAAAGCAAGATCGGGACGCTACCCTGGGTGTCTCTAGACACGTCTTCGATGATCGTCAGGACACAAATGGAAGCGGGATTCATCACTAAATAATGTCATCGGATACGTCCCCACTCAGCATCATTCCAACATAAGTGAGCCAAGCACCACTGTAATCCGGCTCGACAATATGCAGGCGTGAATGGCAGGTGGCGTAGAGGTCGGTACGAGCTTAGATTTCCCTCTATCAGCCGTCTGTGAATGGTCATGGTGTACTCTCGTGTGAGGGTCGCACGTGTGATGGTTGATAACGATGAATTAGGCCTTGTGACAGCTGATCTGATAGTCACTCTGTCCTCCCGATCTGCTGTGACCCTACCATCATGACGCTGAAACCTGCCATTGTCCACCCATTCTTGCCAGCATCTTCTAATCGCCGCCTCGCTTCGACCCATATGACGAGCGATTCTCTTATTTGCCCAACCTGCCTCTTTTAATCTAATGATCTCTTTCAAACTCTGACAGTTGCTCGTAATGAGCTCGAATCCTGCAATGAGGTATTTTTTCAGTCGTTCAAAGGTATCCTAAATCGCAATGCAACAGAAAATTTGACCATCAGATTGAGAATCGCTTCTTCTATATACCTGCTGAGTACGGAGTTCCGATGAGCTATAACTTTCTCTATTAAATTCAATGGACACCAAATTTTAATCATTTGTATGTTCGGTTCAAATGTCTTAGCTTATGAAATTTCATTACAATCGGGCAAACTCCTTCTTGGTGCGTCGTTTATTTTGTTATAGAGTGTATGTATAAAGTTATCCTTTTTTTTTATAATGTTCATATTTATTAAAATAATATTTTCTGGAAACATTCTTGTAATCTGTAACTTTAAATATTTTTTGCAAGGGACATAAAATGCTTAGCTATATAATGTTCGTTTGATCTTCATAAAATTTAATATAAATATGTTTTAATATGTTTCATATCATGAATAATTTTCGTTAAAAATTTACATAGCCTTTGAATTTTTAAATGTTTTTCGATTAATCATCATTAACGTAAGAAGGAAAATGTAGCTTTGTAGCACAATTTCTATATAAAACATTCAAAATACTTGATGATTGTAAAACTTTCAGATAAATTATCAAATTAACTCAATTACTGTGAGTGACTCGGTTTATTTTAAAATAGGAAAATATAATTTTAAGATACTGAGGTTTTTGCATAAAAAGCATTTTGAATACAAAAAAAAAATTATTTTTAAAAAAAAGAAGAAGAATGCAATCGCTCGAAGAGCTTTTGAAAAGCACGAGGTCGATTTATTAAAGCTCCCGTCTAATAGATATTTTTATTTCATGAACGTAATGTTAATCCTACTGAATTTCTACTTCCCTCCTCAAATCTAGACATTTTTTTTTTCAATTTGGATATAATATGCAGTGCATTCGAAAGAGCAAAAAATAATGAAGATTTCTAAGGAATTACATTTTTTGTCTGATTTTCAAAAATATTTTAAGATGTTTTTTTAAAAAATGGAAAACCCTCAAATGAATCATTAAAACAGATATAATATTGTTTTAATAAATGGGAAAATGTAATTCCTTCGTTATTTTTTGCTCTTCCGAATGTACTTTATTGCATTCAAATAGATAATAGGCTTGAAGAGGAAAGTAGAAACTCCATAGGAATAACAAAACAGTCACGGAATCAAGATATCCATTAAAAGGGAGTCTTAATACAAAAAAGACTCTAGTGGAATAAAAAAAATTGGGCAATTTGCATAATTTTTGCAGTTACTTATATATTTTTTCAAATAAAAAGCTATTTTCGTTAATGTAATCTTTTTGTGTTTTAACGTGGACTATTCACGAATCTTCCCTTAATTAACATTTTTGTTTACTTCCTGATTTTACATTTAAATTTCCAGCTCCTGTACCACCAAATGAAACTTGATTACTCAAGCTAGGTAAACGCTAGAAGTGTGGTGAATAGACATGAAGAAATTCATACAAAACGATGGTGATGGATAGTGAAGTGTACGAGTATAGGCACAAGAGTCACGAATGGCTATGTTGCACCAAACGAGGTGTAACTGTGATCTAGAGGGAAAAAAATGGAAAAAAGATAAAAATTAGATGACAAGAAGGGGGAATTGAAAATAGAGAAGGATCGCTAGGATATACCGGAGGTGTATCACCTGTGTTTACAAAATACAGTAAATCCCATGGGGGAAAAGATCACTAGGGTACTTCAGGTGATTAAAAGCAACGGAGAATTGAATTTAAAATTGGTAGTAAAACCAGAGACGGATCCAGAAAAAATCGATAGTGGGGGCACAAAATCGACGGGGTGTACAATTCTTTTTTCCCCTTTAAAAAGTTCATAAGATTTATCTGCGTTTATTCCGTCCTTAATCCAAAAATAAACCAAACATTAATTCAAGAAACGAATTCAAAATTAAAACCAAAAACTTACAGTATGATAGATAGCTCAATCCTGTGCTTAGGCACAATAAACAACTGTGAAGTAAAACAACCACCTAATACTTTTCAATTTGCTTAAAATTTATCGTTCCAGACATTATTTTGTCTGTGCGTGAAGTTAGGAAAAGGAAACACCACAGAGTAAAATGGTAATGAAAGAATAGAGAAGTTAGTAGAGAACAGTTAGTAGTTGATATATAGTAGAAATTGCATGTGATTTTCTGTAGCAGACCGACTTTGATTAGAGATTGTTTGTTGAGTGATATTATATCGGAAAAAATCGAATTGATTGATCGGACCTTCATTAAATTCGAGCTCATATGAGGGAACTACTTAAAAGCGGATGAGCTGATTGTAGCATAACCAAAACAGTGGTGGCCAAAATTTTGGAAATTTTTTATGTTTTTTTTGGGGGGGAGACATGCAACTATTATTCTCTTTCCCGAACCCGGCCATAACATTCCATTCCATCATTCCATCATCATCTATCAGTCTACTAAATTCTATTTCAAAAATCTTTGAAAGAATCCTATTAACCAGAATACTGACTCATGTTTCCACAAATAATATTCTTCCAGATTCACAATTCGGCTTCTGTACTAACCACAGCTCTGTCCACCAATTTCTACGGGTTGTGAATGCCATCATTGAAGGATTTAATTCCAAACAAGTTTCTGGAGATATCTTCCTCGACATACAAAAGGCTGTCGACCTCTTCTGGCACGATGGATTGATCTTTAAACTAATCAAATTAAGTTTCCCTCCCTACATAATAGTTATCTTAAGTAACTACCTTAAAGATAGAACATTCCAAGTTAAGCTTAATAGTACTCTCTCTACAATATGCTATATAAAAGCCGGTCAACCTCAAGGATCTGTAATTTCTCCAATTTGCTACAATTTAATTTACATATGACTTCCCTCAGAGTCCTTATAATAGCCTCTGTTTATTCGCAGAAGACCCAGAAATCCTCAACCAAGGAAATAGTCCAATTAACGTAATAGTTAAATTACAAAATCATTTAAAACAAACAGAGGATTGGATGACACTCTGGAGGATTGCTGTAAACACTAATAAAACTAAAACTTTCATACTTAGAGAAGATCACACCCTCTTCCTAATAAATAACTCAATTTTAGAAGGATCAAATCTCTTGGGACTCTGAGGTCAAACACTTAGGAGTTATCCTGGACTCCAAACTCCCCTTCAAACTTCATATCCCATAAATAATTGCTAAATGCTGGGCCAAAATCCATAACTGTATACCTTTAATGGGCAGAAATTCAGTACTAACTCTTGCTAACAAAGTTCTTCTCTATAAACAAGTAATCCGACCTATCCTTCTTTATGCTTCCTCTACTTGGGGTCATGCCACACCTTCCCACATTAAAAAAATACAGGTCCTTCAAAATAAAATCCTCCGCATGATTACTAATTCACCTTGGTATGTCAGAAATTCTGTCATGCACAAGGATCTCAATATTCTTCCTATTATTAAACACATCTACTATATCTCTAGAAGATTCTATAATAGACTAACATATAATAGTAACCCTCTAATAAGGGCCCAGCTAATTTTTTCTCACTATAATGGAACCCATCCCCTACCCTACCAATCTTGCAATAATTATTTCCATCTAATTCCCCCATAACACTTTGCATTCCAACTCAGACCCATTTAATTAATTCCTTTATCACTCCTTCAATAGGCTCTTTCTAAGTCAACCATCTCCCTCCAAGACCTACATCCTCATCTATTCAGCTTATCATCAGCTGTTTAATACCCTGTTGCCATCCCTACCTTTCCTCTCTTGAACTAGCTTGCTGTCCACCGCTGTGCACCCAATCAAACAAGAACCCTTTTTTACTTTTCCCTTCTTTCTTCAGCTCTCACATCATTAAAAAAAGTTTAAATAATATTTTATTTATTACTATTTTAGTTATTGTAATTTTATAATAAGAATAATAAAAAAAAATTAAAAAATAAACATATAAAATAATACTCTCCTCTTGCTGAAGATTAGACATAGTCTATCGAAGGCACTGAGGGGCTAAAAAAATGATACAATGAAGAAATGATAATTCATTCCCTTTCCTATCCTCTTTTCTCTCCATTTTCTTTCATGTTTTTTTTTATGTTGTACTTCAGTTCAGGATTGTTACGTATTCTCCTTTGCAATATGAATGAAAAACTTCTAATAGATATTATAATTCACTTACCCCACCAATAGAGAGATAATGGTCTGTTATTTCTATAAAGAAAATGCTGATATGCTTAGCCAAATCTTGAATCCTCGCGTTCCTAGGAA
>BMAW01054125.1:550292-605647 GCA_019974015.1 Nephila pilipes
AAATTCATTTGTTATTAGCACATCTTATTGCTTTGTTTCATTTTTTTAAAAAAATCATGGCTTGAATATGACACTTGGTAGAGTCAACCGGTGGCACTCGATCATATCTGAATGTATATCTGTTTCATATACACGTTTTCTGAATTTCAATCTGGTGTGTGTTGAGGGATGTTGTGTGTATGTCAATCAATTGTTTAATCACAGTACTTTCATCAAACTAGAGCTTTGAATTTGAAGTTACTCCTGCTAAATGCAATATTTGATGATTTAGGTGACAAAGTTGTAATATATTTCATATTCAATATATATATGTATATATATATATATATATATACCTTTATATATATATATTATATATATATATATCTTAATTTTATACTTAACAAATCAAAAAAAAAAATTTCTTTCCGTTTATCTTAGAGGAAGGGAACTGACTTATATGGATAGGTTAACAACCCTCACAGCTTTAATCTCCAGTTTTACCATCATTGAATGGTGAGAGTGAGACAGACTTTTGGTTCACAGCAAGCAATCTCAAAAATTGAAAAAATAGAATTGCCGGAGTAAAAAAAGTTAACGATATCTGTAAGTTTTACAATTAAACAAAAGTTATAATAACTGGATGAATCGTTTAAAAATCTTAAATTAAATTTAAATTTGTATTAGATATATAAAATCTGGAAGTACCATATTACATATAAATGGACACATAAGTAAGCAGAGTGCTGACGACGAAAGTGTCGAAGGTAAGTTCATATCTTAAAAGTTTTAAATTCAAAATTGAAGTTTTCAAAATTTTTAAAAAATGCTATTGATATGTGTTACTGCTATATACTAGGCGCGTTGGGTAGAAGTTATCCTGACTTATTTCCTCATACCAGTTAAAGAAAGTAGTTGAGCTCTGATCTGGGAAGAGGATGTTCTAGTTGGTTGCTGGTGACTCATTGGACTTTGATGATGATGTATTTGGTGAGGATTTTGGCATAAGCGGTGGAAAAATGATAGTTGAGGAAAGTGAGAAGTACAAGTAGTATTTCGTGGTCTGTGCAGAAGTTGATTATTAACGATTTTTTGGTATATTTTCTCTATTGCCTGGATGGTTCTGTTGTATTGGGGAATGTTGATTTTATTTAGAAGTTTTCCTTGTTTTGACAGATTGCTTGAGGGTTAGGAGAAATTTAACGTTCTGTCAGCAGTGCACGTAACAGTGTTGCTTTACTATTCTTCTGCGTAGGATGCTGGATTGAGAGCTTTCTAGAATATCCATAGTAGGCCAAGTGGGCCCAGACAGAGGGCATAAGTCAGGGATGAGTCTAAGCATCAGTGTGTAGATAAGCATCTTGTTGATTTTATTTAATGAGTCTCACTAAGAAGGAGAAAAATTTTACTAGCTTTTATATTGCTTTGTAGTAGTATTACGTGTTGTTTGAAAGTGGATTTCTTATCTAATGTAACTTACCCGGTATTTTGGACCCGGGCTGAAGGATTTTATTATTTAAATATATGTCAGGTTCAATGTTTCTATTATTTTTGTTAAAGACGGCCTCTGTCTTAAAACATTGAGGATATTGCAGAAATCAGTCGCCTTCTAAGTCTTTGAGGTGGTTGTTTAGTCTTGGCCTATGTTTTTTTAAAGGAAATAGTGACATTTAGTATCGCAGTGTCATCTGCGTACACGCAAGAAAGTTGTGTTTAGGTGTTTTGGATGTCGTTCCACGAAGTAGTTGAAGAAGATCCAGCAGTAAAATTCTTCCTTGCAGGACTCCTGCTGCGATATTTCTTGTTGAGTTCTCAAATTAATACTCGACTTGCATTATTTTGATCCATGAGAGCATCTATTAAGGCGAATAATTTATTAACTGACGTTGCTAGAATTTTCGAAGTAGAATAAGTTTAAGGAGAAGATGAAAAATATCATATTAGACTTTTGGAACTGGTTTTATAGCCTGAAAAAAAAATTTTGAAATTTAGGCAATTGGTTTTCTATAAAAAATTTAGGGGCGTAGGTTTTAAAAAACAGATTTTTCTAAAATTTCGCTTGGTATGTGTGTGTGAAGAGAGAAGCGTGTGTGTGTGTGTGTGTGTATGAGTATGTCATCAGAAGTACTCAGTCGTTAATTTAACCAGCTTCCCATCAAGCTAGAGCTTTGAAATTTTAGGATCGTTCGTACTTTCAACATAACAATGCAATACTTGGGCATTTGCGACAAGTTTTAATTAATATTTCAATAATTTTTTAATAGAAATCAAATATTCTTTCCTCTAGGCACTTTTAGATTGAGAAAACATTTCTCCCCCTCTGGGAACACCGGGATTTTCATACATACATGAATCAATAAAATACTGAGAGGGAGATATTAAGGGTTGCTGACTTCAGTCAACGAAATCGATAAGAAAAAGAAAGATTCAATATTTGGCTCCATATCTTTATCACAATAATTTTTTCGAATTCTGATTACCATTTTTAATAAGACGACTTACAATCTTTCGTACATGTTTTGATTTTATGAGTATTATAGGCACAATACAAATGTCTCTTTTTAAGTAAATTTTAAAAGTGTATGTATTTCCTTGAGTGTTTATCAAATTTTCGATCGTTAATTTAATAACTTCCCATCAAGCTAGAAATATGAAATTTCAAAAATTCGTTCTTACTTGCTAATGCAATGTTGAATATTTGCGACCAGTTTTAATATCTTTTCAATAATTTTCTATAATAAACTTTGTCATCATATAAAAACCCGTTGGTTTTGCTCGAATTATTAAATTTCTGTACGCTCGTAAAATATTTAAGACAAAATACAGAGTGTAGATATCATTTTTTAAAGATAATTTAATGCAAATAAATTCAAAAAACAAAATTAACTTTTTTTTTTAATGCAAAAAAGTAAGCTGCAATATTGTTAATATACATTTAGATGGCAGTGATTGCATTGGTTAGTAGCTACATAGTAGGGTATCCTTTATTTTTTTTTGTGCAGCTTCACGAGGTTTCATTGAATGGCGATGGTTTTAAACTCTTCCTTCGTTATTACATGATGCCAGGAAAACGAATTATATCTTCCAATTAGTTCCACTCTTATTCGGATAAGAGTTTTCAAGCAGTGCTACAAATTTTCGAGAGGATTGAGGTGGACTTTGTTCTAGTTCCGGACCAACAATTTAATGCTCTTTGTAGCAAACCACTTTTCGATAACTTTGTTGTATGTCAGGGAACAGAATCCTACTGAAAATAAATGAAGCATTGTTGAAATAGATTCAAGATCCAGTAGAGTTTGGTTCCAGAACAGTGTCGAGTTTTCTGGCATTCAGTGTGTCCCATCCGATATAGGCGGCTTATATAATCTGCTAACATAGCAACAGAAATCGCACTAAGTAAGAGTTCTTCCCCAGCTGCTCTCCTCTTCTACGATTTTACATATTTTCGTTCATCACTACCAGGTCATGAAATCTTGGTTCATCGATCCATAAAACTTGTGATCACTGATGTCTGTCCAATTGAGAGTGTTCGTTTGCCCTGTAGTCTTTTCTGTGGCATAGAATGAGGTAAGGCCTTTCTCGCGGAATACCTGTAGTCAACATATTAATATTCTCCCTGGTTGTTCTTGAACACAGAAGCACCAGCATCATTCAGATAGCTTCATTGGCCGTTGATGACATTCTTCTATCTTTGGTATAATCTTTTTTATTCTTCTGTCATCAACAGATGTAGTTACCTTTCTGCTTTGTTTTATTGAATATATCTCCTCTATATCCTCTCCTGAACTATCTATCTATTTTGTATCAGCATTGGAAAGACTATTTTTTCATAACACCAATAATCTTACATATCTTTCCAGTTGTCTAGCCTACTCTTTTGACTGATCTCTCATTTGCTATGACTAAATATTAAAATTTTTTACAACAATTCCCTGCATGCAGACTGATTACATAAGAAACAGTCTTTCCCTTCAACACAAAACTAACAATAATGGCTTGTTCATGGACATTTTGAGTTAATTTCCTAGAACAAGAACAGTGATTAGACAGGAAAATTAGATATTACATGAAACTAGTCTTTGTTTTTAGATTAAAGGTTTCTATAACTTTTTTATTGCAAATATTTGGATTTTGTTTTCATATTAGTTTAGTATAAATTCTCTTTAAAATTATATACGACTTTGAATTTTATTGAAACCTTCAACACTTTCATAAGCACAAAATTTAAACATAAAAATTTCAAAAGTATCTTCAATTTTGGCCACCTTAACGTACTTTTGAACAACTACACTTCTAAGACATGGAATCTACATACCTATTTTCGTTTTATTAATATAGATACAAATATTTGGAAAAATTTCTTTAAAACTTATCTTTTTTTACATATATAAATAGATTTAAATGTCTGCAATGTGTGAATATGTTATTCTGAACATGAGTTGATGCTTACCTGCATCAACTTTTTTTTTTTTTTTTTCTTTGAGGAGAAAAAGTAGAGATTTTCAAGAATGTCACGGAATAACAAAAGAGTTTAACAAGTGGCCCTTCCTTGGTGACTTTGTGAAAGCAGCCAACTTTGGTTGACAAATAAAATATCTCGACAGTGCAAGAATCTGAACGAAGAAAATCAAACGGGAAAAGTTGCGGTCTTATCGTGGGTTTTCCTGCAGGACTTCCTTTGGCCAGAAAGAGTATAATACCAAAACTGAAGTCGAACGATAGGTCTGAAAATCGGTCTATGAACTTGGAATCAGTTTGTCCTTAGGAGTGCTGCTGTAGACCGACCAATCGTGGGCAAATAATTTGCTGGAAGTCTGAATTGCTTGGAACTGTTACAGGAGAAGTCTGTCTGCAGAGACTCTGTTGAGAGATCGATCAAGGGATCGACGGAACATGTTAACACTTGAAATTGAATTTGAAACAGCATGTATCTACTGGGAATCGTCGAACCTGCCTGAAAGTGAAAAATATTACTGTGGTGGTTGTCCTACAGTTAGGAACGGTCTTCTTGAGCTTTACGTTGCTAAAATAACTTTGTGACTACGCCAATATTGTGTTTTGTTCTGTATCTGTGTCATTGGATATGCAAATGCTGTACCATCTGTTATTATCAAATTGTTAACCGTGTGTTTTTTCTTGAAGATTTAAATGCAATCGTCATTTTGTCGTTTATCACCGAGTTAGCATTGATTTTCACTGCCACACCCAGGAAATTTCCGTAACAATATATATATATATATATATTCCAATACATTTTATGGGATTTTAGTTTAGTTTTAGTTTTTTATATTAACGTCGCTTTTCTAAGCAACACGAGCTGTGGGGACGGACATCATGTTTAATTCATGGTCACGTGACAGGAACTGAGCATCTGAGCTTCAAGGTACCCCTCTCCCAACATCCACCTCGCCAGCAGGAGGACTTTTTTGCCCCGACAGATTTAACGTGCATCAGCCCCGGCTACACGGCGGTCAGTAGTAAATTCTATGTTTAGGAATGACACGTTGCGTCAAACATACCATTAGGTCACAAAAAAATGTTTTATTTATATTTATCATTTGCAAGAGGCTATTTTCACAATGTTTCTGAGTAATGTTAAAATTGTAGCCACGTTCAATACATTCCTGTTAGCGTCGATGGAATGATTGTTATAGTTCCAGGAAGTAACATTTCGTAAACTTTGGATCAGGATATACAGTGAACACTATTGGCATCCTCAACTGTTGAACTGGAGTCTCTGAATAATGGCCTTTTGTTACTCCCGTAAAAGTAGTGATGTGATAAATCTGTGGTTTGGCATCGAACTAGTTCACAGACTAATCAATCGCTTTCTCCTGAAAACATCAATCAATTGTGGTCAATCACATTTAAATACGCTGCTGTATCTTGCTGGAACCACATTTGAATGCGAACTGATAGTCAGAAATAACTTGCAATTCTAGTAAAACTTCTTACAGAAGAATACGAAAACGAGAGAGTGGAGTTGAGGAGATAAGGGTTAATGGGAAAATCTTTGCAATGCCGCTCAACCATTCATACAACAGCATTTTTGGAAGAGCATGTGTAACAGGGTAAATAAAGTAAAAATTCTATATTCCATTATAAACTTGGCAAAGCATTTTCAAAACAATTCAAAAAATTTTTTGTGACGTATTCAATATTATTTTTCATAAAAGCAGTTTTTGATAATTAGATTTTATCCTTATAATTCAAATTGTGTACCTCCTATGCTTTGAGAAATATAAATTTAATTCATTATGTTTTGAAGAACATATCTGCTAATAACACATTTCATCGTGCAACGATTTTGCTAATGGTTTGCTACTACTTAAAATATTTCCCGTCTTTCTTCACTGTGTTTCTCAAGTCTGATTAAGTAATTTTTCGTAATCTGCGGTAGCCAAATAGATACTGATCGTAGGCTCTCGGCGGTGTTGTTTCCATCAGGAAGTGATGGTTCGAACCCTGATATTACTAAGAGATTCCGCCGTGTAGTTGGGCTAATATTGTTGGCCTAAATATGGTTGGATCCTAATTCTCGCAACATGCATAATTGTGGGATTTCGGAGAGGAATGCTTCGTATCTTCATTCTTTGTCACTTGATCAAAAATGAAATTTCGAAATCATTGTCAATATCCTAGTATTTGCACTCCAAGTGTGATGTTAATAAATAATCAATACAAAATTTGCATTTTCCCAAATGTAAAGAAGTGACTTGTGGTTGTTCTACATCTCTTCGAAAAAGTTCAAACAAGAACAATTTAGCGGCCATGATTTTTTTGAATTCGTGACTGCCAGTAATATTTCAAATATTTTTTTTAAAATTATCTGACATAGATTTTTCTCACGACTGCGGCTTCTTAAGATATCGGAAAATTCAACTCCATATGATGATGATCATTTTGAAAATACAGAATCAATAGTCCAAAATTATCTTGAAGCCCATACCAACCGATTATTGTGAGTATAACCGTGGAATACTTTAAAATTTACTAGCCTTTTTTTTTTTTAGTAAGAACAAACGAGAATTAATAAATATAACGTCCCAAAAACATCTACGACTATAACAATCGACATAAGTTCATAATCAGAAAAGTTTCATATTCCTAGTACTTTTCTGATGATACAATTGCTGTAAAATATAAAAGATAAATCAATTTTTTTGAGTTGTAATTTATTGCTATACGTCTCGCAATATTGAATTCTCACATGCTGATAAAACCAAAACTAAGCTTTTAAAATATGAAGAAAAAGATTGTTTTGGAAATTTTCAACATATGCAATGTAGCTGATCTGCTATACACAGTATCTTGTTGCAACGTGTAACATCTACAGTAAAGAAACGGATACTCCAAAGAAGCTATCTCGATGGCAAGTTAGACAGCATTTGCAAGCTACACAACTGGCCATTAAAATTGCAACACCATGAAGTAAAGCAAATACAAAAAAGACATTTATCGTACGAAAACAAAATTAAACTTGCAAGCACAGTTTGGGGGTGCGAAATTAGTAGAAACAACTGCCACCCCTGGCAGCTGAAACGGCCCTTACTCGATTAGGCATGTAGTCGAACTGGGCTTGGGTGACGGAAACGAGCAACTCATTCCATGCTGCTACAAGTCTGTGCCATACTTCAACCGTATTGGTTGGAAAGGAGTGGCGGGTCAATCTCTCAGCAACCCATGACCAGATGTTTTCAATGGGTAACAGATCTGGTAACCGTGCAGGCCAGGGCAACAATCGAATACCCTATGTATCTAGGAAGATTAGAACACGACGTGCAACATGTGATCTTGCATTATCTTGTTGGAAGATGGCTTTTTGCAGTCCTCGAAAACAGAGCATAACCACTGGACGTAAGATGTCAGAAATGTACCTATTTGTATTCAAATTACCGTCAATGCGAACTAGAGATGTGTGTGACGTGTACCAAATGGCTGCCCAAATCATCACACCAGATGATGAGCCCTATGCGGATATCGAATGCAAGCTGGCGACGAGGGGTCATCCCCTAAGCCTCCAGACAAGTATACAGCTATCAGAATACTGCACGCAGAACAGGGACTCGTCTGAAAAGACGACATCGCGCCACTCCTGTATCCAACTTTCTCGTTCGGCGCACCAGAGTCGCCGTCTCTCTCTATACTGCGTAGTCAAGGGAAGAAGAAATGGTCTCCCTGTTGCAAACGTCGTCGCTCCGTACGAGCGGATATTGGGCGTGCTGCAAAAATGCCAATTTCCCGACTAATGGTCTGGGATGTGGTTGTACGGTTTAGCAGGGCCGACCTCATATCTGTCTTCTGGGGCGTTAGTCATGGAAATCCCGCATGCCGTTCAGTATGACCCTCAGATTCCATATTTGCATGACAATGGTCGGATTTCGAATAGCGCGACAACAATCCTGCATCTGTCGAATTCCGACACTTACTGGTAAGCATTTCTTCTTCTTCGAGGCATAATCTCAAAGCACATTTTTGTGACTTGGGCTAACGAACAGATGCATTTTTATGTATAGTTACTGTCCTCTTCCGAAATGAAAGGCAATTCAATATAGGTACCCTGAATTATTGTGCCAATTGGCACGACCTCCAAAGTAAATTCAGCTTTTTTTTAGCCAGCAATAAGACGGTGCTACCATGGTTAAAGCATATTCTGTTACAACAGCCAGCACAGTTGACATCTTTCCCACAAGATTGTCAATGTTCAAAAGATTATCAGGATGTATCTTGAAAATATTTGCTTCCATCTGGAAAAGTTCTGGGAGATGATAATTGGATATTTAAGGACTATGTTATATCTCAAAAATGGTTATCTTTATAAGATGTATCAGTACTGTAATAAATTGCTCCCTATTATGTTTTTCTATATCAATTATTTTTTTCCTGTTCATTAACTTTTAATTACACTATTATTCTGAAAACTCGCATGTCCATACATTTATGAGACGCGTTGTAGATCACGTTTAAGTATTTTTCAATATTGTGTATTGAAATACCTATCCCTTTTTACAATTCATTTCCATCAGATTACTTCATAAGTACAATTTTTTCTTTTATTATAAATGTTTAGTTGTTATGATAGACGAAATGGAATGAACAATAAAAGCAAATTTAAATACTAATAGACAAAGTAAATCATAAATTTCTTACTGATTTTGGATTCGAATTTGAATTTTTACTGGGAAAAATTGAGGAAACTAGTTTTGACTCAAACGTCTATCATGGTACAAGTCAGTCCTATTAAAATAATAATAATACTAATTCATGGCAATATCAGACTGATAGTTTCTAAATATGCTGCGAGGAAGTTAAGAAATGGCTTCAAAACTATGGAATAAAAACACCCAATATTTTTAGATCAGGATTATTAATTTTTATTTTGTCAATTTTTGAATTTCAATTGAAGTATGGATTAAATACTTTTTTTTCATACTGAGTTTAATTCAAGCAAAAATAAATCTTGAATTTTTTTTGTGGAAAAAGTGTTTATATACTAGCCTAACATTAAACTTTTATAGAATGTCATTGCATTTTCCATGTTAAAATGTCTGGAATCATATGGTTACAACAAAAATGCTTTGAAATTTCACAGTTAAAGGATTTCAAGGTTTATCTAATATGAGCAAATTAATCAAAATTCCTTGTTTACAACAATTATTAATCCACAGTGTATCACATTTAAGAACATAAAATGACCAACAATAACCATTATTGCAATTTTATCAAACAAAGTATGAGTAAGGTTATATATATGTATATAATTATTACATGTTTTTAACTTAATTTATTTAATTAGTTTTATAGTTTGATATTAATTTCTTTTAATGGATCTGAAATTAACAAATTAATTTTTCAGTTACATAAATCCCCCCCCCTTAAGCTCAAGAATTAATTTAAAATTTCTAAAGGATATTAGAATGATATATAAAGGATATTAGAATGACATTTTCTGAAAGCAATTATATAAGTATTTCAAATTTGTGAAACTACTGACTATGTAAAAGTATGAATTCTAAAAACGATCTTTTCATATGTTGGGGATGGAATCAGGATCTGTTTCTTTCATATATAGATAGAAAATACTAAAAATATAAATACTGTGAAATTATAAGATATTCATTTGATACTCGGTATCATCAAGACACACATTTAACATAAAATTCAAGCTATGATTTTAATTAAAACACATTTAAAGGGGGGAATATCCAAATTTAAATATGCATGATTATGCTATTAAAGATTAGTTTCTCATGGTAGAACAGAAATTACACCAATTAAAACTAAAAAATGGAAAAACTCTTGTATTTAATGTTCAATTCTACAAAAAAATCAGACATTAATTCTTCTTTATGATTCCACCTTCATAAAAATACATTATTTTTAAAAAAACATTTTATATTTAAACAAATTTTAATTAAAGCTTAAATAGTTCAAACTAATGAAGAACACTTGTTGGAAAAAGAATTTAACAATTAAATGCAATGTTAGTTTCAGATAAGTTTGAAAAATATATAACATGTTTTAACTGAAAAGATATTACAAAAAATATTAATGATTATTTTATTTAGAAGCATTATTTTCAGTAAGTCAAATTCTAAAGAAACTGTTCAAGAAATGATTCATTATATAGAGGCTTATCCCACCCCCAAAAATAATGGTGCAAATGCACAACTTACAGGAATGCAGTTCAGTTTGCTCAAGTAAATTTGGTTTTATTTAATTTTCACAATACATTTTTCTGAGTATAATCCATAGATAATATTAAAGTATACTTAAAAAACTGTAAAAATGTTTTGGTAAACTTCACTCCTTCAAATCTGCTTCTTTGAAGTAAATTTTTTTAACGTTTTTCATTCCATGCAAACATGAATTCCTTTTTAAAATTAACTGAAGGCATATGCCACTTGTTGGAGACAATTAATACTCTTCAATAACTAATCACTTTCCCACAAGATCATCACTTAAGATTTCAAGAATGGATCAAAAAATCACAGAATAAATGTATACTTTAATCTTCCACAATTATCTCCCCTTCTTCCTTTAAATCCAAATTTTAATTTTCTGTTAAAAACTCTCTTAAGAGTATTCCCAAGCAATTATACAAGTGCAAAATATATGAATAAAAAACTATATATTCACACAGTTTACATATTCACTCAATAAATTATTGCACTACTTTTGAAAGCATATTTATTGCATAGTTTATAGAATGAATATTTATAATTATCTTGCAAGGTAATTAAAAAAATAGGGATTGTTGCCAAGAATTTCAAATTTTTCTATGTCACAGTTTTTGAAATAAGATTATTCAGAATTAAAAAAACTACAAAGGACAATTCGTTTTGGAAAACAATTTGAAAATTACTTATGATTCATACTGCTTCAAAATAAAATAAAAAATCTTTTAAGTGAACTCATTTTTAACGTTTTAAGTCAAATTATGGAACATTATTTTACAAGCTGATGACTATATCACACTGTAATAGAAAGAAACAGTGGCAAATTTAAGCATTGAAGCAGAGGAGTCAAAGTTCCACAGATTGAATATCCAGCTAAAAGTCTATAAGGTATAGAATGTTTTTTAATGTTTTTTTTCTTCCTTTCTTATGAAGATTAACAACTGGCCCAGCTCCTTTGCCCCAATGCAATTTTAATTTACATACTAATATTATACATAAGCCCTTTCAATTGTCTCAGTTCTACATAAAGCATGAGCTACATATGATACATCACAGTAGAAAATACTTGTGATTAGGAACGGTAAAACTGATGATCACAATAGCACCTAACAGGTTGAGAGAAAATAATAAAAAAAAAAAAGTGCACCCATAAGCTGAGCACCACAACGAAACTTATAAGGAATGTACTATTTTGAAGTGACTTAGGAAAAATGAAAAACATAAAAAAAGAAGGGGGAAAAAATTGAAAATTAGAAGGATATCTCTGAGAATTAAATACACTTATCACATTTTTAAGTGGTTTCTCTTTGAATTTCCCTTGGCAATTTTAAAGGTTACAATATACAATACCACAACCTCTACAGTATTTAATTTTATCACAATTTGCAACCTATAAGGCGTATTATGACAGAACTGTTTTTCTTATGAGAAAAAGTTTCTGTACAGATCAATTTGTATCAAATCCGATAGCACTCATATTAGCAATCCAGAGAGTGCATGAATTTGACACAGTTCACTTTGCTACACAGTTTTTCCAAAGATATACAAATTTTTTCTGTACATCTTGCATTGGTCCGATGAAAGCGACACATTTCTCCTTGCACACATTCTTTCAAAGACATGACACAGACATAAATTGTGGCACATTGTTCGTTCACATTTAAGGAATGATTATTTCTTTTCTCCTTGAAGCAGTTTGTGTAAGACAATCATACACTAGTATTGTAAGCATAATAAATCAAACACTTAATACTGATCGAAATAAGTTATAAATGAATACATCCAATAAACAATTAAAGAGCAGGTACTAAAAAGAAAGTAAAAATTGATAGCTGTTAAAAATTAGCTGTTATTAGAAAACAGATCTTTTTTCATGAGAAAGTAGACATTCATAACAGCATACTTAAAAAATAACAAATCATTTTCTGCAAACACATTAAAATGTTACTCAATTTTTTTTAAAAAAAGTATTTTACAAAATAATCACATTGAAAAGATAATGGAATAAATAATCGTCTTTTCCTAAGATTTCAGTAGATATTTTATAATCCTTTAAGTTATTATTTTAAAAAAAAAAAAAAAAAAGAAAGAAAAGAAAGAAAAAAGAGAAGGCAGCAAGTCTAGGATTAAATCTAAGATGCATTTTAGTAAATATTTTGTAACCCAATGTACTACATTATAGTCCATCGAACCAATCTTATATTCTATAGTACATACTAGGCTTATTAAATTTGTCTAAAAAAAGTATCTGGTAGTGTTGCACACACTGACAGTTATACATTTTTTTTTTCATAAAGTAAATAAAAATCTACAAAATGAAATTATAAAAGACAACTTTCAATTTAATATTCAAGGGAAGGAGAACGAGAAACAAAACTATATAGTAGCAACATACATTTTACACAAATTAAGGTTTTTAAATTCATGATCAAGATCTGAATACTGTTTGATTAAATAAATAAAAACAAGAATTTTAAAATGGATCTAAAAAATAAAATAATTTTAAGCATGTAACCTGAGTATACAGAGAAAAATCAACCAGTATGCCATGTGCATTTACTAGCTTCATTTTTAGAAACAGTAAAACACAAATCAGAAGACAAAATATTTACATAAAAAATTAATTCTTTCTTGGTATCAATTTAACAGTGACAAAAGGCATTCCAAAATAGGAAACTGTTAAATAATAGAAATAGATACTAAGTACAAGAAATATTTTTTCTTTTTTAAAACAGTTCCAAAACTGATCATTGTTGCAAGACTACCAAAAACATTTCCAGTACAATTTAGTATGCTAATACACACAATTTTATTGATTGTTATGAAGTTGGCTGTTGATTTTGAATATTTAATTGTTGCTGAGTAGGCTGTTGTGAAACTTGAGGGGTTGAGTTCATAGAAACAGTAGAAGGCTGATTTTGTTGCTGTTGTTGGAGTAACTGTGATTGGTTAAGTTGCTCAAGAGTTTGTTGGGTTGCATTTGCTCTTAGATAATTATTCTCATATTCAAGTTGAGATATTCTCTCCATCAATTCAGTAATTTTTTCTTTTAACACATCAACTTCTTCTCTAACAGCAAACATTAAATGGCTTTTCACTAAATCCTAAAAGAGGAAATAGCAATTAAAAATAATTTTAAAAAATGCAAATGCAAAATTTGTCGAATGAGTTTCACATAGAAGAAAATAATTAAGCATATAAAGAGGTTATATGAGATGGCCTTTCTCTCTTTTCTATCTAAACCAGTATTCATGAGGGTGTTTTTTTTTTTTTTTTTTGGTATATTCATGTATTAAACATTAATTACAAAATTTTGTAAACATTTTTCATAGTTTGGATGTAAATAAAAGAAAATTTACTATTATACAAATGAAGCTCCTCATTTAAGAAACAATGCCCATCCCCCTTTATCAATTTCTGTATCTCATTCGATTTCAGACCTACAGTGATTTTGTATATACAGCAATTTAGTAAATTTTACTGGAAAGTATACCATTAGTATGGCATTAGCCTAATTTTATTTTGCATTCTAAATTTTGAATGCTTTTTTAGAATTTACATGAGTTCAATACACAGTACTGTAGAGATAGATGTGTATCCCCAGTAATCATTAAAGTAAAATTTCTTTGTGTGCGAGAGGTGTCTCAGTTTAATACATATACTGTAACTCATTATTTCTAACATATTTTTTAAATTTATCAATAGACTATTATACATAATCCATTTCGTTCAAAATCTGAAAATATTTAATTACAAATTCAAATGTAAGTAATCAATCAATGTATTTAAAAACTATTCAAATGATGGGAAAATACAATAAGAATCACCTTTTAAACTTTTTTTTTTTAAATATATACTTTTATTAAATGAAATTGTAGACTTAAAAATTAATAAAGTACACAGAAAAATATTCATTTCTTACCATTGCTTGCTCTATTTTGTTATCAATAGCAACAGTGCTGGTCCCACTAGGAACACTAGAATAAAAACAAAGAAATTAATGAATATAATACATGCAAGCAAAACACATAGATGAGTTTAAATTAAGTCAGATTTAATAACAAAACAAATAAAACCACAAGAAACATCAAGAATTGGATATATACCGATGATAAACTTTACGGTATTCAGAAGCCATTGCAAAAACATGCATCTTCCAAGACTGTCCAAAGTCTACTGATAGGAAAGTCAGTAGAAGTGATTGTGAATTGCATAAAGCTAGAACAGTAACTTGTTTGGGATTAAGATGATGGCTGATAAAAGGGGAAAAAATAAATAAGGTTGCAATAAGATTTACAGCCCTGCGGTTAACAGTTACGCATTGTGCAGTAAATAATTAACTAACTAATTAACTATGAAAGAGTCAAATATCAATAATAACTAACTATATTCAAAGTGAGATATAGTATTTTTGTTTATTCATATCAAATTTACCAGATCTATAAGAATAAATCTAAAGACCAAAATTACATATTAATTTAATTCACAGTAATTAAATAACATAGATTCAAATAACACCCGAAAAATTATGGGAGAAATAAATTAAGTTAATTAAAAAAAATTCCAGAGTCCTAATATGGTTTCATCTCCAAGCCAGCAACAAAATTTTAAATTCTCAGATATTTTTAAAAATTATCTCATAACACTTGTTTTAAAACAAATTAAATTAATATTCAATGATGAGAAAACATTTATTATCTAAATGAAACATGACATTCCAATTCAACATGTTATGATAAAAAAAAAATTGAGTTGCTCACTGAATATCATACTTATTTCAAACAAGTTTGTCATATGAAATGGGAAAAGAATAATTTTGTACATTTTGATTGCTTCTTTTGAATAGCAATTTTGTAAAATTGCTATTCAATAGAAGCATAAGAATAAGCCATTGTTAAAACATATATAGTAATAAACATTTTCTGAAGATTAATTTCAATTTTTCACTAATAATTTATTTAAAATAAAAAAAAAAAAATGATAATTTTTTAGTTTATCAAATTCAGTATCAGCACAAAATATTAATACACCTTTCCCCCACGAAAAGTACTCCCAAAATCAAAATTATAATGGTAACCTTATTTAAGAATGTGTGGAGTGAAATAACCAAGTGTTTTTTTCTTCTTCAGATGTTTAATTTTGCAATTTTTCTAAAAAAATTTAATATTTCTCAAATTGGCATTACTTACATGCACAAATTTCAAAAAACACAAGTTTATTTAAAAAAAAACTTGCTCAGTTTTCACAACTCTCTAATATTTCTTCAAATCTTTTCAATAAATCAAAATCAATAAATACAATCAGATTGAATTTGTCAACTGTATTCTTTTATTATTGGTCACACATGTATAAAGCATCTAATAAATACATGGACATAAGAATTTTAGACAAATAGTATATTTAAAAGTTAAAGAACAGAAAAATAATACTAAACACCAAAAAACACATTAGTAATTTATTACAGTACTGATCCATCATACATATTAAGTACACAAACTTTTGGAGAAATTATAATAGAAAATATGAAGTCATTATGAATCAAGTATTTTGAAATAGAAACTTCTAATTAATTTGAATATCCAATCAGCATGCTTTGAACTAAAGGTTTGAGTAAGTCAGGTTTCAAAGTAAACTAACTCGGATCTAATTGCTGTTAATTGGTACTTATAACACACAACCCAAAAATTTTCGACCGGGTAAAGATCTGGACTACTTATTATGGTAATTTGTTTCAACATAAACCATGTTTTAATTGATATACTCATATGTGTGGGTCAAAGCATCTTCTGCTGAAATATCCAGTTATCACCTCCCACAACTTTTCCAAATGGTAGCAAATATGTCTGAACCACATCTTGATAATCATCTTCATATTAACAACCTTGTAAGTAACATTAGTTGTGCCATTGAAATATAGAATGCACCAGAAACAATGACAGAACCAATACTTTGTTGCTGGTTAGTGCAAGGGCAAAATTTGCATTGCAGGTCTTGCCAATAATCTACCATCTAAGACATCCAAATAAAATTACCTTTCATAGTTGAAGGGAAAGTAACATTTGTCTTTCAAACGATTGTGTTTCTTAGCCCAAGCAATCATCCCTCTCTATGATGTGCTTCGAGATTTGGTGTTAGTCACATACTATGATAAACATGAAATTCACTTGCTTGTGTACATATGATCATAAATTGTAGATCTGAATATTGGGATGACTAGATTTTTGGTATTTTGATGGACAGATATTTTTTAATTAGAAGCTTGCAAAGGTTGTCTAACTTGCTGTCAAGATACTTTCTTTGGAGTCTCATTTTCCTTACTGTAAATGCAACATGTTGCAACAAGATACTATGTATAGCAGTTCAGCTGCATTGCAAGTGTTTAGAAATTTCCAAAATTCTCTTTCTTTCACATTTGAAATGTTTATTTTCAGTTTTATCAGCAAGTGAGAACTTAACAATGCAAGGCATATGGGAATAAATTTCAACTCGAAAAACTGGTTAGTCTTTTATATTACACAGTAATTATATCATAGAAAAAAACACTAGGAATATGCAAATTTTCCTGATTTAAAAATTTGTAGCTCAGATTATTATAGCTGACCATATCCTTTTGGGACATTTTTTTTTTTTAAATCAATTCCAGTTTATTTTTATTTGATAAATTTGAACAAATTTTTAACTAATTTAACTTTAACTACTTACAATATTAAATATATATATAAGATGTATTATTTTTATTGCTCTAACACATTTACTTTGTTACCTTAAAAAAACACCAGTCCATATATTTACAACACACTTTAATGGAAATTTTGTGTAAAAATGAAGAAAAAAAGTTTGAATTATGCTAAGAGGGGGTTCAAATCGGGAATAGGGTGTCCCCTAGGAGATTGAAGACTTTCGGAAGCGACAATTGGCGATTTAGGTCATGGTAACCTTAAGCATACTCAATTCTTAAATCACGCACATTTGGCAACCTATCAAGGAAGTCGCCAAGTTTCGTGGCCAATCTCCTTGGGGGACACCCTGTTCCTGATTTGAACCCTAAGAGGATATTAATACTTTGTGCAACATTGCTTTAGCTATGCAAAATATTTATATCAGTGTGAAATCAGCAATAGAAAATAAGATTAAAAAAAATCTGCCAGATTACTCAAAAAACAATAATGATTTGCTCATGCACTTGAACCTCTTAAAACTTGTACCAGTAAGATACAAGAAATAAGATCACAATATAACTTTAAAAAAAAAAAATTTACAAATTAGTTAATTCAGATTGTAGACTTTGTTTCAAGTCAAAATTTAAGAAATCAGAGAGGACAGCATCAACGCTTACAATCAAACAAGAGAGTAGGAAGTAAATTCTGAGACTATTTTTCACAACTGAACATTTCAAGCGAATGAAACTAAGAAATAAAAGGGACTGACTTGCATGCAGTGCTGCAACTAATATCAAATTTGTGAAAGAACAGAGTGGTCATTACAATAAAAACAGAATAAACAAGACATTAATGAAAGCTAGCATGTCAAAAATGATAAAATTGACTTGAAAATCTGATTCAGACTTTAAATGCTCCAGGAGTTGCTGTATCAAACACAGAAAAAGAAAATAATAAAAACTGAAACATTACCATAGAAGGATATAGAAATAATGTAAAAGTAAGTTATGTAAAAACAAAATATGTAAATCATTGGCATGGTATATAATAAGTCATTGCTTAATATAACAAATAAAAGGTAAAACTCTGCAGAATAATCAGAACATTACTTAGAAAATATACAATTTTAATATATTAATCATAGTAATGAAACATAAATATTGATATGCAATTATATGGTACAGACAGTGTTTAAATTCAAATGACTATACAGTACATATATTGCAATTTATTACGTAAAACCTATTACTTCTATTATAAAACAGGTTAATTTTCAATGAATTATTTAAAATTACAACTTTTAAATTTATAAATAATTATGTTTATAACTTAAAGAGAGAGAGAGAGAAATTTCAGTTCTGCAAATTTGTAAACTATAGAAATATTGATGTGTTTGTTTATATGACATAAAACATTTTTAAGTTTAAAAACATGATTGTTTTTACAGAATGTGTAACTATATTTCATATATATACAGAAAATAATTTTAAAGGGTTTCAAGGAGTTAAGAAGTTAATTCAAGAATGCACATTTCAAACAAGAATGCATTAATTATATGGAAAGCATTACTGCATAAATATAAGCTCAACAACAATTTGTTTTCAACATTATGAATTCAAAATTGGATTTTAAAATCAATCTTTTATGATGACAGATACAGAAAAATTAACAAGAAAATTGTAACGCCTGAGCTAGTCAAACTTCCTGTTATAATAATAGATTAATGTAGTTAAAAATGAATATTTTTTTCATAAGTTACACTTAAAATAAGTGAAAAAACCTTACTTTTTTAGTCAACAAAATTCTATTTATGGCTCCCACAGAAAATGCAAGAACAAATAACACAAACAGAAAATGACAAACCTCACAATAAAGTATAGCCTTATGAAAAGAATTTTACGAAATCTAAAATAAGTAAATGCAAATGAAAATTAATGTAAAACAGATTTTAACTCGGACTTTTGGTAACAAAGGGTATCCAAAATTTGTTGATTTTGCTCAACATTTGCTTGATTAGCTTTTGAAAAGTATTTTCATTTCCTACATTGCACATTTCATGAAATTAGATATTTTTTAACAGATGTTTTATCCACTTTTTACTTGTGTAAAAAAATCATTTAAGCAGAAAACAGCTGTACAACTAGGACAAGAAAAAAAGATTGATTTTTATTCTTCTGATAATACAAAATATCATTGCACAGTTACTTATCACAAAAAATAAACAAGCTAATAATTATAAACGTAAAATTAAAATCTGTAACAAAAATAAAAAAAATCAATTAAAATAAAATTATTACAAACACAAAGGCAATGACTCTTTTTAATATAATTTGAGCAATTTTATCTTTTGAATGACATCTTACAATGTTGAAAAGAAAAGTTCATGTAATTATTTTTTATTCTAATTTTCTATTAAGCTGCATCTACCATTTTTTTTCATTCTAACACAATTTCATAGAAATAGTTTCCATGAATGAGTGAGTCGCAGATCAGTTTTATGGCGCAAGAGTCAAAGTAGGCTATGCTGCGCCAAACATTTGTTAAAATAAACAAAAACTATATTAGTTTAAAAATATGAAACAAATACAAGGAGATAAAAAAGGTTAAAACTTTAAATGTGGTGTAAAAGGCCAACATTTTTTAAAAAAAACAAATAAGCTATGGTGGAGTGTTTCCCATAGTTTCCATGAAAATATAGCTTGATTTTTAATTCTAACTCTGACGCAACTAAAATTTAAAAATAATAATAACAATCTGTTTAAGGAATATTATTCACAAATTATATTGCACTAAATAAAGACACTGCATTCTTTTCCTGATTTATTACTTCTCTGTATGACTCCCCCCTTTTAATTTTACAACAAAATGTTTGAAAATGCTTTTTCATAATTACTTAAAGAAATATTACAAATTTAGTCTATTAAATTCCTCCATGCTATTAATAAACACAGGCTTCAGTTATTTCAATAAGATATACTCATTAAGTTATTAACA
Organism: Nephila pilipes; assembly: GCA_019974015.1. NCBI lineage: Eukaryota > Metazoa > Arthropoda > Arachnida > Araneae > Nephilidae > Nephila > Nephila pilipes. Next base: position 570,604 of record BMAW01054125.1, read on the forward strand.
AATGAAAAAATTATTTTCATATATTGGGATACACAAAAGCAATTGGTTATGCACTAAACTTTATATATAATAAATTTTAACTGATGAGTAATTTAAAATTAACAAATATCAAAATGACTCTCCCCTTTACAACAAACATGTTAAACTTGCAGACCACATTGAATATCTTTGCAGCCCACTCAATTTAACAACATGAAACAAAAATCTTACTAAAAATGGTTGCTTACTTTTAGAAATTTCTAATTATTCAAAATTATTGATAATAAACTATAACATTTATCAACAAGTATTTACTAGTTGTGTTAAATCTACACACCATTTCCCTTAATAGCAACAAATGTTTTATTTCCCCCCAAATAACATTATTGGGGTCTCCTGCAATGCTTGATGAACCTTACATTAAATATTCTATTTATGGAGAACCTGAAAAATAAGCTTATTTACAGGATGCATTAATTTCTGCAGTTTATCTCTATCAGGTAAATTAAAAAAATATATATATTTCTTAATTTTTCAAAATTATTTTTTCGATTCAATGAAAAAGGAATTTGCAGAATTAATATGATGGCATATATAGCTATCACACAGAAGCTATTACAATGATTCTTAAAAAAATATTGAGCTTTTCTTACATTTGCTTCGTCTACATATGCAGGAGGAAATTGAAGTACCCCAACTGCTTTGCAAATGTTGAAACTATCTGGATATTAAGTGGGCTCAAACGACTGCTTTTTTAATACAGATGTAGGTATATAGATACCCATGTACCCTTATCAATTCCTGACAGATCTGGTTAAGATGCTGCAAAACAATATATCTTCATACGAATATACTACATATTAATAGTAAAGTTTATTGGTATCAGATCCAAATGTGAATTATACTGAGCCAAATAAAGTGTAACTGATGTAAACATTTAAAAATAGAAAAATGTAATAAATTTATAAACATGAAATATTGAAAATAGAAAAGGATCACCAAGGTATCCTGGGGAAGGGGGGGGGGTCCTTATTTAACAAAGACAGTATATTCTATATATAAAAAAAGAAAAAGATCACTAGGGTACCTCAAGATCAAGACATCAGTATTTACTTAAAGGTACCCCAAGGGATTAAACATATACTGTAGCAGAAGTTTTCGGCCACAACGCAAAGAATTAAGAATCAAAATTAGTCTTTCTTTTAGGAAAAGATATGTCTTTATCATCTAATAAAATTATTCATTTTTGACTACAAGAAAATGCTCTAGAAAAAAACAGTATAAAAACATTTTCAAATAACCTGGTTGCTCTGAAAGCTTTATAAAAGCATGACTTGGACTTCAAAGATAGTTTGGGCATGCTATAAAGTACTAATGAAATTTGCTGAGAAAATGAGATTTGCTGAATTGCACCACTCTTCACTGTGATATTAATGGCAATGAAAAAAAAAATCTTTAGCAAGATAGGACTCTGAGACATCCTTTGTGTGGAACCAAAACATACTAGGTATATAGCACAAAGCATAATCAGATGGATTGTACAAAATTTCTTTCTAAAAAGATTATCTTGAATGTTAAAGTCAAAAGATCAATTACGAGTATTCAGGAAAAAGAACAGTTAAAATTCAATAGAAAAAAAGTAACAGTGACAAGAATTACTCATCCACTTGAAAAAGCAAGTATAGCTAAATATGAGCAATGCTTCAATAAATAAGGTTTTTAAGAAGAGGATTTGATGATGAATTTTTAATGGCACAAGAGCCAGTTGTGGCCCTAGTACACCAAACAAGGTTTAACTGTGATCTAGGATTTGAATGAGTGATTGTATTTGTAATAGCATAATTTCAGATATGGCTATGCTGTGCCAAACAAAGTAAGTGAGCAAGTTTAAAGCTAATAAAGTGTAAAACTGATCTAGACGTGTCAAAAAATAGAAAAAAAGGTAAATTTTTGTTGACAAGGTGGGACAAAAATTGAGAAGAATCATTAAGGTATCATAGGGTTGTGTCAGTCGTGTTTCCCAAAGACAGTAAACCTCATGGGAAAGGAAAAGATCTCCAGGGTACCTAGGATCATGATACCTGTACCTACCAAAAGATTTAAAAAGAGCAAAATTCTATTCTCATATTTATGATACTGAAACTTTATGATCAGAGATTTGATTATCTGAAATATTTCAATGAGCCCAAAGAAATTTATTTTATTCAGCAAGGAGTTTGTTGAAATTTACCAGCTTAGTCTTTTGGTAGACTTGATCAGAGAATAAATACTACTAACAGATTAAAAGCCAGAATAATTCCATTTGCACTCCTTTTTTATGTCATAAATATCAATTAACGCATAGACTTCATTACATGATAGACATTCTTGTTTATTCATGACTCACTACTAAATGATTTAAATATTTTTCATGGTTAATAAATTTAATGCTATTATTTTTTTAAAGAAAAATTACAATGCTAAAATACCCCCCCCCCCTCAACAATTAATTTCCTTTGATAGAAAGGATTTATCTTCTTCAAACTTAAGAGTATAAACCTGTCATTCGTGTCTAAATACACATTTTTCCATATGTCTATTAAATCAGATAAGATATCACGAGCCAAAAAAAATATTTCAATAATCTCTACAAGTAACATATGCATTCAAATTAATTTGATATTTTTGGAACTAATTTTAATTTCATCAATTCAAAACAAGTAAAATTCTTTATTCTACATGAAATAATTATAACAATAATCTCTAAAAAATTACTTAGTCTCACAATGAATATATGATTAAAAATTAAGAAAATGGTAAGTTATTTTCAATTACAAATTGCTGCATTTAGAAGAATGACAAATTTTTCAAACCACTATTACAAAACACTAAGCATTTTGTAATTCATAAAAGTCGATATGAAATCATGTAATGTAATTTTTATTAATATTTTTGTACACATTCTATAAATATGTAAAAGTAGTCAACAAGGAACCAAACACTGTTGCATAATATGTCTACAGATCTAATCTGGTGTACATATACAAAAATTAAAATGAAAAAATATTTAACAATTTGAAATACAAATAAGCATAACTTGTGTAATATTTTGGATTTTAAATAACTTCACGCTTAAAGAGTATAGATCGAATCTAATTTTTAAATAAGTTCAAAAATAATTCTCTTTTTCTCATATAATATTCAAAATTAGAAGCAATTTTATCTCCAATGTGTCAAGATTCATATTTATATATATATATAAGTGAAATGAAACTCTTAGATAGTTCGGAACAATACACAGTAAAGCATTACTATTCATAATGTTACATTGTAATTATTGTTTAGTTTAAAATACTTTTTTTTAAAAAAAAAAACGGTAATGCATTTTCACGCTCTAAAATTACATATTATTTTCTTTAAAATTGGGTATGCTCACCTTAGAACAGAAAGCTAACAAACTTCAGCACAAAATTATAGAAATTAGTTTTTTTTGCATAAAATATGCATTATATTTCTAAGCCATTAATATTTATTGATATCAAAAGTTCAAGTTACAACAAATGTTTCTTTTTTTATATAATTTGCTTTTATATTTAATACTTTTGCTAATCTTAATTCAGTATAATATGATGCAAGTTTTAAAAAGTAAAAGGACAAAAGTACAAAATAGTATATGTTTTAAAAAAAATATGATTATATTCTAAAGTGAACGAAATTTTATTGTGCACAATGTATATGAAAGCTTGTTTAAAAACAGAAAAATAAAATATTTTAACAACTTTATACTTACAGTTCATAACAAAGACACATACAATGCCAGTTTTAAATCCTATATGCAGCGGAATGAACTTATAACACGTGAACTATTATAATGATACAAGTTCATAAAGCCTTTTTTTAAAGCTAGTAAAATTTATTTCCATACATGGTTTATAAATTTTCTTCTTGACGAAATTTACAAGTTCCTTTTATTCCATGAATATTTAGTTGTTGAATTGCATTACATTCATGAAAATTTTTCATTTGCGTTTGTTATATTTTTAAAAGTAATATCATATAACTAAGTACATTTGAGAAACTCAAAAACAATATCACTAATTTACGTCAAAAAAAAAAAAAAAAAAAAAACATAATCCTCATCTTATCATTAAAATTTAACAAATTTACACACTACATATAAAATATCAAATACACAAAACATTATATGGAGCTGAAGGTGTAGAAGAAATGAAAGTCAAGTTGATTATTACTGACCAATTGTAGTACATTGTCAATTCTAATTAATTGGATCACATTCAGAATAAGCAAAGTCTTTAAAATAAAACAAACAAAATGAAAGTACTTAAAAAGTGGGTTGTATTTTTATAATGCCAAATATTTCCTTTATTTGATAATAGTTTAATTCAAATTAATCATCAAGAGACATAACTTAAACATAACATAGCCCTCAAAGAACGAGTTAACTTCATCACCAAGAAAAATGCTATCGCATACATGAGAAGAAGCACACCTCTTGAGTTCGCACTTTCCAACTCAAAAGTTGGAGAAATATCTGCTAAGCTTGTTGATGAAGGAAATTGTAATCTTGCCATTTATATCACTTTCTACAAGGATTTCAGCAAGAATCCATAGTATAAGAACTCAAGAGAAATTCTATAATTTGTACTTTTTAGGTTATGCGATTTTTCCTCATAATAAAAATTAGAACCAGACATTATAACAAAATTCAGGAAGTTCATAGCATGAGATTTAATTATTGATAAATTTTAAGCCAACATTTTGCTACAAAAGTGATTCATTGTTCCATGCTTACCAAAAATGAGATAGAATCATCAGGTATCACATATGTGTGAAGCCAAATCTCTTATCGAGGTCAGATTATGCACATTTAAATTGCAATTATATTTGATTCTCATGTGTACAATTTTACACAAATAACTAAAAAAATTTCTTAATTCTGAATTTTTATTTATCTGAATTAAAGAAGCTCAAACAAAATTCTTGTAATTGGGAAAAATTATGTTATCATCTAGAAAAGTTCAACAGAAGTTATAAGTTATTAGCCTGTAAGTGTTGAGTCAAAACCATAGAGTACACACACTGAAATATAATTCATTTGCAAATAAATTTTAGTTTCATTTAAATATTTCATTTAAAAAAATAAAAATTTCTTTCAGACCTAATTTTAAAGTTAAAAGTTAGATATAGATTGATAATGTTCTAGTTATTCAGTATTACAAAAAACAAACTAAAATTTTTGCTCACTGTGTTAACAGTCTCAAGAGTATTCAAAATAACAAAGAACAGGCTAAGAAAAATTTTAAAAACAGAAATTTGCAAACATTTTGAAAGATATATTACAGTAATGTAACTAGCCCAGTATCCATTTAAGGAGTTATACTCTTAACTGCAATGTCAGGCAAATAAAGTATGCCAGCGGTACAGCTTTTAATATGAATGCAAAGCCACTAATCCCAAAGGCTTATCCTCCTCTCTACTCTTTGCAAATGCAAAAATCTACCCGACAAGGCTAATTTGTTTTAAGTTAGCCAGAAATTGGTTAATCTTTCCCATGTAGTTCGATTTGGCATACTTTGCTTGCTACCTCCAATTATGTCTAATTATACACAACTAAAAAATAAAAAAAAAATTATATCATAAATATGTCTCTCTTCTCAACATTGCACATGATCAAAAAAACCAGAAATAATTCTGGATTATAATAAGTTCAAGGGGAAGAAAGAGATACATTAAACTCTGCTTTATGGCAACCCAAACGTAGCCCTCCAAAAAAACCAAACAGCTGCACACCAGCAACCTTTCTGGCACGCACTACACAATAGTTTCATTCTTTTTTCATTGTTTCTTTTGGAGATAACATATGAGGAACAAAAATTACAACCACCTCCAAAAAAAAGCATAAATGATGCTGAACTTTATGTGGTAAAATTAAGAACATTTATGCCATAATTATCTGCACACAATGTTCTTATTTCACATGCAAAGCCATCTGGCAAAAGAGATCTATCTCTACAAGACGTGAGAATGAAAATAACATCGACCATTTATAAAAGTGCTTTTTGAGTGCAATACATATTTTAGCTATTGGAGTTCAGCTATTTAATTTTTTAACTTCAATTTTTAGTCACCTTTTTACTTTTTAAAATTTTGTTTCCTATTTATAATGTCTACTTTTTTAAAATTATATTTTATGCTTTTAAATTGTTTGGCTTTTGTTACTTTTCCCTTTTGCTGGCACAAGGGATGAAGTCAACAAAAACAGAGTTTTATGATACAACTGACACCTAACAGAATATGTGTATACGGTGCATTGTCGTCAATAGTCTTGCATGATGAGATTTGCGCTGGCAAAATGGAAAAATACCTGGCTTTCATTTCAGGTTAGTTCCTATTTGATAATTCTATTTTGTCAGGACAGTGCATAAAAAATATGTCAACCTACTTTTTTACATCTAGAACTAATTTTTACTAAATGTTTAATACCAAATCATTTCTTACTAAAAAAAAGAGCTAATGTTTAGAGGAAATTTGGTCAAACATGTAAAAAAATAGATTGGCATACTCAGCACATCGACCAGGCAAAATAGTACTGTAAACTACCTACGCAAATAACTACGGTTAGTAGTATATATCCAGTTTTCCTAAATATTTATGAAAACTCAAATGGATTACAAGAAATTCATGTACTTATTCTGATACCTTTCAATGGTACTTGTCTATTACAGTTGCGCCCATCAAATTATGATTACTCCAAGTCGTCGCTTGGTGAATAATCATCGGGCACCTCTATAATAGACAAGTACCCTTTCAATATATCTATTTTTATAGCTTCATTTGCATATAAAGTGCTAGAAAGAAAGAACATTAAATACTTCAGAAAATCGTTATATGTTTTACTCATCAAACTCCATATATCTTAAATGCCCTTAAAACTGCGCATAATTAAAAAAAAAAATATTCCAACCAAGATTCCTAGGAATTCTTTTCGGAATAAAAAATTATTTTGTCAAGGGGGAAAAAAGGAGGGAACATAAGTTTGAATTATTAATCTAGCAGAGCATATACCCATCTTAAAAATGAAATCTTAATCCTGAAAGATCAAATTAGTTCGAAAACAACTTCACTTATTTTTTTTAAACCTTATGTTGGTGAATTTGCTAATTCTTTAATTTCCATACATACCAACTTTACCTGTAAGAATTACCAATCCCGGGAGAAAAAATATACATTTTAAAATCAAAAGTAGAAAAAATGATTAAAAAGTGTTCAAGTGAGCCATATTTATATACAACATCAAAAGAGATATTAATGACTTGCTCAAGTTTTTATTATATAGCCAACAATCATTTATAGTTCTTTGTTGAAAACACAAAATATGAAAATCATTGATGAAAATGAAAGAATTTCTTCAGCAAAATTGTAATTCATCCAGAAAGTCATATGTTCTCAATTTTCGATCTAGATTATTAAATTGTATTCAATATATATAAACTTCTTCAACAAAATTTAGTTTTAAAAGCAATAAAAAAAAATTAACATGACTGCAATTTTTACATCAAGAATTCATTAACATAAAATAAATCTGGCAGGAGTCAACAACACATTAATTTACGAGAAGGAAATTAAACTCTAGATATTTTGAAATAAGTTGATAAAACTTCTTCCCACAAGTTTTCATTGATTCATATAAGAAAATAGTTGATTGCAATATCATTTAACTACATGACAACAGTTGAAATATCATTTGTATTCATTTTCGACCTGCCTTTAATATGACATCAAGATTCAAAGATCTGCCCTTGTTCTAAAGCATTCTTAATAATATACTTATTTCAGGCTTTTTTAACCTTTGAAACCTTTTTACAAAATTAGAATGTAAATAATCATACCTTTCAGAATCTTCTCCGTTAATTTCACTTTTCGTAGATGGAACTTCAGGTAAAACTTCTTGAGAAACTTGCAAATTAGTTGATGGAGGAGTTCCCAACTCCTTTGTTTCAATATGGTTTTGAATAACTTGACTAGGTACAACTACTGTCTCTGGATTTTTGATACTGGAAGTGGAAGAAACCACTGGAATGTTTACTACAGACGACGCTTGAGTACCAATAGTAGATGTTTGTGCCATGGTTACTTGCTGAATCTGGGGCTGCTTAGAAACAGATTGATTAATTGATATTTCACCTACTTGAGACATGGAAGATATTTCATTAACAGATTTTGCAATGGTTTCAGAGATGCTTTGAGGGGGAGTAACAGAAACAGCCTGCTGTTGTATACTTTGCTGCATATGCGATTGAGATTCCTGAGTCATCTGGGACTGAGGATGAATTACACCATAACTTGTAGTTGGATCTACTATAGCAGCTTGCTGGTGAGTAACAACTGTTACTGGATCTTTAACAATGTTTTGAGATTGGGGAAGATTTTGTAAACCTGGGGTAGGTTGAAGCGATGTCTGCGGCTTTTGGGAAGTAACAATTTGAGCTCCCTGGACAGCCTGACAAGAAATTGGTAATTGATTTTCATTTATATTAGAATGGCTAACATTTTGTTGTTGATAATGATTACTTGGAACATTAGGTTGTTGCAAATTAGTAGTAATATTCTGTTTTAAATTAGATGCAATACTCTGTTGCTGCTGTAAACTAGCACTGGCATTCTGAGACTGTTGCATTCCCGCAGATACATGAGGTTGCGGTATGCTACTCATTGGTTGTAAATTAGAAACATTCTGCGATTGTTGAATACTAGTTGTAACATTTTGAGATTGTTGCAAATTAGGAGCAACATTCTGAACTTGCTGCATACTGGTTGCCACATTTTGCACTTGATGAACATTAACCGTTGCATTTTGAGATTGCTGCCTATTGGCAGAATTATTTTGGGATTGCTGAACAACATTTTGTGTCTGTTGAGAATTCGAAGTAATATTTTGAGATTGTTGCAAATTGGCGGAAACATTCTGGGTTTGCTGTACATATGTTGTTGTGTTTTGCGATTGAGGCAAGCTAGTAGACATGTTTTGTGACTGCTGGGAGCTAACGCTAACATTCTGTGGCTGTTGGGAAATAGTTGACGTATTCTGTGGCTGATTAATTGTTCGGTCAGTTGAAGTAACAGTTTGTGCTGATTCTTGAGGCTTAGTTTCCCTTTCAACACGTGGTATGGCTCTAGAATGCATACCAGTAATAAGCGGATACTGGCCATTATTGACTGGAAGAAATATTCCATACATAGGCTGTTGATTTTGGTCTGAACCAGCAGCCATTGATATGCTGCCAGGATAAGCATCACTTGGTGAAATTTCATAAATATGTGCAATTTTATCAGCAGGTATAGAATCTGATAAAGAACCTATAAATTGTATATTAGAACTAACTGCTGTTTCTACAATTTCTGCTTTAGCTTCTGTTACTGGAGCTGGTGGATCCATAAAATCCATACATAACCAACGGCCTCTTTTAAACGGTTCACTACGTACAATTTTAACAACTCTAAACCTATGCTGCCATTGATCTGGAAGGGCAGGTGGTTTTACACAGTCCGATTGTGTATTTTCACATGGCAAAGTTGGTTTTACAATTTTGGAAGCTTCGGATGGAAATTTTTCAGCACTATCATTTTGCTTTTCTTTCTTGACTGTCAGTTCCTTTTTACATTTTACAGGAATGGATGGAGCAGGAATCGACGCGTCGTCGTTGTTGGTGGTGTTGCTATTATCTTCCGACAATTGGTCATTGTCAACATCGGTGGTTCTTGAGCAGTCCAAAATATCGGAGCTTGCATCTTCCGTATGACTTTCATCCAAATCATCGGCACTATCTTCACCACCATCAGTACTTAAGCGCGAGCCTTTTACAGTAACACTAGTAATTTGAAAAGAAGTCTGTTTTCTTTTTAATGTCGAAGGTTCACTAACTGCAGCATGATGTGTAGGGTGTGTATCTGGATTCACAGTTCCCGATGAAAGGGGAACAATATTAGGAGCACTATTTTTTCGATTATTGTTGCTAAGATTACCATCATCAATTAACGTCTTGTCACTCTCAGCCATGATAGAAATGCACTTAACGTAAAGTATGCAATTTGTACACTTCACTTTACAGTGGAATTCTACCAGTGCTCCCAGATTCACAAAGAAAATATAATAACTATCGTGATGCAACATATGTAGTTGATCATAATGAGATCACAGTATTAAAATTTATTTAATCAGCAAAATAAATGCCGGCTCAACTAGAGCATCAACAAACCGATCACCAATTTTCAGCTCGAAAATGGCGACCATGTGTAAAGCCCAATTTCAGTCTAATACGCAACTCCATTACGACAGGAAGCCAGTTGACAGCCGACAAATAAATGTGATGCTAGATGTCACTACCGTTCTTCAAACGAGCAATCTTCTTGACATTTTCTACTAATTTATACTCCCAACTTATCATTTAACGAGCCCCAAAAGCTTAATAAGATTCTTTTATTGCTTTAATAAAATATATCTGCAAAATCTGGGAATTGCTAATAATTTTCTACCATTTCGCTAATTGTAATATATGTTCTCAGAAAAAAGTTGAAAAATTCAAAAAATTTTAAATCTAAATTATATTCACTTTTCATGCGATAAATAAAAAGATAACTTTTAAACATCTATAGTTTTCCAGCAAATACACGTCCAATTCAAGGGAATTCATTATGTTTCATAATAAATAAAGAAAGAACTGACAAAAGGGAAATGTTTAATTCGGACTTACAGTTTTAAAAATAATTAGCATTAATTAAAATAATCGATTGAAAAAAGGTAAACAATAGCTTAAAAAATATTAGGATGATTAAGTAAAAACTTTTTCTTGTCTCGTCATACCATATTAATATGAATCAATATTTCCATTAAAGTCCCCCAGGAATACTCTTTCTTTAACATTTACCTATCTTCTCTCAATTCTTGTTTTACTTGGCTAGCTTCTTAGACAAATTAGTCTCCAGCGTATGGAAAATGAAAATACCCATTTTATTATCATTTAGGTTTTACAAATAATAATAATAATGTGGTCATAGGTTTTTCAGATAATAATTGTCGAAAACAATTTATGATTAATCAGAAATTTGGTTTGATACTCCTCCTCAAAAAAAATTGTTATCGATTTTTTCCCCCAACATATAAGTAAGATGAAAAATAAGAAGACAAGAAAAGTAATTTTTGTAGGATACACAGAAATATCTCTTTATATGGCTGACGTAGCCTAATGAACTTGGTGTCGAGCTCGTTATGGGATCAAGTCGAAGATTCGAATTCCATTTTCATTAATGATCCATCGTGTAAAGGAATTGATATATTTTAAATCTGTCAGGTATCAAATTCCTTCCGCTGGTAGGTCATTTTGAGTAAAGTACTGGCTCATGGTTCAGTCTTGCACATATGACCTTAGTTCAAAATTATAAGAAGTATTGGCTGTGGTTATAATGTACCCTTATCCCCTCATTGTCTTGGACAGAAATAAGCAACTGGAGTATAATCAATATTTTTTTTTACATTTTTTTTTTTAATTTAAGCTGTTACATTGTAATTTAGGAAAAAATTGTTATTGGCGCCACACATCTAATAGAATGTCTTGCTGTACGTGACGTTATGTCACATGACTCGGTATAAAAAATTAAAGTGATCAGAGATCCCAAAGACAACAATAGAATGATAGCCTTTTAAATATTTAAATTGTAAGCAAGTAAAATATTTCTGCCTCAAAATTTCTAGTTGTGTGTTTTGTTAACATCTTAAAACACTCAAATATAAGTTTATCAAAGATTGCTTAGTTCGTTTTACTAATCAGCTAGTCCAATTTATAATAAAAACATAACAAAAGTATTCTAGATTAATATATGTATACAAATCTTATATTTCCAAGTTAATCATAATACATAAAATTTCTGAAACATATCGCAGCTCATTACATTAGTAATACTATGCATTTTAAATACACTATATATGTGTGTGTAGGATTTCCCAGCTAATTATCAATTTAGGAAATGTATTTTCAATGATAATGTAAAATTTGTTCCTCGATTGCTAGACAGATGGCACGACGAATCTGCATCATGGGATAGCTCATGGAGCTCCCCTTATTCCTGAACAAAATGGAGAAGCATTTAGTTCTCGCCCTCTTCTGCTCCTTCTCTCTTTCGAATGTTCTCTTCTCCCGAGGTAGCTAAACTCCAAACGCGACTGAACGTTCCAACGCCCATCGCCGATATGCGATAAAATTGGACTACCATCAATCTTTCTCCCAGGAACAAGTTCTGAAAATCTAAATTTGTATATAGTAGTTTGTGAAAATTCATCATCTCGTCTATCCGTGAATAAAAGTAATGATTCAACTTCGAGCCTCATCACTCAACAGATAAATGCCAACACCGAATCCGAAAATGCAATACATTTCCAATAAACTCCGAAGCACTAAGAGGTGTCTTGTCCAGACGGATACTACCTAAAATGTTTTGGATATCCGGCCCGGATAACAACGATCACTGCAGATTAGAAATATTGCCAGTTCCCAGCGACAACTACCTTCCATCTTCAACAAGAAAATGTGTACCTTTCCAGCGAAGACGAATATCCCACTACAGAGAAAATGTGTGCCTCATCCACATTCACTTCTACAGTTTTTCTTCGACGTCGAAAACCTCATCAACATTCTTCGATTACTTCATCGTTTATGTTTGTGATCATTTTCCCCCACTCAACCGTTTGGAGAATACCACCAGTGTGATCTTCGTACAGTCATCTAAATTCTGCTTAATTTATGATCTAAAACAGGACGTCGACCCCTGAAAGAGCATTAAGTGAGAAAAAAAAATTCAGAGTGTTGTAGTGTGAAAAGCATTATTGCTTAAAATCTGATAAATCTACGGATGCTCCATCACCAATGTCCAGGTACCGTAAAACACATTTTTTTTCAGACAATCTGTCGGAACATTGTGAAGTAAATGTGAATTAAACGTATAATTTTCAAGTGCATTTATATATATATATATATATATATATATATATTAAAATTGTTACACTTGAAATCAAATTCTAGGAGTATCTTTTTTTATTATTGTGTGTGTATGAATTGATATGCGATGGTATTTCAAATCAATCTCCAAACGCAGACGCCTCATTGAATAAATGCATAATTAATTAGGCTCCCTCTCCCAGAGAACGTGAACATCCTAATTTCCCATGGGACAATCACGGCATTCACTTAAACAATGATGTTCGCTGTTTTGTCTTACTGAGTCTCTATCAATGGTAACTTATTACTTTGTAAGAAAAAAATAGATTTGGCATACTAGTGAATTCTAAATTAAGCAAATTGGAAGTGTATTCACAAAATAGAGGATTTTATTATTTTTGATTCTCCACTTTTTTGATTATGATTCTCGTCTTTTGTTTAATTCACTATATGATTGAATATTTTTTGATGAAGTTATCTATACTAAATGAATTACATTATATCCTTTTCCGATATGTTTAGTTTTTGTTGCAAATTTTAACGAAGGGATTTCTGAATGATACGATAAATAATTTTTTTTTTAAAAAAAAAAGTACTTTAACAAATAATAGAATTGCAATAGCCGGAAAGAAAGTTGAAATGTTTGTATCATTTTGGTAATGTATCTATTTCAAATTTCTTACATTTTCATGTCTATTTTTGATATATATATATATATATATATATATATATATATATGTGTGTGTGTGTGTGTGTGTATAATGATTTAACTTAATTCCCATTTATTTCTTGCCATAATAATTTAATTTACTAAATTTACCCATTCTCTCCGTAATAAGATAATGCTCATTCGTATTTCCTGATCCCCTTCCAAAGTATCCTTTTATTTATTACATCACGCGCTCTAAATACGGGTTAATTCCACTTAAACCAATTATAAATCTGTCAAAAACAATCCCTTTTTATTTCCCTATCTATTATAATATTTCCCCGGAATCCCCTTATTCATACCACGCGTCTCTGTCGTTTCAAATGAAATTTCCCTCAAATAAACAAAACACAGTGAGAAGTGCTCTCTTCTCTCCTCTTCTTGCTGTCTAATGATGCAATAGCCTGTAACCAACTGCGTAGTGGAAATGGTCTCTCTCTCCAGTACAATAAAATAATTCTGTAAAAAAGAAATTGGTTTCGGTAGCTTTATGAACATAAAGATGATATTATGTTACATTTAAAGCCGGCAGGATCATTACATTTTAAAAGCCGGTAGGATCATTACATACACACACATATATATAAGGAAGATATGTTTATCCTTGCGGAAGAATTAGATCTAAAGCCTGATTCATCAATGATAGTTAAAACTTAATCGTTAAGGCCACAGATTATGATTAGGATTTCATGAAAAATTTGTTTACGAGTATAATAGAGAAGTGAAAAACGGAAGAAGAAATGGAAGAAAATTGCTGAATTGAAGTTCTAGCTTTGGAAAAAAAGTTGAACTTTGAAACCTTGCGGAATAAAATGAAAACAAGAATTACAAGAGAGACAACGTCAAGATCAACACGAAATTAAGCTACAGCGATTAAAATTTGAAAATCACCTGAAATTACACACAGCAGTTGACGAAACCAACAATTCAAAATTACTAGGCAATAAAATATTCAAATTTCTCCATAAATATGAAGTTAAATAAGTTATTAGCTTATATTTAATCTTATTCGAATGCCAATTTCAGCGTTTAACTATTTCAAAGGAACATTGGTTTTCATTTCTTTTAGTATTCTGTGACGGCTCTATCCGCGATCTTTTTACTAATAGTACTCTTGGGGAATTTTTGGTCCTTAAAAATTATTTTATTAGAAAGCTTCCTCGAAAGAAGAGAGCGTGAACATGCAAATTAAGACTGCTATAATTATACAGCCTAAGCTTTCAGGTTAGTGGGAAGAGATAGGATAGACTGCTAGGGGAGCAGTGCAAAAACAAATTGAAAGCTAAGTGTGGATATTTAGTAGTTGATAATTGTGATACTTAAGGTGACGATCTGTCACTTCAGATTGAATCTAGATTAGATAGCTAAGAAGTCAGAGCTATTGAATTAAGTAAGTGTACAAAGTATTTAAAGTCTTCTCATATCTCGCATACTTCGTTAATTGTCCTCATTTATTAATTGGGTGCATCTCTTAACTTGGATTGATGAAACTTGTGTTGTGGTTTGTGTGTAAATAAATTAAGTGTTTTAAAAAATGTCGAGTCTTCCTTCCTACCTCCCCACACTGAGGGAAGAGAGAGAGTCTACCTCACAAATCTTACCTTTCATAATTTCTCACATCGTCGTTCATGAACCAGAGAAGATAGCAAGCAACTGTGACTGCTGCCAAAAAGATTTAAATTAACGCCAGAAAATTTTCGCCAGTTATTTACTTCATATCAAAAAATTTCCTGCCACACTTCGACAGATTATTATTACGAACTTGCAACATATTTCAACGGATGAACATCAGGATTAAAATTCAAATTTTTTGAAGAATTAAGAAAGCTTATCATCAAAGATTAGATGAAACATAGAGCACCTACAGACTTCAAACAACATTTTGAAGACGACTGAACAACGATAACTGAATTAGCCAGCTGAATTAGTAGAAAATTTTGAAGAGTATGAAGACATCAAGAGAACACTAAATTAAAAGCCAGACAATTCGTATTTTAGAGTCAAACAAGATTTCAGAGCACCAGACAAATTTCGATAACTTGAATCGCCACAAAAATTCGAGCAGGACAGATCAAGTTGGAAAGTTGCAGCGACCACGAGTTACAATCGGCATCACAAAGCTCAATCCGCCAGTCACGGTAGTTACGAAGGAAATCACGAAAACTTAAATCGACGAATCCAAAATCGAGTTCACGGCAGAGAAAGGTATTCGAATTCAAATGTTTCAAATCACGCTCAAACGAATTACTCCAGGTTTAGAAGATTCAACGAAAGAGCCAAGTACAAGCCAGCCGAAGAGAACAACAAATTTTAGAAGAGAAACAAGCAAGCCTACGGCAATATGTGCCACTATCAATCAAGAAAGTCTACGCACCAAGGAAATAATGTTTGGAAACCAGAAAATTACTGAGCTTATCGACACCTGAAGTACCATCGCTTTACTACGAGAAAATACGAGCAGAAGAATCCTCGATCCAACGAAGCTAGTGAAGAACAAAATTCTCTTAACAGACATAGGGGACGCTCAAGTCACTACGATGGGATCATTCGAACAAGAATTTCAGATGCATGAAGAAAACTATACATTAACTTGGCATGTGGTACCTACAACAAATCTGAAGTTCGAAGCAGTTATAGACTCAGATATTTTAGAACGCGCATCAGTCAACTTCACGAAGGATGGTGAAGAATTTGTTAAATATGAAAATCAAGTATTCTTAATGCAGATACTAACGGAAAATGTCATTGAAATAGAATTGAAACACATAGAAGATCTTGAAGTCAAAAAATAACTTAAGAAGATGATAGAAAGCTACAAGCCTCAAAAGACGGTAATCACCGACATCACCATGCGAATTATTTTGAAGGATGATGAACCAGTTTGTCAGTCACCACGTCGAATAGCATTTACGAAAAGAGAAGAAGTAAATAAACAGATAGAAGAATGGCTCAAAGAAGGCATCATACGCCCAAGCTCATCAGAATACACCAGTCCAGTCGTAATAGTCAAAAAGAAGGACGGAGCTTCAATAAAGAGCGTCGATTACCAAAAATTCAACCAGAAGCTAGTGAAAGATAAATGTCCTTTACCTCTCTTCGAAGATGTCTTAGATATGCTACAAGAAGCAAAAGTTTACTTCACATCAGATTTACGAAACGGTTTTTACCATGTTAACGTTGATGAAGATTGCAGAAAATTCACAACTTTTATCGTTCCAGATGGACAGTTCGAGTTCAACAAAGTTCATTTTGTGTTAAGTACGAACCAGGTTTTTTTCTAAAATATATCACAAGCATTTTCAGAGACCTTACACGTAAAAGAATTTTTGTCAGTTATACGGATGACTTTATTTTTCTAGCAAAAGATGAAAATGAAAGATTTCTTAAAATTGTGTTCGATTTTGCAAAGAAATATGGTCTGGAAATAAAATTCAAGAAGTGTCAGTTCTTAATACGAAAAATTTAATTTTTGGGTCACATAGTAGAGAAAGGAATCATCAAGCCCTTGGTCGCAAACACATTAGTAGATGAAAAATTTCCAGAACCGAAGACCGTAAAGAAAGTGAAAAGTCTTCTAGAACTAACAGGATATTTCCGAAAATACTTCAAAGATTACTCGAAAATTGCGAAAGCCTTAAGCGACCTCAAAAGGAAAAGAAATCCATTTATTTCTGGAACTCAACAGAAAGATCTTTTGGAAAATTGAAGAAAGTATTTTCTGAAAACCCAGTTTTACGTATTTACAAATATAGAAGAAGAACGGAATTACTAAGAAAAGGTGCTAAAAAGAACATAGAAGAGTTACAATACGAAAATAGGAAAGCTTACACCAAGAAAAAAAAAAGGATCTGCAAAAATGAAAAAGCTCCAGAATACAAAAAGGAAGATCTGATAAAACCCTTTTCAATTAATACCATTTAAATATCAAATATAGATATATATTATTTAATGAAACTCGTTTGATTTAATTTTATGCTATGTTTTTTTTTCCATTTATTCGATGTTATCTTGTGTTATTTACATTTACTGTATTTGCTTATTTACATTTTGTATTGCTTTATATCAGTATTTTTATCATTCCTATATGATAAAGTATTTCAAAAATTGATTATATATTTTGCTCCATGTAGAATATTGAAAAGTTTCGAAAGACATTTTTTTCTATTTTACATTAATTGCTATTTTGGAAAAGTATGAAATATAATTGGTGAAGTATGTATGAAATATAGTGGTGATAGTGGAAACCAGCTCTATTTGGAAGGTTCGAAATCTATAGCATTTTCCAGCTGATTATCTATTTATTAACTGTATTTTCAATGATATCGTAAAACTAGTTCCACAATTGCTCGATAGATGGCATCACGAATCAGCGTCATGTGATAGTTCATACAGCGACCCTTATTATTGAACAAAACTCAGAAGTGTTTAGCTCTCGCCTTCTTCTGCTTCTCTTTTTCTCTTCTCCATGCCACCGTGCGTTCCAACGCCCATCGCCGATATGCGGTAAAATTGGGCTGCTATCCATCTTTCTCCCAGGTACTAGTTCTGAAAATCGAAATAACTTGTGTATTGTAGTTTTGTGAATATTCTTCATCTCATCTATTCGTGAATAAAATTAATTATTCAACTTCTAGCCTGATCACTGAACTGGTAAATGCGAACACCGAATTAAAAAATGCAATACCCTTCCCCTAGACCTCGAAGCAACAGGAGGTGTCTTGTGCAGACGGATACCACACACAGATATATATATATATATATATATATATATATATATATATATATATATAAATACACGTTATATTTAGAGCTAATAATATTTTTATGCTTAAGAGATGTGGCTTTGTTTTGGACTTGTTTTTCTCCCCTTCGTTCATTATATCATAATTAACTTTAAGCTTAAAATACTGATAAAATTATAAGATAGCTTAAATTTCTGATAACTGAGAAGTTACGAGTAAGGAGAATAATTACTTTATTTTTAATTTAAAATTAAGCAAAATCAACGATCAAATTTCCAATAAAAAGTTTTAGAGAAATTTTTAAAAGTGATCTTTTTATAACATTTTAAACTACTTTTAAGATTTCTTTAAAAATTATTCCTCATAATATTTTAAACACGATTGTATGTTGTTAAAATTTTATAATTTTGAGCTTGAAAAATATTTGATGTTTGAAAATTAAATATTTCACCTCTTAAAATTAATTTAATTTGTTTGTTGCTATTTTAAATTTAATTTTGTCTCACCCTTAATTTTTGATTATTATTGAAATTTATTTTGAAATTGAATTCAAATTTTATATAGTTAGCTGATTTTTAATTCTCTGACATTTTTAGTTGATGATAAAAAGATTTCTTCAAACCTCGCAGTCTCAAGGGCTTTTGCATAGCATTTCTGTGGGGCTCTTCTCAAAAACACCTACGCAAAAATGAATTCGACCGGAATCAAGCAGAAAAACCTCACTCCTCCAGTCAAAATCTGAGTGTAATACGAAATCAGTCTCTTAAGAAGTCTCTCAAGAGGTGAATCTCCTGGTGGAGAGGGTATCTATTCAGAGTTTCTCATTCATATGGGGCCTAGGACTTTTGAAACTATCTGGATATTTTTCAATTTCATCTGTAACTCTGGTACTGTACCTGCAGACTGGAGAACATCTATTATTATACCTATACATAAGAAGGACAAAGAGCCTAAATTCTATGCCATTCACTTTTCATCTTTGATATCGTTTGCTTCTTTTTTTTTTTTTTTTTTTTTTTTTCGTTTTTGTTTGACATACTAAACATGGCTGAAAAAGAAATGTCGCCGACCACGCTGTATACAACATTAAAGCGAGGAAAATCAATTTGAAGTGGAGCCCAGAGAAACATAATCAATGTTTATTCTAGAAAATCTGTCAATCAAATCGTTGAAAAGATTTTTAAGCTAACTGGTATTTCGAAAAGAACCTTTTTTTCGTTTGAAAAAAAGAAAATAAGACACTGAGTTCTTTCGGAGAAAAACGTCCTAATGCCGTAGGTAAGCGTAAAAGTCTGTTAAAGTAGAATGACTTTACATTGTCATGCATTCCATGAAAAATTTATATTTTTCCCCCCGTAGAAATGAGATTCCTATGCAAGACAAAGTTTGGAAGGAACTGAACAATGATACCGATATCTTTTTGAAAAACATTACCTTGTACAGAATATTGACAGGTATTGGATTTTCTCTTGAGAAAAGGAAAAGATTTGATGTGCTTCTTGAAAGACAAGATGTCATTTTATGGCGCAGAAATTATTTTAAAAAATTAGGGACCTAAGGAAAGAAAATGCGCCAGTATACTATTTGGATGAGACCTGGGTGAATGAAGAACATTACTTGAGTAGAGTGGGGCAAAACAAAAATTACAAGCAGTTATGAAGCTTTCTCTTCTAATTTAACTGTAGGTTTGATTGAACCCATAGGTAAAGAAAGGAGACATAATAACCCACATTGGAAAAAAAAACGAAGGATTGGTTCGGGATGCTGCAGATATTTTTGTAGGGAAAAAAATCCGGGGACTATCATGGAGAAATGGATGGTAACCATTTTGAGAAATGGTTTGAAAATGTCATGCCAAAATTAAAACTCAATAACATCATTGTGATGGACATTACCCCCTACCATTCTATAAAGAAGAAGAAAATTCTCTGAAGTTCACGGGGAAAAAGTGCAATTTAAGAGTGGTTACCAAAAAACAAAATTATCTAGAAACAAGATATGATAAAAATGGAACTTTTGCAGAAAATCAGTTAAGTGAAACAATTGTAGAGGCATTTGGCCATAAAGTTTTAAGACTATCACTACGAGCTCAATCCCATTGAGATTATTTGTAGCCAAGTGAAAGGATGTGTTGCTAGGGTAAACAAAACTCTTAAATTTAATGATGTAAAGGATCTTGTAATTCAATGAATAGAGAAGGTCTCTGTTCAAAATTGGATGTATTGCATGAATCATGTAACCGAAAAAGAGAAAGAGATGTGGGATATCGATGAACTAGTTAATGAAATGTGGGAAAATCAAAACCTAATTATATTTGTGAATAGTGATTCTAGCGATTCAGAACTATGGAGTACTGATGAACTGTAAATGCACGGGATGCAGATTACATTGTTGCAATACAAGTATTTTTCTCATTGTCACTAGTGTTTATTTTAAAAAAAAAAAGTTTGGTTTGGTATTTTAAGCTACATTATTTGTTTAACTATTTGAAATGCGATAAATAATATATATAGGTGGTTCTTAATAATGATTCATAAAGCTAATTTGCTGATAAGCTTGGCAATTAATTGGATGAAGATATATAACCATGATAGAAACGTTTGTTTTATTAAGAGGTGTAATAAATGAGCTAATAGAATTACTAAAACTAAAATTAGATATGAAACGAGCGCAAGCGAGTTTTATCGCTTCTGCTCAATATAACTTGTAGATAGTCTTTGATGAACAATCAGTAATTGTTCCCATACAGATGAGTTGGAAGAGGGAGTGAAGTGAAGAGCCTAGAAGCTAGAAAGAGTCAAACGACAAGAGAATTTTCATTAAGAGAGGATCTGATTTTCAACTGAAACTTGCGCAATACAAAGTATATTTAAAATAGTCAATGAGTGCACAGAGTAAAATAAATTTTTTATGATGGTTTGAGGGATACCGATCATTTGGTTATTTTATATACATATTTGTATTTAGAATTATGGTTTGTGAAAAGAACTTGAGCTTTGAGAATGGGATTCTTGTGGGTTTCAATTCTATCAAAGGCGTTTCTGGGTAATTTAGTGATAAAACTGTCAAGGGATTCTATATTAATATCTTTGTGCAGAACCTGTGACATTGGGCTATTCGCGGTTTCTCTTCACTAACCTTGGGGACTTTTGATTGAGATTGATTGCTTTCGCTAAACAACCTTTGCCCAACCAAAAATGAAACGTGATACGTAAAGTTATTATGTAAAGCAGTTAGGAATGAAGTGAAGTGGTTGAGTTAGGAAATATATAAACTCCGTCTGAAGGAGTAGAGAATCTGAAAGAGATGCTGAAAGGGTAGAGTGGTTGAAAGAGAGAGACTGTAGGAGAGGTGAAGCTGAAGTGATGGACAAGAGGAAGATAGAAATAGAGGGTTCGAGTAAAGGTTGCTCCTAGATTGATATTTCCTAGTGTTTTCAACAGTTGATCAAGAGTCTGAGTTGCAGTCGAGGAAGGATTAGTGGTAAGAGTCTGTTAGATTACTATTAGTGGGTTGAACTAAGGTATTAGAAAGCTTACCCTGGAGAGCATAGGCAGTTGTTGTCATAGTAAATATATGCTAATAAATTGTTGAAAGATTGTTTTGGTGATTCTGTAATTATTTGTGTCGTAGTGTTTAATAATTGAATCTAGTGATGGCACAAGAGGAAACCCGGGTCGGGCGGGCGTCACAAACCGAATTTCTAATATAACATAGTTTTCCAGCGATCTGTGGTTTTCGATCCCTTGAAGACAATACCTTGAAGTGCCAGCGGCCTTTATAATCCTGAACTGGGGGGAGGGCTCAAAAAAAGAAGTTGACGGCCACTTTTTGTTTCGTCAACCAACTAGGCTAAGAGGGATGTCCCTAATAGAATTAAAAATACTTATAATGAAACAAATAAATTTTTCAAGCGCATTTCTTCTTTCCTCGCCAAATTCACAGAATTTCGTTGGTTATAGTCACCCCCCTCTCTAAGTTTAATCCAAGTTTCTGTGACAATGGTTGTAATTCACATGTCGTAGTTTCTACTGCACTGCCAACTTAAGGTGAAGCAGAGTATAATTTTATTTCCTTACATTAATTCCACAAAATTAGCCATCATCGTTGAATGTATGCCTCAGACACACTTAAACGATTACGTTCCAAATAAGACTACATATGGCATGAAAAATGCAAACAAAGTGTAACGTTAGGCTACCTACTATTTTCTCTTAACTAATTTCTTATAAATCAAATTGAATAAAATAAAACTTCGATCTAACCAAATAAAATGTCATCTACGCAAATTAGATTAACTTAATAAACGTAATGAACTGATCAGAAGAAACGTACATATAAGAGAAGACAAACTGAGTACAGGAGTTGGAAGTTAGTGGCTGAAAGATGGTGATCAATAGCATGCAGTTATAGTTGACGTGAGAGAGCTTCCAATGATAGCCGGCGGTCTGTTTAGAAGAATTTTCTAGAGTGAGCAGATATTAGTATACTCGAATGACCCGTTTTTATGATTAAATTCGCTCGACTCAAAGCAAGTGGATAAGAGATAACTTTGAATATTACTCCAAGCTAGATTACAGTGATGGCACAAGACCCTCGACAGGTGTGTCGAGGGTTAGCAGAGAAAGATCATTGTCATACATAATTGAAGCAATTTAAATTAACCAAAAAAATGGAATCATGTATCCTTTTCATTTTTCATTTGGCTGTGATTTTTTTTTTTTTTTTTTTTTTGCGCTTGGGCTTTGATTCTGACTATTTACGTTGTAAATGATGACTGCCGAAACGAATAGTAGGGAGACTTTACAAATGTAGGAACTGAAAATAGATTTATGGAGAAAATATTTTTCTACATTTTGTTACGTTATACTTACAAAAATATGTTAGTTAAAATTAATAATGCTATTTATATTGAAGGGAGCATTAATTCCTGTCCCTCATTGCAAATTAGAGTGGTTCATGCAAAATATTATAACTATTTAATGTTTTGGAAAATAGAAATACGCTAATACGAGAAAAATTCAATTTTATCTTTGTCTTTTAAGCAAATAAATCTTTTTGTAGAATAATTATTTTCCCATTTATGTACTTTTAATTCATTTAGTTTTCACCGCTGTTTTCAAAAGAATTACAAGTCACGTTTAATTTTTTCCTACTCGGTTTTTAGTGAAGCTGCGCCTCATTTCGTGATACGTCGCTAAAAATTATAAAATCCATATTTTCATGGTGAAAAAAAACAGTGTTATCATATGAATTATTTTCTTAACATCGAATGAGTTATATTCTTTCATTTTTCATTCTTCTTGCATCTCATTTATATAAATATCACTTTTTAGCTTTTGAATATCCTGCAATGAAAAAAAAAATTTCGTACACGAGTAAAAGAATTATAGGAAATATAGCTCGTGAATACATTTACAGGAACACTGATGGAATACTTGCCGAATAAATTTTATGTTAAAATCTCGTTCTATTTCTTGGTTAGTAAATTGATTTAACAAACACTGATGTGCTTAAGACAGTTAAGGTAAGGTAAACTTTTGTACTTCGAAAAGGTTCGAAAATAATTTAAGTTATGGATTTTTAAAAATTATATGATTATATGTATATTGCGATGTTTTAAAAACTAAGTCCATCTGAAATAAATAAGCTCGAAAATTAAGATGAGTAATTTTAATAATCTTAGAATAGAAAGGAAATATAAACTAACAATCTATTGAGGATATATTGAAAAAAGGAGTAATAATGTCGAGTGGATGTTGGACCAAGTTGAACTGAAGACACAGATATATATCTGAATAACATAGTTTATTAACAAATGGAGAGCAGCTGCAATTAGTTGAGACCTCATTCAACTGAGAAAATACTTGTCTGTATATCACAATGGAATATTCCAGAACATTATTCTGGATACGTGAAGAACATTCCGGAAGGTTCAAAAAATTATAATCAACCCAGAACTCTCGATCGGTCATATCTGAGGGCCAGAGGTGCTTACGAGCTTAGTGGCAATATAATTTAACCTCCTCAGACCCAAGGTCAACTTTGAATCATAAATTTTAGAATAATTTGTATCAATCGTTTCTAAATACATGAAAAAGTACTGAAAAAATGTTAAAAAATTATTTTAATTTTTATTTTTGAAAAATTAAGTATTTCCTGGAGGAGACATTGGGACAAAGTGACATCATAATGTTAATTTAAAATATTTCTTTAATCTTAATTTAATGAGTAATTCATAATAATTAACATAATGTAAAATTTGAACCAAAAAATATTGCTGTCCGGAACTGTTTGCAGAAGAATCCTAATTTCCAAAATTTATCATTCGTTTTTTCTCTCTCTCTCTCTTTTTATCTTATACTATTAAATAATCTCTCTATTTTAAGTTGTTTCTTATTGAAAACTCGTGATTTCCAAAAAATGTTGTCTGCGAGTAAGGGAGTTATAGTTTTTGTCTGCCAAATATACATTTGAATTCTGGGAAATTTTAAATTGGACATCATTACAGTGATCACTAATTATGTTTCATTTCATTTTCTGACAGATACAGCTTCTTTCCTGTATCCTTTAAATATCTACATTTTGTGAGTTCAGTTAGGAATTAAAGAATATCATTCCGAGCTGAAATAAATGCCATAATTATAGTTTCAAATCGAGTGATTTTGATAGCCATGGATTCAATGTCTCCTACAGGCGACAATGTCTTCTAAATCAGAAGTGGGAAGATTTGAGTAAGAAATTAATAATGTTATATATAAACAAAAAGTTTAAGGCATTCAACAGCGTGTTTAATAACTTTTTATTACACAAATAATAAAATATATGAACACTTAGAGATGCGCAAGCGTATAATTTTCTTTCTCACAGAAAACACCACTTTCATTTTACCATAAATAAGATACGAATGCAAAATGTTTGATAAAAATCCTTTTTTTTTTCCTTCAAAAGTACCATCTATTAACAAGAAAACTAACTAATTCTGAGTACCAATGACACCTTTTATTTAACTTGGCGGCATTTTTTAAAAGTGTTGTTTAGTGTCTCCTGCAGACGACGCTGGGACTGAAGAGTGTATGCAAACATTTTTACAAAAAACATAGCGAAAAAAAAAATTTAAAGGGGAGCTAAACTCCCCAAAATTTCTCATAATTAGTTCATAAAATTTTAAAAAATATTTGTAATAAGTTTATGATGTGCTTAAGGAAAAATTTACTCTTCTGTTTGTTTTTATGAAAATCAAAAGCTCCTAACGATGATGATTTAAATAGAATTTTCATCATGATATATTAAGACAGAAACATTTAAAAAAATTTTATTGTTCTTCAGTATAAGACGATCAATGTTTAATTCTAAAAATGCTATCTATTGTTTAACCGTAAGCACATTTTTCAAATCTCATTTACTTCACTTTCAAAACTACTATGAATCAGCAGTTACGTGTACAAAATTGAAAGTTCGCATGTGAGCACATCTCAACTCCACTACCATCGCTTGTCCGAATGTACCTTCGAGACTTGCAAAGGCGCTAAATATGATAAATAAACTTCCACATAAAATTTTCAAAGAGAAAAAGCAAGCAAGAATATTATTCACACACTCAAATCGACGAAACGTTTGTTTTTATCACACACAAAAATAAAGTCCACACGTATCTTTATATATATATATATATATATATATATATATCCACATCAACGCAAGTTCTTCACTCGCTCGCAGCACAACTAATACTGGCTCGTTTTACATTCCCGCAATAACAAATGTTATTTGTTACATTTTACATTATCGCCGCTAGAGGGCTATTCAAAATGAATGACTGGTAGGAACAAATATAATCAAAATATTAATAATATACATAAAAAAATTATTGTGCAGTGATTCACAAACGTTATTTTACAAACAATGTTAATTATTCAATAGAAGACTTGAATATTAAGGTTAATTATTCAATAGAAGAATACATATTTTTGTGTCAGGTCTTTTATAATATCCTAAGGAAGTTTTCACTCTTCCACAACTATAATTTTTTTTATTCTTTACTGAATAAACATAAGTTATTCTGTCCAACGATCATTGACATAATAGCATATTATTCTCGTTTGAAATAACCAAGCATCCTTTTTCAGTATAATGATTTTTGATTGCTTATTAATGGTGCAACCAAGTGACGGGAACGACAACTGAGCTAACACTTTCCAAACTTCTAAGCCACGTCAGTGGGAGGATTTGGATCCTCGACATATTTAGCATGCATCAACTCCTCTACACGGCGGGTCTTTGGTGGCACCAGGAATAAAACCCACTACTCGACGAAACAACTTCAGCTGTCGTTGGCGATCATGACCATTAAGCTACCGCGGCCTCTTAGAACTTCCAAATCACACACAGTCTCTGTTATAGATTACTTTGATAATACAAATGTCATCTACGCCACATGATCTGAAATAATTTCGTAATTTATTTCCATTGACTAAGCCTATTTTTGTTATAGGTCGTCAAGTCTGGTTCAACTTTGAGTGTAACTGACCGCCATAAGAGGAAATGAGCCGGTGTTAATACGCTTAAATTCTTGATGTCAGCAGTCCAATGGCCTAAAATTTAACATTCCCTCAGCTTCTACAAAGAAAACATATATATGTTAAATTTACATTTCTCGCTATTTTTTAGGTAATATTTAAATGGTTTTATATTCATCTCCCACGGACTTCCGAAATTTGGGGCTCGAGGAAGTAGAAACTTTGATTCAAAATTTTCGGAGCTCATATGCCCCTCAAAGAATTCATGCAACTAAGAACTCGTACAAGTTTGAAATAAATATTATTTATGATTACCAGAATAAAGATATAATATTCATATAAGAAATAAAGATATTGTTTGAAGTAAGAAAAAGTTTTTAATGAAAGTCCTTCTTTTCAACATTAAGTTCACTTGGAAAGTCCTTGAGTATTACCGCGACTGGAATGTCTCTGTTTGAACCCTCTTGTAAGGTCAAAAATTTAGAGACACTCCATCACTGTTCACAAAGAAGTTTATCAGGATTTACTTCGCAGGAAATCAAATCTGGTAGATTATACGTCTGGTAGATATACGTCTTCAATATTGCACATTTCTTGAATTGTTATCACTCTGTTAGCGACGGATGAGCTTCTTTATTTATCCAGATAATAGTCGAATCAATCCAGGTTATCTGGCTGATTAATTAGCTCTAACAATTTAGTGAGCTCTACATTAGTTCCTATAAAAGTTTTTAAGCGTTATATTTTTCTCTATCAAATATGAATTTTTTTTAATGTAGTTAGAAAAACAACAGAAGTTAAATCAGTAACCACACATTTCCAAACATATAACTTCGTTACAGTTATTATATAAATAAAAATCTTATTATTATATATATTTCCTTCTCCTGATTTTTATATTTAATATAGGAAGGTCTGTGAAATTCAATTCTAGTAATAGAAAAGGGATTGTTTTGCACACGATGCGATGTTTCGACGAGTTGCCCATCAGCTGTTATGCTCACTGAAGATTAACTCTGAAGCAAATTATATAAATGTGCGTAATTTTTCTACACACAAACTTCTTCCATTTACATTCCAAAATCTTTTACTAAATTTATTTAATAGAAAATTAGTTTCAGTTAACAAGTATTTTTATGATAATATTCTACAATTATCTCATTGAATTTGTGATTAGATGGTGGAAGAATAAGGATAATTTTGTCAAAACTCGTTGCTATTAAATTACGTAAAACACCATTAAATGTTCAAGATAATTAAAATACATTCTTCCACACATATTTGTGTTCAAGCTAATTACTCAATTATCTTTCTAAAAATCAAATTAAAATATAAAAAATTATAAAATAGATTAATTTTAAAATTTATAAAATAGATTAATTTTAAAATTTATAAAATAAATAATTTTATTTAGTTTCTTTTTGTACTTAATATCATATATTTGAGTTTATTATTACATTTTTGCCTTTAATTATGTAATTTTTTGTATTAATTTTGTTCAATAATCTTTGTTTTAAATTTTCCCATGTAACATTTGTTTGAATTAGATGCTTCGTTTTCATAATTCTAAATTTGGAACACAGAGCGTAAAGTTAACTTTTAGATTAATTATGTTGTTTTTGGCTGTAAATATTTAGTTACAGTGAAAATAGCTTCATTCAGGCTGATTAAACTGAATCGACTCTCTTCAACAACAACGCCAGAAGTTAAAACGCCTTATTAACTAGCCTGTGTGAGACATTCCTCTTAGCTTAGTTGGATAAGGGGCAACAAAAAGCGGCCGCCAACTTTTTTTCTTTGAACCCACAAATCCAGGTTTCGAAACGCCGGTGGCACTTCAAAGTCAGGTCAACTGTTCACTTCCTCCTAAGGGTCGAAAACCACAGAACGCCGGAAAACTATGTGTGTTTTTTTTTTTTTTTTTTTTTTTTTTTTTTCTTCCTTTCTTTCTTTTTCTGTTTTATTTTTTTAAACATTAATTACCTTTCTTTGTTTTAGAGCTGTTTTTATGATGATTAAAATTTATTTGAATTTAGATTTAAAAAGGAGTTGTTCTTTTGATAACTTTCTTTTGTTTATTTAATCTATTTAGCTTGTAATTTTAGGCTATACCTTTTCTTTGTAGAGCAATTTGTCTGACTGTGAAGATTTGATCATTAAACATATTTAAGTATATTCCACTGTCCTAATCTATTGGCGGTATTAAATAGCTTTATTTCCATTTGGTTTATTATTTTTAAAGGATTTCTTTTTTCAGTTACCTCTTGCTATTTTTCATTGTTTTTACTTTTTATTCTTAATCTTTCAGTAATTTTTTTCTATATTTAAATTTTTTAAGCAAATGTTATTTTTAAATTTAAATGATTAATAATTTTGTGAAGTTTATATATTTAAACTCTTACAAAATTTATTCTAACTACTTAATATTAAATCTAGGTTTTGATACGCTCTGTACCATATAGTACATCATTACCATATAATATATATAATATTTCCATAATATAACAAAATAATTGAAAAAACTAATCAAAATTATTATAGTAGCAAGAATTTAATCGAAAGTGACATTTTCTTTTTAGGCTACAATTTACCAATAATTTTTTAGATTACAGAAAATAATAAGAAACTGGGGAAGGGAGATTTTTAATTGTAAAAAACTTATAAAAAAGAAAAAGTGCACAATAAAACAATCAAGAAAGAAATCAAATACCTATAAGAATACTAAACAAAAATAACAAAAAGATAAAATTCAAATCATGATCAAAAGCTTGAAAAATATAAAAGCAAAGAAGAGAAAATTCAGAAAAGAAAAGCAAATATACTATTTTAAATTCTAAATCTGGCATTTGACAGATAAACTGGTTAAATATGTTTTACAGGCCCAATAATCCCATCAAAACAATGTAATAAACTGGTATATAAAAATTTTATAAATTAAAAAAAAATAAATACACATTGTAATAAATTTCTTAGTAAAAGATATGTATAGATAAAGAGGTATATCAAAACTTTAACCATTGAAAACTGAAAAAGAGCAAACCGAAAATTAATCAATAAGATTAAAAAAGATTAAAGAATTTACAAGAGAATATACACCAGACATTGCAACAAAATCAACCGAAACTAACTTAACGAAAAGATTTTCTCTCTCTTTTCTCGGAAATCCAACAATACTCTCTATTATAGAGAAAGAGTATTAATGTAGAATAATTTGAAAGAATTAAAAAAATAATAATAAATAAAATGGGAAAAAATAAGGTAAAAAAAGGGGAGGAAATTAAAAATTTAAAAAAGAAATAAACGAGTAAAAAACTAAATTTGAAAGCAAATTTAAACTTCTAAAAACAAAAACAAAATTCTAAAAAGAAAATAATAACTTAAACTTTTTTTATAAATATTGTATTTTAAATTTCACTGGGTAAAATTCAAAGGAAAATCTGCTTGTAAACAGTTTTTTTACACTTATCCAAATATATATATCAATCGCTTTATTCATAAATCTAATTTTATGCAAAATTTGATTAAAAATTATATTAACAAAACTATACAATCTTAAAGAGCTGCGCTATTTTTTTCAGGCTTAAGTAACAGTATCTGTTAGCTTTTTTTTTTAAACTTTTTATTTGTATATAATTAGATTTTACTTCTCAGTTAAAAATAGCAGTAAAGGAAATCTAGAATAAGAACAAAATTATCTTTTCTTCTTTTGTTTTTGATTATATTACAAAAAAAATCAAGATCAAAAGTATTCTTATACAAAGTAATACTCACACAAGTAAAGTAATAAAAATGCTCTTTCAAATTTAATATTTAGATAGAAAAAAAATCTCTTAACTCCAGTTAACATTGCAATTGTAAGTAATGCAGATTTATTTCGAACCGACAGTCAGATGACAAGAACGACGCCTCAAGACGAGATGTACCTCACTTACCAAACTTCCGCACTAGAAACGATTTGTATACTATTTTGTACAGATGATTTTTGCTTTTCAACATGATGATTTTAAGCTGAATCAAATCTGGAGCTTCACTGACCATGTAGCACGCTAAGTTAATCACTACTGCAGCAGCAAAAAATTATTAGTTTAGATTGGTCTTTTTTTGTAAAATCAATTCCCATAAAGGTGATTCAATACAGTCGCGTGATTCCTGGTTCCTCTAAAAACTCATCATATAGGCTGATACATATTGAATCTGTTGGGCTCAAAGTCCTCCCATTTGTGTCTTTTGGAAATTGAGAAAGGAAGCAGTTGATTCAGGTACCATTTTCGTCACATAATCGTGGCTCCAAGCTATGAGATCCCTCACCGACGGCGTTTTTATTGCTTCTAGTGAGAGGCATGTGATCGCAATAGTTAGTGGTTATGGTTACGGACTCGCAACCAGCGATTTGTTGAATCATGTGTTCGAGCCTTGAGGCCACTAAAGACTCACCGTGTATAGGGCTGATGCACGTTAAATCTGACGAACCCTGAATCCTCCCGATGGCCTGATGTGGAAGTTTTGAGAGGTAAATACTAGCTCAGGTTGTAACATCCGGTTAACCCGGGTGTTATCTTGTGCCATCACTAATATTGGTACTTCGTTCAGTTACGTACTTTAATTCGACCCATTTAGAAAAATTATCGACGATTACTGAGAAAAAACGATTACGCTTTCAGGATTCGAGGCTGGGTCGTCCGCAAATCTAAAGAAATTTGTTCATTTGGGTACGCCGTTTTACAGAAATTAATTGTCCAGCTGGAAACGCGTTTTTATAGTATAGCGTTGACCATACTGTGCACGTTTGAAACATTAAACCTACAATTTTCCTCATTTAGGAGAAGTAGCACGACTCTTTGTTTATCTGGCGTAAGTTTTTCATTATGCAAAATGATCCAGTGGGTTGTCATGAAATTCCCTCAATAAACCGATTCACGAATGGATTTGCGGAATATAAGCTCGTAGTTCGTAGTTGAAAATAGTGCATAAAAGAGTTCATCCAATTAGTTTAAAGTCTTGGAGACAATTTTCACCATATTCGGTTTGTGCCAGAATCCTCGGTTTTCCAAATATCGATAAATACTCGAGTCACTGCCTCTGTTCACCTGAGCTGTTCTCGACGTTAATACTGAAAGTTGAAATGACGCACCAGAGACTACCCTCAGAGCCTGTCACTTAGCTGTCTGATAACATATCGGCCACCACATTCTGCTTTCCCGCCTACTGTTCCCACTTCTATGAATATTCCCACATGCTTATGCCCATCATCATCACTTGGAAGATTTTTCGGTTAACTTATCAGCTTCTGTGTCCGTTACCACTTTTTTTGTTGGACAATGCCCAAAGTACGACCTAAATTTCTGCAAAGCCCAAATCACTGCCAAACGTTCCCTTTCCGTAATGGAATAGTTTCTTTCAGCTCTATTTAGCGTTCTAAAGCATATCTATATGGGCCTTTCACCCTGCACATCAAAACTGCTCCCTACTCCTACTGATAGCATCGGTGTGCAATTCAAAGGGTCATTTAAATTGAGGGCATAAAACTGGCGCAGAGTCAACCTCACTTTTAACGTGTCAAGGCCTTTTGTGCCTGGGGTCCAAGTGAAATTTGACCTTTTTACGCTTAAGTGTACAATGGTTCACAGTTCGATACCCTCTGATAAACTTTTGTACATCCAGTCATCCTAAAATCTCGAAACCTGTCGTGCATTTTTCTTGGAATTATCATCAAGAACAGCTTTAATTTTGTTGGATCAGTGTTACCCCCATTCTTATTTATGATCACTCCTAAATATTTCAATTCTTCCCTAAAATGACATTTTCAGTTTAAGTCAACCCAGCGTCCATAATAGCTGAAAAACTATCTCAGGTGATGGACATGATCATCAAACGACTCTGATGTATTATAACATCATCCATATATACATACATTTTCCACTACTAGGCTTTTAATATGATGTCCATCGCTCGCTGGTATTGGGTGCACTCCTGATAATCCGAAGGGCATCATTTTGAAGGCTGCTCCCTTTTTTTGAGTAAACGCCGTCTTAGGTATGTCCGAGAGTTGATAGCCAACTGAAAATACCCAGACTTGAGGTCTAACGTTGACGATATACAGTTTTCTGTATATTCGTAGAATCATCGATTATTAACTTGGGGTACCAGTTTAATTATTAGCATTCAGTTTCCTATAGTCTATTGCAGACTTCTATACGCGTCAGGGAATCGACCGGTTTGTGTTTTTCTTCCTCTTAACACCACAGGGGAAGCATATGGGGATTGAATGGGCAAATAAGTTCCTTCCTCAACATTCTTTGGATCTGAAGCTCTATTATGCTTTCCTTGACTCTATCATAGCGATAAGGTCGGTGATGCCACGGAGGTTGATCTCCGATTCCAATTTCGTGGTAGACCACATGAGTGAGACCTGGTTGATCTGAAATACTCGCGTATTTCCTGAAGAGCTGTTGCAACTGTTGCTGTTGGTTTTCCAGCAAACCAGTTCTAGATTGAGTCGATTTCGACCTTTTTCCCTCCTTACCAGCCTGCCGTATCTCTCTCGTAGGTATACTTAAGTGTTTTGTTTCAAAGTCCAGCGTAATCTTAAGACGCTTTCATGAAATCCACACCCAGAACGCAAAGTCTGCAATCCTTCACCTACATGGAACTGCCACGATTTTCTTTATGCATACCGATAAGGTTACCGCGCCCAGGTTTTACATGTTAGCTCTGCGCCGTAAATACGGTGAGGTTCAGACTCTACCTTCTAACAAAGTGAAAATAGCGATTATACAGATTCAAGTGATATAAACGCTCTCTCACTCTCCATATCCATAATGCTGTTATAAATGTATCATGTGAATAACGGGTATATGAGGAATATCTATGAATACCACTGTGTTGTTATGCATAACAGGAGGATTTTGCCATGCACGCGATCGAGGACCTCCCTCTATTCGATCGCCTAGTTTTAACTAGTTTTGTTGCCTTGACCCTGAGGGTGGATACCTGTTTCCTTGTTGGCGATATCCATTATTATATTGCGGCCTCCTATCCTGTATTCGCTTCTATCTAAATTCGGCCTATTATCCTGTCGATACTCTGCGTGTTGGTGAGTTCTCTTGTCTGCTGTGTTTGGTGAAGATGCATGACGCGACTCGTATGTTGTCGCTATCTCACAAAACTTTGGGGCAGAGTTCCTAAAAGCTCCACATGGTCCAGCACATTGGAGCCAAGCGTCTCATTATGTGCTGCACTATTGCATCCGTAACCATTCAAACTGAGCAACCTTAAGCATTCGTAAGATAAATGCTACTGGCGACTGACTGGATCTTTGCCTTGACATAATATTCTGCACTCAATTCGTGCGGTCTCACTGCAAGGAAGAGTGCCTTAAGGACTTGCTTTCAAACCGTCTACTACCCCCCGCTAAATTTTCTTACCCTTGAGTACCACTCACAGGACGCCATGTGAGATGATTCCTCAATATGCCGGTTCAAGGGCCTCGGTATTCCATGGAAATTTATATTATCATCAAAGCTGAACAAAAGTCATTAACATTCCCGAACCATCAAAACTCAGCGAGGAAACACGGCCGCTCCTACTCCGGGTGGGAACGTTTGCGCCAGTGTAACATCCGTTAGCCAGGTGTTATCTTGTGCCATCATAATATCTAATATTAAACAATATGACACCAATAATTACAGAACCACAAACCACTTTCAACTTTATTAATATATCCACTAAGACAATAATAATAGAGCTCTCCAGGTTAAGTTTTTAACACTTTAATTCAACCCACCAATAATAATCTAACAGCTTCTTACACTGCAGTCTGAATCTGGAACAACTGCTGAAAACACTGGAACAATTCTCAATCCGAGTGGTCACACTCGGACCTCAATCTAATCTTTAAATCAGCCTTTCAATACTAGCATTTTGAATTCCACCTCCTCGTTACAACGCCTCTCTGATTCCTTCTCTACTCCTTCATATGGAGTTTATATACTTCTAATTTAACTTAATTCCTTCATTCCAACTGCTTTGCATATTACACATTCTCCATCACGTTTCATTTTTGTTTGGGCAAAGGTTGTTTAGCGAAAGCAATCGATAATTGTGAAA
>BMAW01054125.1:605672-616630 GCA_019974015.1 Nephila pilipes
TAAACAATATGACACCAATAATTACAGAACACCAAAACCACTTTCAACATTTATTAATATATATCCACTAAGACAATAATAATAGAGCTCTCCAGGTTAAGTTATTAACACTTTAATTCAACCCACCAATAATAATCTAACAGCTTACCAACTGCAAGTCTGAATCTGGAACAACTGCTGAAAACACTAGAACAATTCTCAATCCGAGTGGTTACACTCGGACCTCAAATCTAATCTTTAAATCAGCCTTTCAATACTATAGCATTTAGATTCCACCTCCTCTCGTTACAACGCCTCTCTGATCCTCCTTCTCCTCTCCTCTACTCCTTCATATGGAGTTATATACTCTTAATTTAACCGTCAATTCTTCATTCCTAACTGCTTTGCATACACATTCTTCATCACGTTTCATTTTGGTTGGGCAAAGGTTGTTTAGCGAAAGCAATCAATCTCAATTGAAAGTCCCCAAGTGAAGAGAAACCCAATAGCCCAATGTCACAACCCCTCCCCAGAAATGTAGAGCGTGATTTATCGTTGGGTACAAAAAAGCCAGCGTTTACATGTTAATCCGACTGCCTCGTAATTGGACGTATATCCTGAACTCTGTTACGTTCTGAATTCTAAAGCTACTTAATAAATTAGCTCTAAAGTACCTAGTAGTAAATTTGAAACTTTCTGAGTATCTGGCTACACCTAAACCATTAATATAAGCTTAACCAGGAGGCTTTACAGAATGAAAACTCCATGCTAACAAAATATATTTTATTAAATTTTTCAATTTCTGTTCCTTCTCAGCCGGAATTTGTTTCTTCTGGTCTCTCTAGTTGTAGTTCAGGGTCTGTTACCCTGAAATGGATTGTCTTGTCATCATTTTGCAAAATTAAACATTAGCAAAACATCATTCATATTAATATACACACTTTTCTACATAAAATCTGCAATTCTGATGAATGACGCGATCTGGTCAAGAGAACAGGATAAAAATGCGAACTTACGCAGCGCTTTAGTGTTAATATTATCTCTATCCCTATTACGCTACGCTGTGACCAGATGTATAACATAAATACAGTCATGAAATGATTATACATAATTCTGCAAAATAAACCAGACATCTACTCTTAAAAAAACAAGCTTCAATGAATAAACAAGTGTTATATTTCTAAATCAAATGATTACTGTTATAAGTTCATCTTTATAACAAAAAATTATCGGGAAGATCCCAACTTGGTGATTTACAATTAACTAATCTAAACCTTCCATCAAAGTTCTCAGCTCTATGGAGTAAGACAATGTACCGTTGCCGTATTATGTGAAGCCGCAAAATAAAGACTTGTTGTCTCAACAATATTATGTATTCCAAATCAACATTAATAACAAGGCAAACAACCTGATATTGCTATTCAAGACATTCATTTGGAGTATGGCGTGAATCATGTTCTCCACTAGGCTCTGGGTAGTTGAATCATCTTACTATTCCACATCCTTTCCATAAAGGCTCATTCCTTCAGAAATATCGGATGTCTATCTTCCTCGTTGCTTGTTCGCTGCGGACATTGAAGGACTCCTTTGTGGCCTGCTCTTCTTGTGGCGGAAGTTCTCTTCACCTCTGCCGGATGTAGGTGGCTCCTTCTGACTGGGTCTCTCTGCGTTGCATTTTCTCGTCCTTCTCTCACTGGCGAACGCTTGGCTGGCCTGGAATTATGTGTGGCGTTGTCTGTCTTCCTTCTCGTGTCCAACCTTATGGGCACTCCTTTTGGAGGTGGAGAGTTTAAGAGGCTGAATTCTTAGATACATGTAACGAAGTACCAGTCCCCAAGGTTAGTGAAGAGAAACCGCGAATAGCCCAATGTCACAAGGTGCCATCCTTGACCGAGGTTTAAAACTACAAGGTCCTTCGCCAATTGCCCTTGTATTGCTTCCAAGTAC
Source organism: Nephila pilipes (assembly GCA_019974015.1). Taxonomy (NCBI): domain Eukaryota; kingdom Metazoa; phylum Arthropoda; class Arachnida; order Araneae; family Nephilidae; genus Nephila; species Nephila pilipes. The sequence continues at coordinate 607,599 of BMAW01054125.1, forward strand.
CATGCAAATAAGCAATCACATAATACCACTAGTGAGGGGTAAATAAACATTGATATATCGTGCCTAGATTCTCATAAAAAATGCAAGTTTCATTTAGGTCAGTATTCCTCAATCTGCTGTTTTGGGGTGTTTGGGCAATTGACATAACTACACTCGTGGAAAAATAATGAGTTTTAATAAAGTTAAAAAACACACTGGAACATTTTATGAATGTCCCATTGAATTTCAGAAATTCGAAAATTTGTTATTAATTTTCCAAAAAATTAAAATAACAAATTTTTGAAAAATGTTTCAATATTTAGTTACATATGTAAAATACAAATAAGTACTAAATATACTGTTCTAATGATAGTCCTATAGGAACTGCTAATTATTTATTTTAAAATATTTTTTGCCACATCACTGAAACCATTCTGAGTTAAAGCTCACCACCTAGCGGCTGTCGGAGGAGTGATGACTACCGCAGCTCTAATAAGCAGTAGTCCAAGTGGAGGAGCAAACAAGTAAACACGGTATTCCACCACGAGAATTGTGTAATATTTGAGGGTTAACATAATAATATTTAATTATATTGTTAACCCTCATATGTTTGTCTTTAAATTGTTGTGTCCTAAAGTGTAATATCTAAATAAACATAATTAAATCTAGGAAGGTATTTCTTATTTTCATTTATTGAATCTCTGTTAACCCTAACGGAATTCCACAATATGATGCCTATGGTTATGTAGCTTAGTTTTGAATACATCATTTTTTTAAAAGATAGATTTACAATTAATATAACGAATAGACTATTACAAAATAAAGAGAAATACCTATAAGTGAGGTCTACCCTACAAAGAAAGTGAAGTAGCGTTATTTGTTAGTAGAATTCGGAAAAAATATTTAATTTGAGTATAGAGTTTTGACATTACAGAAATATTTGTTTGCAGTTTGCTTGTAGAACTCTAGAGGTCGTGTCTCATTTTAAAATTCTTATTTATCTCAATAGATTCGTAATTTGTTTTAATGTGATATTTTATAAAGATACTCTCTCACGTCTAACCATCTATGATTTGGCACAAGCGCCCCAAAAAAGTACTTCATTTGCTACGATGGGATACAACATAACCTCTTAAAGAAAGAGCTTGTAATTTACTGAAAGGACCATATTTCGAGCAGGAGAAATATAATTTATTTTTTGCTCATTTGCAATTTTTTATTCTCTCATTTGGATGTAGGTGGTGAGTGAATGTTTTTTTCACAGTACCTATGAATCCTACAGCTCCGTAATACCTGGTTGCTTAATTTTTCTGGAGAAGTATACCAATTCGTTTTCATCTGGATTGACTTTATTCTTCCATTTTACCAAGCGCTTTTCTAACTCATGAATGTGGTTTTTATATTCTGAAGGAGGTAAATGTATTAACTCATTAGGTTTAAATTCTTCCGTTATTCTTTCAAATCTTTGAATCATATTAGAATGTCTCTGCAATTCGTAAATTTGACTTATGCCAATTACTGAAATGCAAATTTCCATTTATAGTTAGTGACAAATGTCATTCATGAATGCTTGTATGTTGAAGAGCTTTGTTTGTGATGGGTGTTTGCACTTTCCTTGCACTTAGTGGTTTCGAATAAAAAATTACTTTCTACTATAAAATTGAAGTCTTTATTACTTAAAAAATGATTCAATTGAGCCATGTTTGATAATCTGGAAGCTCCAATTGAACCAGTTCATAAATGATGACTGTGATGTCCTAAATCGATCGAAAGTTATTTCCAAAGTCGAAAAATACGGTTTCTGTGTCATACCCCTGAATGAATGGATAAATTGATATTTTATTATCTCTGTAACTCGGAGAAGTTGGATTTCTATTGATAGTTGTTAATTGAATTCAAATCGATATGGTAAAATTTTCGCATAGGTTACATCCTGATAGTGTTAAAAAATGTAAGTGATTTGACTTACAATTGAATTAAGGGCTTTTTCAAGGTTGGAGGTTTGTAGGAAACAAATTATAGGAAGGATATAATAATAAGTTAGTCGATATGAATGTAATAAATATGGTTAATTGGCAGGTTTTGAATAATTTCGTTGGAGATTTTGTCTAGCTTTTCCTTCTTTTCAGTTTTACAATCACTTTACTATTTTGGATAATGAAATAGGTAGTGGGGTTTTAAGTCTTTTGCTCAGTTTATCATAGAATATATTGTGGTTATCGTCGACTATTATTGGGGTTTCAGAATTATCTGGATTAATTGGCTTATTTTTCCAAACTACTTCTATTGTTTAAGCATTATCCAGTATTTTAGTGGGAGAAGCTGTCGTCGAGGATTATATTTCTGAATTTGAAAAACGAATTTTTCTTGATTTAAGTATACGGAAGCCAATTTACCTGGTCTTTCGAGGTCGCAGATGTACGCCAACCAATAATTGGGATTGATTTTCTGAAACATTTTAATTTGCTTGTTGATGCTAAATATTATAGAGTTATCGACGTCAACACTAAACTCTCTTCGAATGGCTAACTTTCAAAAATTAATTCTGTAGCTTCTAACTTAACAATATTAGTCGGCAATTCTAAATTTGATGCAGTTTTAAGACAATATTCCGAATTAATTATCCCTTCACAACCGATAATTGTTGATCTTTCCAATCAAGTTTATCCTCATATCAAAACTAATGGCCCACCTCTATTTTCAAAACTTCGTCGCCTTGCGCCCAAAATTGTAGAAGCTATCAAGAAAAAATTCTAATATCTTATGTCACAGGGTATAATTTTCCCGTCAAAGAATCCCTGGGCAAGCTCACTGTATATTATTACAAAATCTAATGGAGGGTATCGCCCCTGTGGTGATTACCGTCGACTTAATTCAGTTACTGTGCCCGATCACTCTCCAGTTCCTCACATTTAGGACTGCACTCAAAATCTGTGTGAAAAAACTATATTCTTTACTTTGGATTTGGCTCGAGCATATCATCGAATAACGATATATCTACCCGATATTCCTAAAATTGCAGTAACTACCCCATTTGGTCTTTTTGAATATACTGCTATGCCTTTTGGACTTCGAAATGCTGATCAAACATTTCAAAGGCACATGCACCAAATCTTATAAATCTGTTCCCCATATTTTGATGACTTGCTCATTACATCCTCCTTGAAGAAAGAACACTTCGACCATCTACATCAAATTTTTTCTCATTTAAGAGATTACAGTCTCAAGTTAAATCCCGATAAATGTGTTTTAGGCAAAATATCTGTAAAATGTCTGGGTTGTCTCATAACAGCTGAGGGTGTTAAACCACTTCCCGATAGTTGGGGCCATTTAAAATTTTCCTAAGCCAGATACTATTTCACAGATCAAGCGTTTCTTGGCCCTGTTAATTTTTTGTAGACGTTTTTTATCCCAGGCAGCCGAAACGCCAAGTACCTCTTAACAAATTGCTCACTAATTGTAAAAAAAAAAAGAAGAAGAAGATAAATGCCCTGTTTCTTAGAACGAAGAAGCATAGATTACATTTCTGCAATGTAAATCTTCCTTGGCTAATATTGCAAAGATAGCTTATCCTACCCCTGACCAACAACTATGTTTACTTGTTGATACCTCAAGCACCGCAGTTGGGGCTGCATTAAATTGCTCGACGACAAATGGTTCTAAATCTATCGTATTTTTTCTCGTAAACTGAGTGCAACAGAAACAAAATACAGCACATATGACAGGGAATTTCTTGCTATATACTTAGCAATAAAATACTTTCAACACCAGCTGGAAGAACATAATTTCATAATATTTACAGACCATCGCCCTTTAACTTTTGAGTTTAATAAAATCTCAGACTCATGTTCTCCCCTCCGACTCAGGCTTCTCGATTTCGTATCGCAGTTCAGTAGTGATATCAGACATATTTCAGGATCTGATAACTCTGTGGCAGACGCTCTTTCAAGAATTAATGCACTTAATCTTTCAATCACTGATCTTCAACATTTAGCCAATAGTCAAACCAATGATAAAGAACTTAACTTCCAACGACTGCTCTATCAATTTAAAACTTTTAAAAATAGGATATGCTCTTGAAATATTCAGCGATATCCGAGGAGAAAAAATACAGCCTTATGTGCCAGAGAGGCTTCGCTTTGAAGTATTTAGCTCTCTCCATAATCTCTTCCATCCAGGTATTCGTGCTACAAAGCGTCTCATCCTAGACCGCTTTTTTGGCCATACATGCTGAAAGACATCACTAAATGGACACGATCTTGCTTAGCTTGCCAATGATCCAAAGTCCAGAGGCATACAGTGAGCCCCATACAACCTTTCGCTTCAGCCCCTGAATGATTTCAATACATACATGTTGATCTAGTTGGACCATTTCCACCATCGGATAGCTTTACCTACCTGTTGACATGCATCGAACACTACAACCGTTGGCCGGAGGCCATTCCTCTCAGTTATATGTCTGAGGAAACAGTGCCAAAATGCTTCATCGCTAACTGGGTATCACGCTTTGGAGTACCTTCTATCCTAACCACAGATCAAAGACGCCAGTTCAAAGTCTCATATTTTCTCCAGCTTAAAATCCATGTTAGGAATACAGCTCATCCAAACTACTCCGTACCACACTTCTTCGAATGGTATGGTTGAACGGCTCCATCGTTCCCTCAAACAAGCTCATTGAATCCACGATACCAAATGGACAGAGTCATTACCAGTGATCCTGTTGGGTCTACGAACATACATCAAGAAGGACCTCAATATATCTTGTGCTGAAATGGTGTTTGGAAAAACCATTGTGTTACCAGCAGAATTTTTTGAGCCTTCAAGTAGTGCTCCAAATGACCCTGCTGAGTGTCTCTTAAAATTGAGAGAAACATTCAGAACTCTTAAGCCAGCTCCTGCTTCTTGTCATTCATCTACCTCATGCTTCGTGTATGCAGCCCTCAACACCTGCTTTCTTTGGCAGAGTTGATAGATTAAAGCCATCATGGACAGCATCTTATCAAGGACCGTTTGAGGTTCTGAAAAGGACTGACAAGCATTTTACCATCAAGAGGAATGACAGGACAACCACGATAAGCATTGATCGGCTTAAATCATCTTTCCTGTTGAACGACACCATTTCGACAAAAGAGCCTTTCCCTGTGCAGAAAAGGAATAGTCCAGTTGTGCACGCTTCTAGATTTGATTCCAATGTGCCCGTACATACCACGACTCGCTTTGGTAGAAAAGTTAAGTTTAAACCAAAATTCTTGTGATTTTTGATAAACTTTAGGTAAAACTAAGGAACTTTTCTCTTGTGCCAAACTCTTAACTGCCGTACCTTTGGTACTCAGGGGGGGAGTACTGTGACGTGCCTCTGAAACCCCTTAAATTCCCCGTAACTGGGATCAGCTTGCAGCAGAGAGAAGTAAACTGATATGATCAAACATGAAGAAACCCGATCTCCTCCTGAGAAGAACACAGTCTCTCTCTCGCTCTCTGACTGGCGCTCTTCCCTTACTTATTTTATTAATGTAATTTCTGTAATGACCTTTAATGTAATTTTAAATTAAAAATATGTAATTAATACGTTAACCTTCTGTCTCATTTCTATTTTTATGGCATGAATTAAATTTTCACTTAAATCACTACTCCATACTATTATGCGCTTTAACATAAAATCAGCTTGATTTATGAGGAGAGGAACTGCTCTTGAGAATTAAGTGGTTGAATAGGTTGGGGGAGCAGTGTTGGGTTTTTGATTTCAGCTGGGTTAGGTAAATCGAGAGTGCTCCTGTTGGAATGCTTATTGTAAGAAAGCCGACTTAAATTTTATACGCGTGCATTTTTTACCTTGTAATTTTGTAATTCTGAATCTGGCAACAGTGAGTTATGTTTTATGTTTTGAGTTGAACGATGTGTGGAATGTTCTATGTTTGTAGTAAGATGTATTTAAAATGTGAATAGAGTAAATAAAATAGTGTTAGAAAGTATTAAGAGTTTATCGAGTTATAGCTTTCTACATTACATGAGTTTTGAGGTTTAGAAATATCGGTTAGTTATTGAGTTCCAGTTTATCGGTGTTTCAATATTTATGATTATGGGGGAATGAGGTGGAAATAATTGTTACAAGTTTGATATGGTAATGGATGTGTTCCTATTACGTAATGCCTCAACTTGAAAATGCTTTCATTTCTTGCGCTTTCCGCTTTCCAGATGGAACATGTGACATGAGCCAAATCAACCATTAATTAAATTCTACGAACTCCAAAAGTGGAGTTCACTTTTTTCATGGGAATCGAATCACACTAAAGTTTGCTCATTGCTTCTACACTTAATATTTTTCATTTTAGTAGGAATTAGATATACATTTGAAAGAATTTGATTGAAACTACCAGGGATTTGAAATTGTAAGTCAAAATAGCAATTACAGGATTGTAATAAATAAATAGTTCTGCTAGCGTATCTTATGTCCCTTTTTCTCGAAAGGGGCTAGTTAAATTTGAACAATGATGTGTCACACGCCACATGATCCCCATTATTTAAAGAATCTAACATATCTATAGGAAAAAATAAACTTTAGTGTTAGGGATATTCGACTCTGTAAATCAGAAAAGTACAACGCTTTAAAGTTAAATGATTTAACACTTATTCATGTTTCGTTTTGACTCTTTATACAAGTTAATTTCTCATAATAACAATTAACAATTGAAAACTTGTGTATCAATTGTAATTTTCCCTCACTGGTCATTACGGGAATGTAATGAGCAAAATAGGTAAAGAAACTTTGTTAAGGACATATGTTATGTGCTAAAAATTCGATTTAGCAAATTCCGATCCATAACAACATCAAGCCATGATATCGTTTAATATAAAACAATGAAAAAAAAAGAAAATGGAAATTTAAAAAAAATAAAAAATTTTATTGTAAATATTCTTAAATAAGTTTATAACTTTAAAACTGTAAGAAACTATTCATAATTAGGTAAAATATAAATGAAAAGCGTTTGAACTTTTGTGCCACAAATCACCCTACAATACTTATCTTTTGCTCGATCAATAACAAATTAAAGCCTTTGAAATAAACTGCTGTATTTTAACAGTTATGTTATGAATTTCAAAAAACTTAATAATTTTTTCTTGCATCATATATCATTTATCAAGCTTTAATTTCAACAAAATTTTTAATCAGATCTTTTGTATTTGAAGAGAACAATAATATTTTTCTTTACAAAGACTATTATTCAACATATTATAACTGTTTTCACAGGATACAGATATAATTGTGTTAAAAATCTTTCATTAATTAAAATTTTTAAAATGTCTTTTCTCGAGCTGTGAATGAAATACTCGAAGAAAACTGAAAAATATTGATAAACCTTTCGAAAATCATTTAAAAAGTAAAAGATTAAGAAAAATGAGTTATTTGAAAGAGGAAAAGAGAAGAAGTTAACACATAAAATTCGCCATTATAATTTGAGCAATAAATTACTTGATATCGTGAAGAATTTAAATTATTTTCAAGACACTATTTGCAGTGAACATAATATGTTTTACAATTAATTGAAATACGATTAACAATACCATTTAAATATTTGTTTAAAAATGCTTTTGTGTTGTAGGAACATTTGATGCAATCAAGGATTTAAATGATACTTCAAACGATAACTATTCTTTGTTGTATCTTACAAGAACAGAAAATGTTTTCTTCTATTTTACTCTATAAAATATCTAAATAATAGGTGGGGTTTGAAAATTAATACATGAAACTAAATTTCTTAAGATCTTGCATTGGGGGTGTTTAAAGTTTGTGAGGAATATGGATAAGAAAGGATTATAATAAATAAAATAAAGAGAAAAATAGAATCTTGCTTGTAGAGGTTCAGTCTATAGTTTTCTATACTATTCTCACAAATTGATAAGTGAGAGATGGTGAAGTTTTATGGCACGAGAACCAGATATACGGCTTTGCTGCACCAAACAAGGTGAAACTATGATCTAGATGTTTGAAAAACGGAAGAAAAAAAATTGGTTGTCAAAAAGAAGAGTCGAAACATCGCTATCGTATCCCCGGGACGCTTCACCCATGCCTACCCCAGACAGTAAACTCCATGGGAGAGAAAAAGAACACTATGGTACCTCGAGATCGTGATCACAAATTGATAAACTCTGGCGTTCCATTATTATTAAATAATATTTTTTCATATTTTTAACAATTATCAACTGCTTCAATGATAAAACTGTAATTTCTAAATAAAATGGAATGCAGTAAATATTCTTTACAGCGTGTTTGGCATACCTCCTTCTCTCTAGAATATAAATCTTCCTGTGGCGTGGTGTGGATGTTAGGAGAGGGGGGTGCCGGCTCAGGTGTCGTCCTCGTCACTTGACCGTGGTTCAAAATTACGAGGTCTGTCGCCAATAACCCTCGTGTTGCTTCTAGTGCGACGTTAATAAAACTAAACTAAACTAAACTAAAATATAAAATCTCTTTAAATTTTTAATTTCTTTAACAGTATTTAAAATATTATTTAAAGAGTATTGTAAAATTTTTAAAAATGTGAACGAGCTCGAAATGGTGTAAAGAATATATTTTTTGAAAATACAGTCAATATGAGGGGTATAATCGCATTTAAAACTTTTTAATGTAGCAGAACTTGAAACTGTGATGTAAGGAATTAATTTTTCAAAAATGTAATTATTACAAAATATATAATTGTATTTGAAACCTTTTACGAGAGAATATATTATTTTAAAATACGATCAATAACTTAACAATAATCAAGTGATTCGCGAGCTCCAGTTCTTAAGACTCTTCGCTTAATTTGATTATGTTTATAATCATGAAAATTTATTTTACAACGTTTTTCTGTATTTCACTTGGTGTGTGTGAGTGTGTGTATCATCAAATTTTCGATCGTTAATTTAACCAACTTCCCATCAAGCTAGAGCTTTGAAATTTTGGGAATCGTTCGTACTCCCCTAACAATGCAATATTTAGAGGTTTGCGACAAGTTTTAACACATATTTTTTTTAAATAATGCAGTTTAGCCCAATCACTTGGCGCAATTTGA
>BMAW01054125.1:619630-666734 GCA_019974015.1 Nephila pilipes
TGGGAATCGTTCGTACTCGCCTAACAATGCAATATTTAGACGTTTGCGACAAGTTTTAACTCATATTTTTTTTAAATAATGCAGTTTAGCCCAATCACTTGGCGCAATTTGAATAATTGCCAAACTTGGCGAATTTTTTTTTTTTTGCTGAATGTTAAGTCCGCTTCGCGGACCAATTTAGCAACATTTGGCAAAATACCGCCAAATAATTCCTGTCTCCAAGAGTGGTTTGACTAAACTGTATTCCAACCATTTAATTTACCGGATTAATTAATTTTAGTTAGTTTTAACGTTGTTATGTATTTCACTTGGTGTGTGTCTGTATGTATGTGTATCAGTGTGTCATCAAATTGTCTATTGTTAATTTAACCAACTTCCCATCAAGCTAGAGCTCTGAAATTTTGGGAATCGTTCTTATTGCCTAACAATGCAATATTTAGATAATTGCGACCAGTTTTAACTAATATTTTAATAATTTTTTAATAAACTTTGCCACTATATAAAAACGTTGTTTTTAAAAACGAAGGTTTTTATTTCGAATTATTTTTTTAAAAACGTTTTTCTGAATTTCACTTGGTGTGTGTGTGTGTGTGTCATCAAATTTTCGATCGTTAATTTAACCAACTTCCCATCAAGTTAGAGCTCTGAAATTTTGGGAACCGTTCTTACTTGCCTAGCAATGCAATATTTAGATATTTGTGACCAGTTTTAACTAATATTTCAATAATTCTTTTTAATAAACTTTGCCACCATATAAAAACGTTGTTTTTAAAAATGTTGGTTTTTATCTCGAACTATTTAGAATTTACCTATCTATCACTGGTGTGTATTAATAATACAAATTTGACATGAAATAAGGGGGGGGAGAGAAGAGAGATAATATATGAGATATGCACAGGATGAAATTTTTCTTATTATTAAATTTTTAAAATTAAACTTTTATTATTACTTTTTTCATAATACGAATCAATTACCAATTATATAATTGTATTTGGAATTTCTTTATGAGAGAATGTACTTTTTTAAATACTATCAGTATAAAATATATATTAGAAATTTTTTTATGTAGAGGAGCTCGAAACTAATGTAAAGAATTTTTTTTTAAAATGCAGTTATTTTAAAAGGTATAATTGTTTTTGAACTTTTTTATGTAACTGAAGAATAAACCTTATTACGCTAGTTTCAAGACACTTTTTGATTCGTTATTGTGTATGACATATTCTCAATGGACTAAATTCATGTAACGTCACGATCACATTATAACATGATCACGTGATACCTGCTGATGTAAACAAGTAGTATTTGTTTGTTTTGCACTGCATTTGTGAAATGTGCAACGCTTCATAAGCTTAAGTAACTTACATTTTACTAAATATATCATTTTTTAATTGAATGAGAATTTATCACAAAACTTTGTTTTATATATATTTCACCTTAAATATATAAATTGAAAAATCAAAATTTTGATTTGCTGTAGTATAAAGGTTTCGAATCCTTATTCTATCAGCAAGCTGAATTAATGGCTGGAAATTTATTTGGTTTATATACAGATATTTTGTTATATTTATGAAAACATTCTAATTTAACTGCGATTTTCTAGTATTTAAGAAAAACTATTTTTACTGTTGTTCTTTAAAATTTAATATAATAATATTATTTGAAGAAAATTTGTAGATTTTTAATATTTCAGTTCTTTTTTTTTTTTACATTTGTTTAAATTTGCGGTATTGGGAAGCACACACATGGTAGGGAATTTCATTTTATTATGTATTTGTTTTTTGAATGAAATACAGAAGAGCATTATTTAAAATAAAATTTGATGCTTGCATTTCTTTTTATTCAATTAAAATGCCATCTTGTTTCAAAATTTGTCTTCCGCAACGACGATTTCTACATTTCCTTTCGTTCGATGAAAACGCCAGCTTATTACGAAATTTGTTTTCCACAGACGATGCCATCTTTTTTCCGCTTATGGAAGAATCGAGTTTAAAATACTCGCTTTTGGTGCCAATATGGCGCGATGTCAAAATATTTGCCAAATGGCCCCGGTAAACTATGACTTTAAAAAAAAAACTATAATTCAGGAACAAAATACCTATCAGAACAGAATCATCCTGATAAATAAGACGTCTTTATAATATCAAAGATACTATAATTCAGAAAAGTTTAAGTACACTTTAACAATTCACGATTTTCAGAGGGCTTAGAATAATTACAATACTAGAATAAATATGGCCTTTATCTGTAAAATGTTAGAATTAACCGATGATCTGTTGATACATAACAATATTTATAAATGAAATAATTTGAAATATAAAATAAGCTTAATCAAAATAAAAAGGTGAAAATAACTCAATGGCCGTTAACAGTTCAAAATGTATCTTCTTAAAGCAGAAAATACTTTAAAGCTTGTGACATAATTATACAAACAAACGATGGAAGCAAGTTTAAATAAAATACTTTCCCCTGACTCCACAGAGTGTGGTCGTTTCCATTGTTCTTATCTGGAACTTCACCCATGACGGTAATCCTAATCCTATGGACCGGCAGAGACCGACAGCTGCCCGCCCGGCCAATTTACACGTGTGGGGAGCCAAATACAATCTATTCCCATGGACTCTCATAAGGACTTTTTCATTCAAGTATTCTCTTGCATCTTCTTGTGACTTTCCCTGCTACAAATTTTATTGAATATTTGGACTGGTTTTTTTTTTCCCTTGGACTTTCATATGCTCATCACCTTTGGTGGGTTAGCGTACTAGTGGGAGCTACGCCCCATTGAAACCTTGTTTGTTCTTAGGACTATTTTTTTAATTCATACAAATTCGCTATCCTAGTTTCTATCCTGTGGATTACCATGCCAAGCTACCTGGATCTCAAATCGACTGTTGCTGGATTGCTAAAACCAGAGAAGGTAAGGGCCATTTTCGGTAACTCGATAATTACTCCTGAAACCTGTAAAGATTTTTTTCTTTAATCACAATTTAGGCAATCTTCATCAAATTCTCTTCTTAATATTGGATACCTTTCAGTTAAGATTGAACTTCTCCGTAAAAGAAAAACACTCAATCAATGCTATCGCTATCAAAGTTAGTTTCACTATTTTTATTTCTAGATTCTGCACTAAGGAATTTAAATGTGTGAAACGAGGAGATAATCATCCAACTCATAGCTGCACCAAAGCACATGAATGCCTCCCTCCCTCCAAATTCTGTAACTGCGGAGGAGATCATACTGCAAATTTCTCTGGTTGCCCCAAAAATCCTATGAATTTCAAACCCTCTCCCCCACCAACCACAAACTACTGGGAACAACGACGTAAAAATTACAAAAATAAAGGTAGCCAAAGCGAGAAAAACACCCCACCTACCAATGACAGTCAACCTTCATGTCTTCCCTTCGTTAATGAAATTAAAAAATTCTTCAAAAATTTTAAGTTTGATAAAATAATGGAAACTTACCAACAATTTAAATTAATAAGACAAATATTCGTTGCTAATAAGCTTGATTTATTTCAAAAATTGAAAAATCATTCCAAGTCATTTGCAGTATGATGTCCATCTGGTTCTAAAATATAATATGTTAAATAAACTACCCCCATCCCTCCTGATTGCCAGTTGGAATGCAAATGGCATTAAATAAAAAATAGGAGACCTCCAAACTTTCATAGATGATTACAACCCAGACATCTTAGGAGTCCAGGAAACTCACTTCAAACCCTCAAAAAAATTTAAAATTCCAAATTATAATTTATACCGTTCTGACAGATCAACCCATCGGGGCGGAGGCACTGAAATCTTAATTAAAAATAGGATTCATCATCATATGGTTATTAAAAATACCTCCACCTCTGAAAATACCACCATCCATATCCAGGGACGTCTTAAGGCATGGGCCAACTGGGACAGAGCCCAGGACCTCACCTTTGAGGGGTCCTCTTCTCGTTTAGTACTCGGCTTCAATAAGACCATGATCAGAATAATTTTAATCGTCAAATATTATTCCTGGACGTGACTGGTTGAAGACAGTTACTGGTACATTAAATACTTATATTTACAATGTTTGTTGAGAATCAGGGGCAAATATTAGTTTTATTTCTAAAGCGAGATATGTCCAATTAATTGATAATAATGCTGCTGTGGGAAGGACAGTCACAGGCATAACAGATACTCTCTCCAGCGGCCTTTTATTTATTTGCACACATGAGTTAAAGATCGCTCATGAATGGCCCCAACAGAAGTGACAAAAACACATTCCATATTTTATAACAGTGGTCAGGCTAATAAAAAGAGGGTTGAAATGACTAAAGGAAAACACACTTTTTCGAAGAAACGAGTGACTTACAGTTCTAAATCGACAATTCCTTCCTTTAAATTTAATTTCTTTGACATAGCAAAAGATTTGTGTTTTTTTTTAAAAAAAATCTCCGTTATTTTTAGGATATTAATAAAAAGGGAGCCATCATTTACTAAATTATTCGTAATTTTTCTGTATATCATCTTGTACCGGCTTAAAAGTGGATTCTAAGCTATAACTCGTCATTTATTTTTTAAAAACTTATTATTTTATTTTAAGACTTCACTCATGCGAAAAATAAGTACTCCAATTAGTGTTGAGATAAAACCTTTAAGGCTCCCGTCGTAACGACACCAAGACATCCCGAGAGTTATGTTAATCCTATGGAGTTTCGAACTTTTCTATTTACATCTAGGGTATTGCGTTTAATTGACTGGAATAAAATGCATTCGAAAGAGCGAAAAAAATAAATTTTTCTCTGGTTTTCGATTTTTAAAAAAAAATTGCAATTTTTTTTAAATATTTATTAAAGATCTGAAAATTCCCATCCCACGCACTAAAATGATTATAAAAATATTTTCAATCATTGGAGAAAAAAATAAAACCAGGTAACCTATGCTCTTTCAAATTCAGAAACATTAAAATTTTAAATTCCCTTACTTGCAAGTAATTCGAAAAGACAGCATTGCACATTTGAGAAAAGAGGAAAAAGAAAACTTTTAACTCCTCCTTTATGCGTAAGGATACATAAAATTGCCCCGTGTCTCATTGGTGAACAGTGATTAATGACTCGTTCAGTGGATTTCGCACTAGAAATGAAGCTTTTTTCAGAATTCGTAGTGTGTTTGAAAGCTATTTATAATCATGTCGTTTTTTAGCAAACTAGAAACTACATTTGAAAATTCAGAAACTGCATTTTTAAATTAATCTATCCTCTTAATAATCTCCTCCTTAAATTATTTATCAGCTTTTTATTTGTTTTCTTTGCTTGTTTTAATTGCCACTTCATAATTATATAACTAAGGGGGGGGGATTGTTATTTAAACCTGTTTGTGCGTCTTTTTTTTTTTTTGTGCATGTAACTTATTGAGAGCATAATTTATTTTAATAGTCCAAAATAAAAATTCCTTACTTCTATCAACTTTCAATTAACTGTATATACCTACATAAAATATAATTTATAAAATTATTAATATATCTACACGAAAAGATTTACTCTTTTATTTTATGGTATGTCCAAAATTGTGCGCCCATTGAGAGATTTTTGCAATTTATTAATATTAATGGACTTACTGCAGAGTATGGATGTCATGTAGCCTAGTGGTCATGGTTTCAGATTCGTGACTGGCGGTTTTCGTTCAGTCGCGAGTTCGATCCTTGGCCGCCAAAAACCCACCGTGTAGCCGGGGTGATGCATGTCAAATCTGTCGGGACCCAAAGTCCTCCCGTTGGAGTGGTGTGGATGTTAGGAGAGGGGGTTCCAGCTCAGGTCACTTGATCGAGGTTCAAAATTACGAGGTAAGTCGCCAATAACCCTAGTGTTGCTTCTAGTGCGACACTAATAAAAAAAAAACCTGATTGATGTCATGGTTTAATTTTTGGGAAATAACAACATTTCCCTCAGTTATTGTAGAGGTTAGTGAAGCGACAATGCTTCGAATATGTCTGGGAAATATTCAGGGTTGCAAGCCCTTCTTCAAGAAAAAAATAAACATGCTATATACGTACCATGCGCAGGACATTCTTTGAATTCAATTGGCATTCAAGCAGTAGAATGTAACTATAATGTAACAATTTACTTTGAATTTGTCCAGAATCTTTATAATTTTTTCTCATGGTCAATCCGTCTTCGGAATATACTAACATTAAACTTAATCAGTGACAGAAATAAAATTGTACTGAAAAACCTATCAAAAACACGTTGGTCAGCACGCGCAGATGCAATTAAAGTCTTAACTCCGGATATTCAGAAATTGTCATGAGCCTAAAAATCTCATCCTCATTATAAATAATTTATTCATTTTCCTATTCTCTTTCCTCTCCCTTTTCTTTTATTTATATTTTTTTTTCTAAATTCATATGTGCATTAAGCACATTTTTAATATGCTTATTTCTATATTAATATATATATATATATATATGAGGGCTTCAATATGATACTGAGAAAACAGTCCACCGGACTGGCACTCATTACTATTTGATTGTTGAAGTTTAATTAAGTTTAGCTTACCGAACGATATTTTAACGGCCGAATTAAACGAGAATAAGCTAATAGGTACATAAAAATATGCTTATATTATTTCCTGCCGAATATGAAGAATTGAATAAAGTAAGAAATATGATAATATTAAATATATTACTCGAAATAAAGTGGGAAAACAAGATATATATGACTAGCATATAGGAAATCCTATGTTAACACAGACCACCCAGTATGTTTATGAAACATATCACGTGATTCTGGGAATTTAGTCCATTGGATGATTGCCACAATGTTAATTACTCAGTTTTGAACATGGAACGTTAATTGCTCAGTTTTGCGACTTTGGCAGTTTTCGAAAAATCTTCAACCCCTCTAAGTAATGATTACCCCCTTTTCACCAAAAGAAAGCTATGGAACTAAACCATTTTCAAGCTTTGGTATTCAAGCCTTCATCTTTTCACTTCACAATATGTGACTGATTACATCTTTAATGTTTCAATTTCACAATTTAGTTAAATTGGGCATAAGGAAAACTGTAATCTCTATCACTTTTTTGTTATTGAATATATATATATATATATACATTATAATAACTTTTTTTTACATATTTTATATTTCTTAGAATTACGTTTTAAATTATCAAGAACGTAGGTTTTATGCACCGTAAGATCCTCTTTCACTTATATCATTAGAGCTTTTTACTGGAGATTTATCTTAAGCCCAAAAATAATAGTTTCTCTCTGTTAGCTTTAGCTATAATCAAAAAAAAAAAAAAAAATCTGAATGCACTTGGAATAATTCGAGATAAAAACCAACGTTTTTAAAAACAACGTTTTTATATGGTGGCAAAGTTTATTACAAAAAATATTGAAATATTAGTTAAAACTGGTCGCAAATATCTAAATATTGCATTGTTAGGCAAGTAAGAACGGTTCCCAAAATTTCAGAGCTCTAGCTTGATGGGAAGTTGGTTAAATTAATGATGGAAAATTTGATGACACACTGATACACACACAGATAGTCACACACCAAGTGAAATACATCAAAACGTTAGAACTAACTAAAACTAATTGATTCATCCGGTAAATTAAATGGTTGGAAGGCAGTTTTATCCAACCTCCCTTGGCGACAGGAATTATTTGGCGGTATTTTGCCAAATGTGGCTACCCTGGTCCATTTTACGGACTTAATGTTCAGCCAAAAAAAATCACCGAGTTTGGTACCAATTTTTAAAATCGTGCCAAGTGGTTGGGCAAAACTGCATTATTAAATAAAATATAAGTTAAAACTTGTCGCAAATGTCTAAATATTGCATTGTTAGGCGAGTACGAAAGATTCCCAAAATTTCAAAGCTCTAGCTTGATGGGAAGTTGGTTAAATTAACGATCGAAAATTTGATGACACACACACACACACCAAGTGAAATTCAGAAAAACGTTTTAAAATATTGTTGATCTGAATATAAAAGATAGAAGGAAAAATACTAAAGTCGGCTAAAAAAAAAAAAAAAAATGACGTCATAGATCAACTATTTCTTTACTGAGTCTTTGTACCCGTTATGATTTGAATTCTTGTATATTCTCGTCCCGTTACAAGAAACATTTAAATGTAAATATAAACAATAACAGTCTCGCATGCTTTGCGACACATACTTTTGAAGAGTTTATTGATTTTGATGTTTTAATCTATTTCAGCGAAGTTTTCTTGATAATGCCTAAGGAGAGGAGTATATTGCGAATGATTTTAACCAATTTCTTTAAAACATTCAAGATCTTGCCTCCAGATGGAAAATTTATGGGTCAAGATCATTTGGGAAACAAATATTACGAAGCACCTATTAGTTAGTTTTTTTTCTTATTTTCATTAAAAACAATATTTTACCATCTTCAAAATTACGAATAATAAATGTTTTTCAAATGCTTATGTTTGGATAGTTTCTAATACGAATCTTACGCGTTTTTTATAGTTTATTAGCATTTACTGCAAGGATGTCCAGCTTTTTAGGAAGTAAACACATTACTGTAAGCCACGCATAAAATCCGATGAGACTAACAATCGCCGATAAGCTAATAGAAAATCAAGACTGTAATATAAAAGCAGTTAGATATTTGATATTGTTTTTGAATTCTGGTAGTGGTTTCGTAATAGATTCAATGAAAGTATTTGCAATTTTCATTGAGTTATCAACATGCTCATTAGATATTTGGTTGAAGTTTATTTTTGACATGTTTCATCCTTGAAAATACCTGGTTACTTATGTAGGTGTAAAAAAATAAAAGTTATGTTTGTGTGGGGAGAAAATGATTGATTGGTTGGTTTTATGGGATTTAGAGTAACAAAGGCTTGTAGAGTGAAAAGGAAACGGTAAATGAATAAAAAAAAAATTGACGATTTCTTTTTGGAAATCTTGAATTCTGTTTTCAAATTCATGTATGAGAGTTAAAAATTAGGCTGCACATTTTTTGTCGTTCACAGGAATATGTTTAACTAATACATCAAACATTAAATTGTTTGTTTTAATTTGAGTTTAATTGTAGTTTATTTCATTTTAAATGTTGTTATTGTATGAAGTATTGTATTGATTAGGTGTTTTTCACTTGGAAGAGCTATGATTAATTCATTTATATGAGTGATCAAGTCTACTAAAAATCTGTAAACTAGTTTGTTTTGTCCAATTCTGGCACAAAATTTAGGTGGGCGATACTAAAGCCTAGCCGAGAAGTCTTTTCAATGTTTTACTGTAACTAAATCATTTTGCTTTCATCTCCTTAGTCAGCTTTAATAAATTTATTAAAGATTTATTTAATTATTTTTAGAATTGGTGATGATTCAATTCCTTGACCCTTATGAAATTTATAGAATTGATTACAACCTGTATGGTATCAGTTATCTTTAAAACTTTTGGGCATAAATTTTCTTGGCAAATTATGCTTCATGTTTGGGAGGCAATTGAAACATCTGTAAATTTTACAAGTCCATCTCTTATACCTAATATCATCGGGACACATCATTTTTCCTATTCATTGTTAACATAATTTCCCACAATTAATAAGGGAAATTGCTTTAAAATATTTTTCATTACTTCATGTAAATCTTTGAAATCAGTTGTATCTTTTAATAGCATGAACAAATCCTTTTTTTCAATGATATTATATTTGACATCAATAATAAAAATTAACAATATAACTGTATTCATTTTGTTACTTTTGTCTCTCTCATTAATATATAGTTGAAAATTAGCTCTTCTATCAAACTTTTTTTTGATAGGTTTTCCTATTCCATCAATTTGTTTATCTATAATCTGAAGAAACTAATTGATTATAATGAGAACTTTTTTCTTGACTAAATTAAATATTATATGCTCTGTATAATTTTTTTAATAAGCTTAGTATCAGGATATGATTTTTTTTTTTTTTTTTCTTATCTGGTTTGTAATAACATAACTATTTGTTATAATTGTCCATTAGAATTGTTTTTCTCAAAAAGGCGTTATTGTAACATTTCTTTCAGATTACATTATTTTCTATTTAAGACACATTTTCAGATACATTTTATAGCATGTTTTTGTGTATTATGCCTTTTCAAATTGTAATATTTGAAAATTAACTCAAATTTCTGACAAGTTGAGCAGATTGCTTTAATATTTGTCTTGATGAAAAGAAGTCATCTTTCTGCTTCTTATTGAGCAACTTTCTTTTGTAATTCTCTTATTTTGTATTTGGTTTTCCATAGAAATATCACAGAAGCAATGCTAAAATTATAAAAAAAAATATATGACTGTTAGGTATAATATTGCCCGTTGTGCTAATATACAAAGATTAATAACTTTGTTAAATTCATTGCTGAAATAAATTAAAAGGATAATAAGATTGTATTTATAATATAGATTTATAGTATGATGTTTTATAATTCGATATTTTTCATTGAAATTTCATAAACTTTGTAAATTTATGATCTTTTGATCAGCCTCATACTGGCCACTATTACGTTAAGTTTGATTTACTTGTTACACATTCTTTTTCAGTACTATGTTTTTATATTATTTATATTGTGCAAATTACTCTGTGTGCATTTTTTGGATAATTATATTCAAATATAAACAGTAGTTTTGAGGATGGATTTTTTTTTTTTACTTAAACAAAATATTTTTTTATTAGTTAAAAGAATTGGTACTTTTATCATTTAAATTTTTATTTTGCAAGTTAAATATACTTATTTCCTAACTTTCTTATTAGAAAGTAATTTTTTATCTTTGTAATTTAAAATCTTTCCTTTTTTTTTTAATCTTCGTAATTTGTTGAAATAATTAAAAATGTTTTTATATATTTAAAACTTTTGATAAAAGATTTATATATATATATATACACCCAACTCTTTTTTTTTACAGTTTGTTTTTACACGATTTTGAAATAACACAGTTCATCAATATACTTTTTTACATGAATTTTTTTACCCCCCAAATTTTTTCTGAGCATTCAACTACCTCTTTTTACCTCTTAATCATCTCTTGATCAGGATATTATAGCAGCATTTAAAATTTACTACATAAAGCAAACATTTAAATGTATTTTGGTCTCATTTGAAGAAAAAAATTTGACTGTTGTAGAAGCATGAAGATAGTTTACGATTATGGATTGTATTATACATGCTTCTTTTGCAATCAAATAGTTGCGCCAATCGACCTTAAATGCTTGTTGAAAATAGATTTTGCCAGCATGCATCAAAAGTGGAAGTTTTGTAGTACTAAAATCAGCAGTGTTTTCTAAAATAATAACTCTATCAATTGCAATTTGGTAGTGAAGGTTTTAACAACATGCAAACAGTTGACATCGAAGAATTGATACTAGTATGTCCTTAGTATGAGAACGATTTGATCGAATTTAAGAGTTTATGGTAATAAAAAAGTTGATAATGACGAAGTCGTAGATGAAGTTAAGCTATTAACAGCTGATTTAATTCACGAGGGCTTGAAATTTGTTACAAGTATGGAATATTTTCTTACTCATGATCCTGACATAGAGCATGTATTAAAATTTCAATGTAATCTTAAGTTTTGTGTAGCAGGACATCACGAAAATTATATAAGCAACTTGAGAAACCAAAAAAAAAAAAAAACCCAGCCGCTAATAACAGACTTGAGTAATAACAAAAAACCAACAGAGACTGTTAATAATGAATGGAATTCTTCATTTGAATCATAACCGACTGTTGTTCTAGACATATCTGACACTTCTACTGATGATAGCATTTTTGATATAGTTCATAACAAATATGCATGCTTGTGATCAAGTAGCGATGAATAGTTGTTAGTAGTTTTATTCCTAATTTCAATTTGAATTTTTCTATGTTATATGTACTAATAGACTGAATTTTCACTGTACACTAATTTTAATTTTTTTAGTAATAAAAATGAATTGTTTTTGTTTTATAAATATGTAATATAGATTTAATTCATTCATTCATTCATTTTTTTTTTTTTTTTGCATGCTTTTCTGAAGAATGTATCTACTGTGTAAAAAAAAGTTAGGTGTATATATATATATATATATACATACACACACACACATATATATATTATGACGTCTTTGTTTTAAATAAAAATAATTAAAATTTGTCTTAATGTAAATTTTTATATTGAATTATTTTCTTAGGTATTAATTGCACCTTTAAAATTTACTTTTATCAATTTAATAAACACATTTCACTGGTAAATATGTCAATGAATTTTTGTGTTTCTATGTTTATTTTACTCTTTTGTTTAAAGTTTAATTCTTTTTATCTAATTACAAGAAACATTTTTTTTTCTCAATGGGAAAATATTTCTGCAGAGATACTATTATAATAGCAATGATAATTTTACAAATTTTTCTAATTTTCTAAATAATTGTAAAGTTTCATTTTGTAAGCACTAAATTTTATTTTATTATACTGTCAATTTGAATGCAGGATTATAAAAGGGAAAGAGGTTGTATAAATGTAGGAATAGAAAAGTGGTTATATAGACTGATGAAACAAAATGTTCTTAATTTTTTTTCTGTTATTATCTTAATATGTATGATTTTTTTATATATATATATTATACACAGATGTTCATTCAATGAGAAAATCAGGAAATCGGTGGTTTGAACCAAAAACTGAAGGAGACTGGCAGCAAAATTTGCCTGCTGAGTGGGAAGGTAAATTTTCTTTAGAATTTCATTCATCGTAGATTTGTTCAGTAAAAGATTTACTTAATTGTATGTATTATAATTAAATTGTAACTTTTATTAAACTAATTTTAAAAAAAGAACTTTATTACCCAGGACACTTGACATCCTAATCTAATCTTCAATTCCTTTTCAAATCATTTGTGGTTTAGAGCAAGGATTGACAATGTTTTTGATATTGAGAATACAATAAAAAGTTTAAAACAATTAAGGGTATTGCTTTAAAAAAATAATCAAATTATTTAATTTTCTAATTAAATGTTACAATAAGTAGACAAAATAATTATGTTTTGAAATATGTATTTTTATGCACATTAAAAAAGTATGCTCATGTAATAATTATAAAATCTAAATTAAAAGTTCAGACATAAAATTACAAAATGATAAATTAAGTAAAATTTATTTAAGTATTGTTCTATGCACAATTTAATGCAAAATTTTACAGTTACAAAATTTTAAAGTATACAGTGGCTCCCAAAATTGAGTATACACCTATCACTCTCTTTTTGAAGGGCCTAAAATAATATTATTAAATACTTATTCAAGTTTAATATTTAAATAATATATAAATATTATAAAATGTACATTAAAAATGTGTTAGACTTAAGAAACAAATGTGAAGATTCAATAATATTTTAATTACCACTATTTTTGCATTGAAGCTATAAGTTTCTAACTCACAAAATTTAGTATACACCTAATATAATTTCTTAAATTTTTTTTAAAATGTTGATTAATATTTCATTGCATATCCTTTTGTGTTTAGAACACCTTTCAAATGATGTGCATTGATTTGAAAGATTTTATATTGTTTTGCTAGATATTTTTCCAATCTTTTTCATAATACTGTTTGTGACTGTTCTTTACTCCTAATATCATTCATTTAGAAAGGCTTTCCCTCCTGTGACCAGTAGTTTTCAATGACAATATGATCTAGAGATTAAGATGGTGTGTGCAATGCATTCTACAATAGCACAACAATCATAACTTAACAATTATAATTGTATGTTTTGTTTCATTTTTTCATTGAAACATACATTGCGACCAATTTCTAATGAATAGTTTAAAACACTTAATTTTGAATTATTCCTCAGTATGTCCAAGTATTTCATTTTATCCATGACTCCATTGATAAACACGATCTTTCTATGTCTTTTGCAAAATACAATCACAATAGAACCAAACCATTTCTATGCTTACAATGAGAATAGTGTTTTGGGGAAATGGTTGAGTTAGGCTCCTCCCAAATGTACCATCTGTCATTATTTTCAGAAACATTGAATTAGCTTTCATCACTGAATACTACATAATTCTTGAAATATTGAGGATTTGATATATACGTGGTTTTTAGCAAATGTGATCCTTTTCTCTGTGTTTGCTTTGAAAATGAAAGGTTTTTTTTCTAGATAATTTCTAAATTGTTTCTGCAGAAACACATCTTTCTGTTGCTGTTGACATAGATGAGGCAATTATTATAGAGATCATCTTAGGATTTGTTCTTATTTCTTTATTGCTGTTTCTCTTGGTTATGGAACTGAAAGATCCACTTTCTCCTCATCCAGATTTATTTGCAATTTGCTCAAAATTTTTATACTTGTACATAACTTTTTGTATCCACCTATAACTGTGCCTTATAAGTGACATTCTTGGAAAGAAAAAGAACATTGAAGTGAATTGAAGAAATGTGTATACTAATAGTTATAAGATTTGTTGGATGAAGTTTGTTTGTCAAATTATAAAAAAAAAAAAAAAAAAAAAAAAAAACTTGCTGAAAGATTAAAAGTTGCTCATCAAACAATTTTCCATTGTTTACAATCATTAGGAAAGAAATTCAAAGGAAGGAAAATGGGTTCTACTTACACTGAACAAAAAAAGCTGTAGTAGTCTGGGTCATGGTCACAAACGTTCTTATAGCTGTCATTCAAGGATTCAAGTTTTTGTATTACCAAAGACCCATTATGTAATGGGACTGAAGTTCATTAAATCTGTCAAAACTGTAAGTCCTCTCGTGTTGATGTGGTGCAGAAATTCAATGAAGAAAGTTCTAGCTCAGGCATCATACTCATCTCTTGAGTGAGGTTCAAAATTATGAGGTCACCCTCATGTTGCTGCAAAGTGTGACATTAATGAAGAATCAATCAATCACTTGAATGAAAGGCAAATAGAAAAATGAAAAATCACCAGTAAAATGTTACTTCAGCTGCATGAAAGAAGTTCTTTTCTTCATTGAATTTGACAGCCAATGAAAAGCGAATTTATTCATATAATCCCAAAAGCACTCTTAGGTTGATCCAGGCCAATCATCAATATCAATTGCAAGGTCATAATGCTGTGGTAAGAAGATTTTTTCTCTGTATTTGGTGGAATTAGGAAAATGTGGTGTATTATATGAGCTTCTAAAACCAAGTGAAATCTTTCATATTGTTTGCTACTGATAACAAATAATCAATTTGATCCATGCTTTAATTGTGAAATAAATAACTAAGATTAGTCAGAAGGTATGGCAAAGTATTTTTGCTTCATCATAATACACCAACACACTTCAAACAAGTTTTCATTAAAAGATATGGATTGCAAAATATTAACTCACCCATTGTATTCACCAGAGCTTGCTTCTTCAGATTACTTCTAGTTTTGATAGATGGTACACTGGAAAATGTGTAGCTAGTAATGGAAATTACTTTGAATAAACCATTTTTGATATTTTTGTTAAAATTATTGTGTTTTCTTTGATTACAAAATCCCTTTATTAATTGGTACACCTAGTATAAATTCAAAATTTATGAATGATTGAAATTTCAAAATTTATCGTGATTTATGAAATGTATGAACATATCTTTTGAAAAGTTTTTGTAGTCTCCAAAATCAGCTTTTATTGTTAAATGAATCTATTTAAGTTTCAGATATATGTGCAATTTCAAATGTCTATGTAATAGGCTGAAAAGTTCTCAGAATTGTTGCCAAATGTCAGGCATGTGTATCCCAGGGGGGAATATCTTTTTCTGAGGTTGGCAGAACTTGTGAAAAGAGTCTGGGCTACATATGAACCATTTCCATTGTTGTCAGCGAAAATTACAGCTTATTTTTGAAAAAGTAATGTTTGTATTAATCAGATTTTGAAATATTGTCTTCAGAGCAGCATGCCAACATTATATTCTGCATTGATGGAGAAATCACTCTATTAGACAATTAAAATGCTTAAGAGAGCATATAGAAATGATATGATGAAAAAAAACAACAATGTACAAGTGGCATAAGTGTTTTTTGTCATGGTAGGTCAAGGATTGAAGATGATTCTCTTTTACCTGAGACGAGAATTTTAAGCTTGTTTGACAAATTGAATGTAGATAGACATATAACTGCCAACAATGAATTATATACGGAGATCTTTCGATGGCTATATGATGCAGTCATATGAAAACAAATGAAAGATGGGCAGGAAGTGATTGATTTTTTATGCATAATATTGCTTCACTTCATTGCTCCCATATCATGAAAAAGTACTTTGCTAGGCGTAGTGTTACATCTCTGAAACATCTACCCTGTTCTCCCAATGTGACACCATCAGATAATTGATAATAAAAATAAAATTGAATTTCTGTAAAATTTTCTATGAAACTGAAAATAAAATTGAAGGGTTACCATTTTTCTCAATCAGGAGAAGTTATGTAAAATATGATGAAGCTGCTTAAGGCATTTTCTAAAAATGGGTTTCCAGAAGTGAGAAGTGTTTTGAACAGCTATATGAATGATAGAATAAGTATGCTAATGCGGGAGGATAGTATTTTTAAGTAAAATAAGGTTAACAAATATTACTGTAAATAATTTCAATAAATTATCATTGACCAATTCATGGGAACTTTTTGATCTTTGTAGTAGTTTGTATGTACAAGTCAACATCAATAACAAGAGGAATACTAAATCTATTAACAAACTTATTAGAATTATTACAAGTAAAATGATTTGATACCACTGCTTTTTTTAGTCACAAGCCAAACATTCTTAACATTTTTTGAAACATTCATTTGTTTACAAAAAGGATAAATTCTGCTTTTTTAAATTTCTAATTTTAGCTCTTTTTATTACATGAGTGCTTTGTTTCAAATTTCAATATTGTTTCCATTTCATTGTAAAATTAATCTCTTAACAAATGTCGATATGTAACTTTTTCAGATATGCTAAGCCAACCTTTAAAATTATTAATTAAAAGTTATTATGCTTAGTAATTGTTATGATTTTATTCACTTAAAATGTATAAATTTTATGAAATAAAAAGTTCTGGGGAGTGTTCAAAGTTAATCAAAACAACTTGTGAGGACTTCAAAAGTGCTTTCAAAGAGAGAGTGAAACACAGAAGATAATCAGAGAGGAACTGCCAAAACAATTTCAGGAGACTGGTAAGCTTTAACCAGCAGTGAGTGGTAACCTTCAGGCATTGAATGTTATGTAGAAGTTCAAAAATGTTGAAATATTTTATTGCTTCAAATTACTAATGATCATCTTAAATAAAATTTATGTTATATTAGCAGGCCTATAACCAGAGAGAGGTCAGGTCAAACATAACAGGAAAAATATTTGCCATACTGATATATTCCTTTATTTATCCTTTTTAAATTTTAATTTTTAAATACGTTTTTTGAAAATAAATATTAAAGAAACAATTTTAAAAGTGATAACCATGAGACATTTCTTGAATTCTTTAGTTAAAAAATTCCCTAATGTGCAATAATATTTCAATAATAATTTTAACATAATATTGTTATAGCGGTAATAGTATAGTATATAACATAATTCTGTTATTTATTATTAAATAATTTATTAATAGAACTCTGAAAGATGGGTCCAAATATAGGATTAACTGGAAAAATATTGGAATTTCTATCTGCTGTATTAAGAATGATAGTGTGTTAAAGAGTCCCTTCTATATAGAGTAATAACAAAAGTGTGCTTACAAATATCACAATTAATGAAATGCTTGAGAATGGGCTGGATACTTCACGTCTTCAAAATCAGTATTTTGATGGTATTAGCCTAACAAGTGACAGGAAAAAAGCAATAGTTGCTTGAAAAAAGAAATTGTGAAAAGAAACGTCTTTTATATTCAGTGTTGTAATCACAGATTGCATTTAGTAGTTTTTAAAACAATGTCTGAGGTACCTGAAGGAAGGAAAAAATTTTTATCAATGTGACTTGTCACATGATTTTTCTTTTTGAATGAGGCAAAATTGTGTCGTTATATGAAAGCTGAAACATAGATAGGTGTCAATTCCTTGCTAGAACCAGCTTTAGAGTAGAAACCTATCAATATTAAAAGTACTTTGTTTGTGAAGAAAAGTGCTAAGTTCTGTAAGAAGAGAGCATTTTTATAGTGAAGGTATAATGTTGTCACTTCAGTTTTTTACTTCTTTTTTTGTATTACTTTTCAACAAAAAGAAATCATGAGCTGTTGGATTCAACTTATAATGCACTTCATTCTCAGACTAATCTTAAGTGACGTAATTATAATTATTAAATGTGTGAAACAAGAAATCACTGAGTTTAGAAATGACACAAGACTGTGAACTTATTAATTATGCAGTTGGATGAATGAAAAATATCTTTTACTAGATATTGAGAATGCAAAACTCAAGATAGAAAATCTTCAGCCTCTAGGTGTAACTGTATCAGGCAATGAATAAACAAAGAAAAATGTCAATGATACAAACATATTTGTCCTGACAAACCAATGAATATAAAATAAAAACAGTGAAATGTTCAAGATGACCTACAAGTTATATGCACCACTGATAAGGTTGGGGTCAGTACAATAACTTGTGAATCAACATTTCTGTGTTAACTACCATAAATCGACTACAGAGGTTATCTATGTTGTAATAGCGATTAGAAAATCTGTTTTTAGAAGCAGTAAACTCATACCACTGCTTTTGATGATGCTCTAAAGAAATGTTCAATTATTTTGCAGTTATTTTAATTTAAGTTAGTAATAATGAATGAATTACTCCATAAAAATTATAAATTTTTACCTAGGTATACGTAGGGCCTTGTAAGAATGGAAGTAATTCATTGTTGCCAACTAGAATTCCATCAGAAGACCAAATTAAATAATTTTATTTAATTAATTTTTATATTGTGGGGATCCAGATTCTATAAGATTTTAACAATGAAAATAAGTTGTATTCTAATTTTGTATCCAAGATGTTTTATCCTTAAATATATATATGAATAAATTGTATAGTAAAATTCAGAATTAAAGTGGAGTTTCTGATTTCTAGAAGTGAAAAGAAAAATAATAGATTTTTAAGAATATATTTATCTTGCTCATCCTATAAAATCCAGTGCCATACCTAATGTTTGGTTCTAGTTATATGCCTGCATATTGGTACTTCAAAAAACGAAATTAATTTTTCATATTTGTGCTTTCCTTTCCTTTTCAAAGTAAAAGAAACTTTACAAGTCTTAAAAATATTACATTGAAATTTTTCCCCCCATTCTATAGCTTGGTTGCGAGGGAGACGTCGAGATGCCCCGACAGAAGAAGTGAGTAGCTTTGTTTATTGTGTTTAAAATAACAGATTTTAAACAGTTTGTTTTTAGTATTTTACAACAACAAATTAATGTATTGCATTATGTAAATCTCTTTTTTGCCCCAATAAATTGTACTCACTGAAATTTAATCTTATAAAATGAATATATTGAGATACTTCTCCCCTTATTAACTTCTATCCCCCCTTTCCATATATTTGCTATTCATATCTCAAAAATTTATTTTGAAAAACTAAACAGTTCTGTACATAATAATACAACTATATAATTTAATTCTTTGATGAGTTTCATGCAGGTTTGATTTTTAAAAAGATTTTATTGTAATTATGTTTTTCATGTTGACATTGTGGTTTCTCCCTGTTATTACTCCCTTTCGTCATCTTAAATTACAGACTCAAAAATCTAAGTACAGATATACCCAGTTTTCAATCTATTAAAACAAGGTATTCTTCAAATCACTTATTTATTTATTCTATCAAGAGCAATGCTCTCCATCAGTTCACGGTTCCTCACTGTGTTTACTAACAAGTCTTATATACATAAATATGAAATAAAGATATCTTCAACATCAACAAGGCAGAGTCAGATTTTTACTCTTGCAATATCAAATTATGTTTCACACATGCACAAGTATATTCCACTCTCAACTCAATTTCTTCTCACTCCTGCTAACTTTGGCATAAAATATAATTATCTGTTTTTCACTATCACTTCATTACACTTCTTGAGTCAAACTAATTTGCATAATCACATTTCATCTGATTGGGTCAAAGTTTTATTTTTGGTAAAATTTCATTATAGAGAGTCTCCAAGGTAATTAACAGAAGAATACAATTTGACCATGATATAGAATTTTCTAATATGTTTCAGTTTTTAGTTTTACTTTTTATTTATGAATTCTCTAAATGAATGTGGACTGTTTACTTTTCTACTATTTGCAAACGTTATTATTACCTTGAATTTTTTTTTTAAATCTGAAAAAAAATTACCATTTTAGTTGGGTGCAGTGTTATATGTGTGTTTGTGTGTCTGTCTATCTGCCCTGGCCTGGCCTGGCCTGCCTGTCCTTTCTTTAAAAAAACTTTAAATAATATTTTCGATTATGAAAAAAATAAAAGAAAATAGTACCAGAAAAAATAGCTAGAAGATAAAATTCAATTCATTGATAAGTGGAAACCAAGGTAAGAAAAACAATGAAAACAAAAATCAAAAAGAAAATGAAGTGTAATATTTATAAGTTCTGAACCTGTTTATAATAGATTTGCTGATTAAACATGTTTTACGGGCCCAATATGATCAACAGAAAAATGTTATTAACAAATTTAAAAGTTCCGTAAAAAAACAAAATGCAAAAAGATCCCCATTGTAATAGAAGAAATCAAATAAAAAATATGTACTGATAAAAAGATATACTAAACATTAACCAACAAGAATGGAAAACGAAAAGTTAAAAATTAATCAGCCTGGTTAAAAAAAGTTACACGAGATTAATTGCCTATCAACAACAAAATATGAATGTAATACTAACGAAACAAGATTTTCCTGCTCTTGTTTGTACTGGAAATCTTACAATGCCTTCTATCAGAGAGAAAAAGTACTTATGCAGAGAATTTTAAAAACTTTAAAAAATAATAACAAATTTTGTGGAAAAGAAAATTTAAAAGAGGAAGAAGAAAATTAAAAAACATATATACATAAAGGAAAAAAACACCCAAGTGTAAAACAAAAATGAAATCTGTAATTATATTTTAAATTACTGTTGAAGAAATTCGTAGAAAATTCTGCTTGCTAACAAGTTTTCCAAAATTTATCCAGGTTAGTTAAATATCCTATATATTAGTCACAGGTCTAAAATGACACAAAATTTGGTTATAAATTATATTCCTAAAAATATTCAAATTTAATGAACTCCCAAATAAGGGAATATCCCTTTATGAATCTCAAAGGAGAAAAGATCCTTTTTATTATGTATATTGCACGAAATTTTATTATCTTATATTCTTTAAAAAATATCAACTAATTCCAGTTCAATTATATTATATAAATTTGCAATAAATTTAAATAATTTAGATAAAAAAAAAAGAGAAAGGTTTAACTCACAGAGAGATACATGCACACATATATTTGTATGTATAATGTTAGCGGAAATGGAATTCGGAAATGTCAGTGTAGGAGATGTATGTATTGAGTTACTGTGCAAAAATTGAAACAATATGTCTTATTCGAAAATCATAGACCAGTTAGAATTGCAACTTTAATCCCAAAAGTTATTCTATTGTTAAATAATAGCATAGAACTTTGAGTGATATGAATTTTGAAAAACATTAATCCAAAAATAATTGTTCTGCTTGAAATACTTATTGATAATACTTATTATATTACTGCTATTAATGTGATTAGAATAGTAAAGATAGATTAAAGAAATATACAGAAAGATTATGATGTAAAGAAGTATTTATTCTAGAAATAAAAAAATGTGTGTGTGCAGCTATTGTATTCTCACTATGTCTTAGAAAAACTATATTTATCATTATTTCACAATAAACTAGCTTGAAGGAAAACTTTGCATTGGTTATAAACAAATTAAGATACATATTTTTTTTAAATGTCAATTCAAATAAATAAAATGCTTTGGGTATCTTAGATTTCTTAATAGTGAAAAAAAAAATAAATAAAGGATTCTTCAGGATTCATTTTACATGTTTAAAGGATTGTGACCCAAAATTTTAGTAAAAAGCATTTTATCTCATTAAAAGGCACAATTTCAATTGTTTTATGGGTGTAACTTGTATGAGAAAGGATTGAAATCTTGTCTTCATAGATAGAATGAAAAATAAATCTTACATCAAAAGATTAACTCATTAACAGAAATGATATTGAACATTAGTTTTAATATCCACTCATAATAGGAAATTGTATTTAAATAATGAACTTAAATTGTTATTCTAACTCATGCTAAAACAAAAATTGTTGTAAAGAAAACTTCAGTTTTTCAGAAATTGTATTGGTTAATTGGAAAGTTTAAAAACTAAATTTTATAGTTTATTCTGTGTAAAGTATACTATTTTAAGACTGTGAAAAAAAAGTAATGACAATTAGTGTAGTTAAAAGTAATTCATTGTTCAGTAAAAACTTTTTTTTTTCATTCATTTTGAATTTGTGTGGAATTGAAAAGCAAAACTTAGTTTGATGGCTCTAAAGTGCATTTCACAAAAGCTATTGTATTAGACTGAATGAAATGATTATTGTATTAGACTGAATGTAATGCTATTGTATTAGACTGAATGAAAATTTTCTGGATATTATTCACCAAGTCAGAATCAAAAATTAAGAATAACGTCATGAATAAGTGATCTAGATTGTATATAATGAGTGAATATAAGAGATAAGGGAAATTATATACACCGTATAATTAAAAAAAAAAAAAAAAAAACCGATGCACCAAGAAGGAATTGTCCGATGGAGACAAAAATTGGCAGAGGAAAATTATGTACAAAATAAAAAATAATTAAAATTTCAGAAAAATTTAATGATTTATTTCAGAATTACATAGTTACAAAGTGATGAGCTCAATAAAGTGTTGACCCACCTCTAGCTTGGATGCAAGCTGCCACACGATATGGCATAGAGCTCCCTGATGGTCTCCTGCGGTATTCCTTGCCAAATTTACTCCAATTTTCGGGCTAGGTCATCAACATTCCCTGCTCGATTGGAGAGAGATCTAGCTGGCCAAGAAAGTGTTTGACAAGCTGTAAGATAGCTCATAGCAATACATGCCGTATGTGGTCTGGCATTATCTTGCTGAAAAATAAGGCAAGGGTACTGCAAAGAGAATGGTAGCAAAACAGGTCTCAGAATGTCCTCGACGTACCGCTGTGCAATAAGTGTGTCTCTAATTGAAACCAAAGGGGTCCGGCTATCAAGGGAAATGGCACCCCAGACCATAACTCCTGTTTGAGGGCCTGTGCGTAGTGAAAGAAGAATCGGCACGCTGACGTCTCCAGACACGTCTTCGATGATTGTCAGGACACAGTTGGAAGCGGTATTCTTCGCTAAACACTATACGTCCCCTGTAAGCATCATTCCAACCTGATCGAGCCAAGCAGTACTGTAATCTGGCTCGACAATGTGCAGGCGTGAGTGGCAGAGGCCGTAGCTGTCCGTACGAGCGTAGATTTCGCTTTATTAGCCGTCTGTGAATGGTCATGGTGGAAACTCGAATGCGGGTCGCACGTGTGAAGGTTGATAACGATGAATTAGGCGCTGTGACAGCTGATCTGACAATCACTCTGTCCTCCCGATCTGCTGTGACCCTAGGTCGACCGCTACCATCATGACGCTGAAATCTGCTATTGTCCACCCATTCTTGCGAGCACTTTCTAATCGCTGCATCGCTTCTATCCATATGACGAGCGATTCTCCGATTTGCCCAACCTGCCTCTTTCAGTCAAATGATACGACCTCTTTCAAACTCTGACAGTTGCTCGTAATGAACTCGAATCCTGCGGCGAGGCAATTTTTCAGTCGTTGAAAGGTAACCGAAATTGTAATGCAACAGAAAATTTGACCATCCGATTGAGAATCGCATTTTATATACACCTGCTGAGAGCGCAGATTCGATGCGCTGTAGCTCCCGCTATTCATTCATTGGACACCAAATTTTAATCATTTGCATGTTCGGTCCATGTCTTTGCATTCGAAATTTAATTACAATCGGGCAACTCCTCCTTGGTGTGTCGTTTTTTTTTTTCAGTTATAACTTTGAAGATTTGCTTTATTCTATTGATTTAGATTATTTAATTAGGGTTATTTTGGCTAATTACAAAGTATTAAAAATTAATTGATCTAATCATATGAAAAATTTAAATCTCTTATTAATCTTGTTCTGAAAGAAAACTATATTTGTTACAGTGGAAAAGTCTATATGTAAATAAAAGGTATACCTTCAGGTGGTCCAGCTAGTAACAGTTTAGCTAATATATATATTTCTTTGAATATAAATTTAGGAATAACAATATTTTCAAACTATTTAGATATATTAATGATCTTATTATTTTCCAAATTAATTCCTGTATAGATTCAATACTTGACTTATCTCTCATTTCATCCTTCTTATTTAAATCTGATTAAAGCCATTATAAATTTTTATGAAACTGATTTCCTATTTGTTCATTTAAAAATAGTAAATAATGGAATTATGAGTTTTATTTATGACGAGAGATAACTACTGTTTTCATATTAATAATGTGCCTTCTTTAGATGGTAATTTAAGTATAAATATTTTATTAAAGTATTTAATGAGAAATATCAAATTATAGTTCATTTACTTATTAATTTTCAGAATATCAAAAATAATTTCTTTATTATGTGTGCAAAGACTGAATATCCTATTGATTTTTTAAAAAGAAATTTAAAATATAAAAATTATAAATGTGACTAAAAATTCATATTTGTCTTTCTTAGATTATTTTTCTAATGTATATTGATTCTATATTTCTCTATATATCAGTTTTTGTCTTTTACATGACTTTCCCCCTCCATCTCTCTTTCTTTTTTTAAAGGTTCTTTAAATATTAAATGCTTTTTTATTAAATAGTTTTTTCAAATATTATTTTAATTAATCTTTGGTTTTACTGTTAGATAGATATTTATTTTGTATTTTCTGTCTGCTGTTCTTTTGAGTTTGATTATACTGGTACTGTGTTTACTTTCTTCTCTTTTCTGTGGTTGATTTTCTGAATTTGCTGGTTTTTGGTTGGTTACCCAATTTTATTATAATGTAATTCACTGAAGTGAGAAGGTTTGATTCGGTTAAACCGCGCAATTAAAATGAGTAGACAATGTTTTTTTTTTTTTTTTTTTTTTTAATTTTTTTTGGGTTAAATCGGGAATAAAAATTTTTTGTCAATTTTTTTTTTTTTTTTTTTTTTTTCATGATTGTAAGTTCTGTTATCGCTCAAAGAAGTTGGAGACACAATGAGAAAAAATAGTAGTAAGCAGCGTAAACCGCGGGACGGAAGTTACGTCATACTCCCCCCCCTTCTTGCCGCGTTGGCTTAGATATACCGATAAGGTTATCATGTGTACCTATTGTATCGATAAGAGACACACACACACCGTTATCTTTAGGATTGTTATTTACGGAGCGATAAGCTTGTTGTGTTGATATATAAGTTCTATTCTAGTTAAATTAAATGGAATGAATATAATTGGGACAAATGAATTAAAAGTATTTTTACTCAAGTTAGAACGAATGTATTTTGGAATAAATGATTTAGCAGTTCTTAATTTTTCCGATTAAAGTTGTTGAATTGGATATTATTATTTTATGTACTTTTTTTTCGTTTGAATGAACAGAATGAATATATTTTAATCTGAATTAATTGGAGGATTTTTTTTTTTACTTCTTCGCATAAGCTTTAGGAATTGAATATTTGCTTAGTACTTTTTTTTTTCGTTTGAAGGAACTGAATGAATATATTTTGAAGGAATGAGTTGAAAACCCTTTTTTCCTTACTATGTCTTACGTAAAATTACTTGTACTAGATTAAATATTAGTTAGATGAAGTTTATAACTTTTATATATGAGTACATTGTATGGTATCGAAATGATTATTATTTTTACAATGGAAAAGAAAATCTTTTTGAAAACAACGGGTTTTTTATTTTGTAATGTTACCTTCTTGCTTAAACATTATTAATAAACATCTAAACATTCTAAGAAAGTTCAAATGAATAGACTATAAGAAACACACTTTTATATGACTAGGAAATGAAATTTAAAAGCTGTTTCTTACCCATTGAGTTTAACTTGATTCTTTGAAAACTGAAAAAATCGTGTTTTAGTACGAAATTATAGAAATATTCAGCAGGCTTATTTTTCTTATATGCATATATAATTTTAACTGCATTTTTGTTTGGTTCAATGAATTAATATATTCCGATTGATTTGTGTTTATTATAAAAAACCTTAAATTATGAAATAATTACGTTTGATCATCAATAAGTTTATTGGGAAAAAAATTATTTTTACCGTTAATATTTGAAAATATCAAGTTAGAATTTTTACACATACATTTCGTTTCTAGCAAATATTATATATTATCTGAATAGGAAAACTAGTTGAACCTCTTTTGTATTATTAAGTAAGAATTTCTTAATATTAAGTAAGAATTTCTACAAACAATTCTTTTCTAAACATATTTTATATGGATAGGTAAAATAAAAGTTAAGACTTTTTCCTTTTTGTAAACAATGAGTTTTGATTATATTATATGAAACTAACAATAAATATCTTGTACTAATCTTATTCGAAACAGTACTTTATAAATTTTCTGATGTACAGAAAAATTGATTTAAACTTTGAACAATAACGATAAATATTATCTATTTTTTTCGCGGAAAACGTATGGTTCCGAAACTATTATTATTATTACTACTGAAAAGAAACTGCTTTTAACACAAAGATATTGGTATTCACTGTGAACTGTTACCTTCTTACGTAAGTATTGTTACTTTATATTTTGTCATTTTAGAAAACTCTGTAATGAATGTGCTATTCTACCCGAGATTTTTTTAAAAACTTTGCCATACAATTTCTTAATATCTGAATATTTTTCTGTTTAGATGTACTGTATTATTCGCACTATATGCTCATAATTTTTTTAGGAAAAAAAAAACATTTGCATAGTTTCCGCCTTTGCATTACTCATTAATTACTCATTAAGATTTAAGAAGAGCATTAATGATGAGTAAATTAATACATTTTCTGAATCGAAAATAAATTTAACAATTGAAATCAGACTATTTTATATAAGGTTATCATTTTTTGGTACTTATTAAAATTTTTAACATCTTTCTGAAAAATTATAAGAAAATTACTAGTTCCTGCTGCCTATTATGTATATGACGATGTTAATTCTTCCTTTTCGTAATTTTTTAGCACTTAAACTAACCATCCAAAAACTGGATTTAATATGAAAACATCAAACTAGTACTTATGTCGTATAATTAATTTATTTCTCATAATGTTAATACAGCTGACTATCAAGTTAGATTTTTTTCTAGCAATAATTTTTCTGTGAACCCTGAGCAAAGAACTCTATGGCATACTAGTTTATTCAACTTATCTCTTTGTACAATGCATATTTTTACAGAGAATTTTGCCTTAAGTTTGGCCCGACGTATTTTAATCTTACTGGAATGTTATCTACATATAAACAAGCTAGTTGTGTTTATATTCAAGATAAATTAAAGGCCTTTACATAACTTAAAATAAATGTAGCTAATACAATCTGAATATATTAATCAAATTAATGCGTTTAATTAAACTAAGTAATTCATTATATAATTATATTCATTCCATTTAATTTAACTGGAATAGAACTTATATATCAACACAACAAGCTTATCGCTCCGTAAATAACAATCCCAAAGATAACGGGGGGGGGGGGCCCCCTTATCGTTACTGATAATCTTATTGGTATATCCAGACCAATGCGGCAAGAAGGATATGACGTCACTTCCGTCTTACGCTGTAAGCGGTTTACGCTGCTTACTACTTACGCAGATGCGAACCGTCATATTGTAATCTAATAAAATGTATTTTTCCTATTAAGTCCAAGCGCCATAAGATGAAAAAATAAGGGAAAGTATCCGAGGAAATAAAAAGGGCTCGTCCCATTTTTTTTTCAAGGATGAAAGAAACGCCTGTTGTATTATGAGGGGATGTTTGAATTTAAAAGAATATAAAGAAGTTTATATTGGTTGAAATCGTCATGTAGTCTTTCAGCGTACATGTGAAATGGGTAAAAAAATATATGAACCTAATTGTATTAATAATACTGGTGGCTGTTGAATCAACTTTCTTAAAATCAAATGATACTGAAGTGATTGAAAATGAAATGGTCATTGCCAATACCACATGCTTTAGTTCGAAACATATAGGAAGGAAATTATTTTATCATGAATGTAGGAAACACAAGAAAAACGTTCATGATATAAGACACTTCTTTGGTTTTAATTCCTCATTTTTAACTCCCAGTGTCTTAAGAATCCAACTGTCCGAGAAGGAATTTCAGAAAATGTGTGAACAATGTTCAAACTGAAATATCAATCTAAAAAAAAAGACGACGCTATTACGAGAAATGATTGCAAATAAAGTTTATGATTATGAATTTAAAATATTATATGGTGTTTCAAAGTTTTCCAGAAATGAACATACAACAAAGTCTAACATAGGGCAACACGAACTTATCAGTTTCTCTGTTATTGTGATAAATATAAAAAATCAAATTATATTTTATAAAATTCTATTGTGGGAAGAATCCAGTGCAAATATGTTTTAATACAGTTAACCTTGGCAAAATCTTTATTTAAAAAAACTGTTGATAAACAAACTAATAGTCGAAGATAGGGTAGCAAAAGAAAAATCGAACACATGTTAGTTTGTTAGCTAAAATTTCAATCAAATGATTGAATCATAAGAGATCATTGCCATGTTTTAGGCATATTTTGCGATTTTTGTCATGATTCTTGTAATTTGAATTTAAAACAAAGCAACTTCATACACTTGATCATACATAATCTCAAAGGATACGATTCTCGCTTTAAGTGGAAACACAAGACTTCAGAATTCGTTAAGTAGATCATTACAATTCCAAAAAATTATTAGTTTTACCTCTGTTACGTTAAGTTTATTAATTCATATGCATTTCTCGATTCATACTTGTCTTCTGTAGTAGAAACTATAAAAACTTCAGGACATCGATTTGAGATTTTTGATTCTTTTTTCTAAACTAAAACACACAGACTTACTGAAACAAAAATGATTTTCCTTAAACTTATTTTAAATAAATAAAGTCCATGATGCTTTTTTTTTTAACATTTTAAACAATTCGAATGTCAGAAAGAACGAATATAAATATGTACTGCGTGTTTACCGAGAATTTCGCTGTAAAAATGTTCAAGAATATTTCGAGTTGTATCAAAACACTGACATCATCCTTTTAGCTGAAGTATTCCAATGTTTTGGAAAAACGAGCGTGGAATATCATGATTTAGATCCCGTTCATTTCCTAACAATTGCTGATCTAACATGGCATGCAGGTTTCAAATTCACAGGTCAAGAATTAAAGTTATTGTCGAATGTTGAAAACTATGCCTTACTCGAAATTCAAATGAGAGGAGGAATGTGTGCTTCTTCGTGCAAGTGTATGCTGGAGCAAATAACCCCTACTTTTCCTGTAACAACCCAAGCGAACCTTCAAACTATATACATTATTAGCTCAGATGTTAATAATTCATATGGATTTTGTACATGTGCCTGTTGGTGATTTCCATTGGCTCTCACCTGAGGAAATAGCTGTGTTTGACGTTTCAAATATTTCCCAATACTCACCTACAAGTTACTTGTTGAAAGTAGAGCTGCAGTGGTAGCAAAAATTGTAAACTGTTATATGCTGATTTTTTATAAATGCAAATATTTACAAATGACGTTTGCAAAGACTTTAAAAACGAGTTTCCTGACATCATAGACCTTAGTAACTATCCATCAACTAGCATTTTTTTTTATCCTGAAAACAATAAATTATGGTATTTAAAAGATGAAACGAAATATCAGCCAATTTTAGAAATTGTAGGTTTAAAATGTAAAATGTAACAGCTACTACTACTAATTTAAAATTCTGAAACGAAAAAGGCTAGAAGAGTAAAGTAGAGCTGTTTAAAAAACATAATGCAAGAAAATTTTAAAAACCAATGAAAATTATTTTGGAGGGTGTATATCGTAATTGCCCTGACAGAAGCATTTTTTTTAGTTTAGAATTACCACTTGAGGAAAATTAAATATTGCGCTGTATAAATCTTATTTTGACTTTTTAAAACTGTTCAAATATTGATATAATTTTATCAAGTTGTAAACATTTAAAAACTAAAGATCATTTAAGAAAAATAATTAAGATACGATGAGAATAAAATTTATATTTTGTGGGTGTATTTCTTAGGGATGCACCCCACTCCCTCTTTATTTATAAGCACTGAACCAGAAGCACTCTTTCAGAGACATCAAAGACTTCTCTATTCTTTTCTGGGGAATCGGCTGAATTAAAATCCTTTTCTTTTTTTTTTCTTCTTCGTGATGAAAAAAAATTTGATCATGAGAAGAGAGAAAAAAAAGTTCTTATGTTTAACATGTCCTTTTGCACCGTTATAAAAACAATGAAACGTTGCTCCGCCACGAACAATTTTCTATACAGTCTAAAGCACATGTTCTGTCTACAACTGTAATGTTTGGTTGTGGTTCGAAGATATAGTGAAATGAGTTATGACTTTTAAATTAAACAAAACTTTATTTAAAGATTAAAATAGGTTTGTAGCACCCCTAGGGAGGCCTGCTTAACTGCTCTTATGTTATAAAAACCTTCAACTACCGTCACACAACTCTCTTTCTCCCTCCCCGCGGGTAGTACTGCTAGCGCCGCGTAACGGAGGATTCTGAATCATTGCTCGGAGGGGAGAGGAACACTACATCTCCCCACCAAGCTCTGACGCTACATTTGTTTACAAATTTAACTCAGCAGCTGAAACTCTTAAAATTAACACTCAAAATATTCACACAAAGAAAAATTAGTTCATAATCATTAACACTAAATGTGCATTAATAATTATAATAAAAGGAAGCAATACTTAAATGCGAACACTATTACACATTATCAAAAATCATACACATTATAAAACATAAATTAGTATAAACTTCATGATTTCGAAAGGATTCAAATTAATAAGGTATTCTAAGTATAAAAGAATGGTACGAACACATGAAATAGCACAAATATAGAAAGAAATTCAAAGAATATCCAACGCGTCAATTTGAATGGTATTGTTCCCGTTGTGCAGTTTGGGATTTTTCTGTGCATGCAAAAAGTAAATACGGGATATATTTATTCTAATTCCTAGGATCAGTCCCAATAATGTGATGCAAGGAATTATTAGTACTTTGTTGTACCTCTCCTTGAGTCCATTCGACACCGCATATGCAGGAACTGAAAATCGCGGAGAATAGCCTCAGCGCTTCATGAATTCTTGGATTAACTTTGAAGTGAATTTGATCCCTATATAGCTGGCAATGAAATTTGAGATTCCTGTCCTCATAAGTATCTCCATTAGCGCGTCGCATGTAGCTTTGGCAGACAACGATCGAAGAGGAATCGTTTCCGGCCACTTGGAATTCTGGTCTACCATGACAAGACAGTATTTGTGTTTTCTGGCCGACGGTGGATCAATCTCACCGATTATATCAACATTCACGACCTCCAAAGGTAAATCTGGCCCAAGAACAAGGGTTATAGGTATTTTGTCCGTGACTTTCTCTTGACTTCTTAATTGACAATTATTGCAAGATTTGCAATATTCTAAAATGTCTTTCTTTAAATCAGGCCACCAGAAGTTAAAACGAAATCTTTCACGTGTCTTTTTAAATCCCATATGACTTCCAAAAACAGATTCGTGAGCCAATTTTACTACTTGAGGTTTCCAAAATTTAGACAAAACCAATGGACACTTTTCCCCCAATTACTTTATCGTCGTGGAATAGTAGATAATCTCTCAAATAAAAATTTCCTTGTTTCAAAGTAAATTGTTTCCGTACATCTTTCAAAGTGTCACATTTTAACTGCTGTTCTCCCAAATAAAGCTCTTTCATTCACTCGATTTTGATATTCATTTTCCTCCTGCGTGGGAAATAATATTTCCAAACATAAACATTCTTCATTTTCTAATATTTGCTTTCCGCTCTCTAACTTTCCTTTGATAATGAAATCAGACTTTTGTTCGCCACAGCAATGTCCATTAATCTCCTATAATGATTCATCGCTTCCCGTTTCTTTTAACTCTGGTGACATCCTCGTCACTTGACCGAGGTTCAAA
Organism: Nephila pilipes; assembly: GCA_019974015.1. NCBI lineage: Eukaryota > Metazoa > Arthropoda > Arachnida > Araneae > Nephilidae > Nephila > Nephila pilipes. Next base: position 651,803 of record BMAW01054125.1, read on the forward strand.
ATTACGTGGTCTGTCGCCAATACCCCTTGTGTTGCTGCTAGTGCGACGTTAATAAAACCTAAACTAACCTTTCGTCTTCCTGTTTTCCCCTTTCCTCCAGCTCTCTTCTATGTTCTATTTGCGTATTGAGCAATTCTCTGACAAACTCTTTCTCATACGCTTCAGTTTTCAAAATAGCATTCCTCAATGCTGTTACTGTCATCTCTGAAACATTCTCGGTGCTCATTTCTCGAGCGATGCATTGTAAGCTCTCTTTTTTCCCCCTTCGATAGGAAAGCCATTGCGATTCGCAAATCCTCGGAATCAGAATTTTCACAAAATTCACTCAATTCCAAACAAACTCAAAGTTCGCTATATCCTAGTAGACTGCGCCAGAGTATTGTTTGGTTGTGGTTCGAAGATATGGTGAAATGAGTTATGGCTTTCAAACTTAACAAAAACTTTTTTTAAGGATTAAAATAGGTTTGTAGCACTCCCACGGAGGCCTACTTAACTACTCCCAAGTTACGAAAACCTACAACTGCCGTCATACAACTTCCCCCCCCCTCTCGCGGAGGCTTCTGAATCATTGCTCGGAGGGAATGGAAACACTGTAACAACAATATCCAATAAAATTTCTTTATCTCCATATTATGACCAAATCTACTTAAATGATGGTGGTGTAACAATAAAATGCTTTGTCATTATTCATTGCTTAAATAATATAGTCTCTTTTATATTTGACAAAGAAAAAGATTTATTAAGAAATGGATAGTTCACTACTGATGGGGGGGGAAGCGTCTTTTAGGTTTTTTTTTAATGTGACATGCTTGTTTTATGTGCTAGTTAGAGTTCTCCCGGACAAACTGACTGGGCTGTAATTATTCATGGTTTTCCTCAGTCTGTAACGCAAATGCGAACCAGTAATACAAAAAAATCCGCTGTGAAGATGTAGAGTCATTTATGTATAGTACACAGAATATCTCTTAGACATTTTGTAATAAAATATAAACCATTTATATGCTCTTTCGAGAGTTATTTTAGTATATTGTGCCATGCATTTTATTATTATATATGTATAGTTATAGTTTTTTTTTTTTTTTTTTGTACTTGATATGATGTATCTAATTTTAAATATTGCTTTCGAATAAAATTAAAATAATTAATTTGCATTCAATTATTTTTTTATTTAGTTTTTTTATTGATTTTGGAAAAGATTTGTATGTATGCAATGAATAATTATTTAGAACAAAAATATCTGGCTCTTGTCGATCGGTGTGTCATAAGAGGCGACTACCCAGTGTCTGAATGTTTAAACGGACACCCTGCCCCCAAGGATTATATCAGGGGACCTCAGGTGCTTGCCTTCTTTTGGTAGGTATGGGCATCATTCACCCGAGGCACCCTAGTGATCTTTTTCTTTTCCATGCGGTTTACTGTCTTTGGTAAACAAAGGTGACACGCCCACGTAATAGCGTAGCGATTCTTCTTAACTTTCGACCTTCCTTCTTGTCAAACTTATCTTTTTTCCATTTTTTTAAAAAAACATCTAGACCACAGTTACATCTTGTTTACCGAGCGTAGTCATATGTGCCGATAAACTTCATTTTCTCTCATTCATATTAATCGTTGAAATTCAGTGACAATGATATAAAAATACGTATCTTTCGTTATTTGTTCGACCGTTCGTAATTTTAATTTTCACAGAGGAGTAGTTCTTAATTCAACATTTGCAATGTGATAAAATCTCATGATGATGCAAATAGTGTGCATAAGGTGAAAACATCTGTGTGTGTATGTATATAGTATGTATGTGTATATATATATATATATATATACGCCCTCGTATGTATATATATATAATTTTACTTATTTCTTATTCACTCATTAAAATCTAGATAACATATTGTAATCATAACGTTACTCTTAATTTTTGATTCTGACCCGGTGGATGATATCAACAAAAGTTTCATTCAATCGAATATCGTGAAATGCACCCCATCTTCTCGCGAAATGCACTTTTTATCTGAGAGCCATCAGAACCATATTACTATTTATTCTCTTTAATATTTTTTAAAGAAAAACTTATGAATATGTATATTTAAATTGCTGATGGTAAAATATTAGTCTTACCGAGTTTTTTAAAAGAATTGGTTGGAAAACAGGTTTCGGTATCATGAAAAATGTCGAAAGTACCTATATTAACAATTTTGCGCGAATTCTGAGTATGCAAAAAAAAAAAAAAAAAAAAAAAACACCTTGGAATAATAGTGCATGAAATCATGTATTGAACGCAAAATTTACATCATCATCACCCAGAGAAGTTTTATGAAATACTTTTGAAAACTTGAATATTCGATAAATTATTATTTTTCTTACAATTATCAATGAATGTCTTTCGATTTGTTTCTCCTTAAAAAGTTTCTTTTTAATCAATATTGTATAATATTTTATATATAAGAATGGACATTATTTGCTTAGAAATATTTTTAATAAAGGTATTAAATATAATAAACTATATATGTAGAATTTGTGTATTTTTGATTTTCTGTAGTTCTTTTCTTGTTAATAATTAGGAATTTTTTTTTAGTTTTGTTATTATTATTTGTAATTAAAAAAAAAAAAAGGCATAAACATCTTAAGTTTGATGAGAGATAAAGAAAAGTATAATGATTAAAATCTCAATATTATCTAAATATTAATATCACTTTTAATGCAAAATTTAAAACAGCAGTAAACTTTATTATTTAATTGCACTAGTTTATGAACTTTTCAGAAAGTATTTACGTAATAAAAATACTTTTGAAAGGGAAAATATTTGTATTATAAAAATTATCGTTTACATAAGTTATGCTTTGTAAAGATTTTCCTTTCTAGTGCTTTCATTATGAATCTTGTTATAATATAATCGATGTTAGTTTTGGTAAAATATGCAGGATAGATAATCAGTTATGTTTTAAATATTTTTACCTTGATATAAAAACAAATCTACTGTTTTTGCGTTTACATGCATTGATTGACTCTCTTGAATTAATGGCCTTTTTGAGAAAAGATGTTAAACCTATGACCCACGGTTTTAAATGACACGCGAAAGCTCTTTAAATGATCCAAGCATTGATTTATGTAACTTATTTTTATATCATAAGTAGAAAGAACAAACTATAGAGAGAAAGTACTAAAAAAAATTAAAGTATTAATATCTAACGTCGAATTTATGTATAAAAAAAATTCTAAAGAGAAGTTGGGTAACTGATTTTCAACTGTGGTATATTATTCTGAATAATGATAAAAGTATTTAATCATTATACAGGAAATAAAACAAAGTTTTAGGAGAGATTTAAAAGTTTGAAAAATGCATTTAAATTTAATATCCATACAAAATGGATTGCGAATTAATGGACCTGACCGAAAATATGTAGCTAGGTGTCCATGATTTAGAAATGGAATTAGTTAAATGAGCAAAATTTAAGATGCAATTATTTATTTAAAAATGCTTTGATAGTAAATAATTTACACTTCAAAAACTCATTTAAAAAATGACGCCAATATGTTGTTAAGGTAGTTTTTTACTAAGAATGAAATTAAAAATAATCAAGAAATTTATGTAAGAATTGAATTTATTTTGAAACTTAATCTTCTTAAAATTTTATCTTAAAATGTCAAAATTAGCTCTAGGCTTACTGCCGGAAAATCTCTTGCATTTAAAAGGAAGATTAATTTTAAGACTCAAGTTAAAATTTATTTGAAAACTATTGTACGGTATTATCTTCCAGCTACAGATTAACCTATTTGATTGTTTTTCAAAAGTATGTTCTTTTTCTGTACATCGGAAAATTTTAGAGCTTAATGAAAGGCTGGAAATTAGCATTAAAGTAAAATTTACACTGAAAGATTTAATTCTCTATGGAATTGAAAGCAATTCTGAAATGAAATACTTACCCATAAAAATAAATATACATGATTCAGGACTCTCTCCGTCAGGGCGGTACTCTTAATTTTCTTATTTGCACCGACTCGCTTTCTTCGCTTCTTTCTCTGTGCAATATAAATTCTACAGAAAAACTTGTTGTGGAGGTTCAGTCTATTCTGTACAACCTTGAAGACTGTGATATCCACTTTTCTTATGTTCGGGGCCATAGTGGAAATCTCGGCAATGATAGAGCGGACCAGTTGGCTAAAGAGGCAACTTGCTAAGATATGAGCCTTTCGATGTCTGTGCCATCGTCCCACTGGAAGCATTTAGCTTGGGAAAGAACTGTTTCTGACTGGAACTCCATATTCTTGGCCTCACCTAAAGCTTTGTGGACTAAAAAGTTTTTTCCAACCATTTATCAACGGCTAAAATGTAAAAAATTTGTTATTGATTTTAAGGTATCCCAGATTCTAACAGGACATGGAAATTTTAAGAGCTATTTATCTATGTTTAACTTAATTGGTAATGATATTTGTTCTTGTGGTCTGGACGCTGAAACCGTGGAACATGTCTTATTGTATTGTAATTTATATTTTTGTAAAAGAGAAAATTTTAAAAAGGAGTTAAAACGCTTAGGTATTTCCTGGCCACCTATTTTGTCTTTGTTGGTCAATTGTTCTAAAAGCCTTAATGTCTTGAGAAAATTTGTTTACTGTATAGATTTTTAAAATTTATAGTTACCTTCCTTTCTTTTTATTTATATATTTCCTCCCTTCCTTTATTTATATTTGTCTGTTTTGTGTTCCCCCCCTCTTAATTATGTTTATGTTTATTTTTATTATTATTATTGTAAAATGTTGTTACCACTTACGTCTGTAAGCCTCATGTTATGCAATGTGGAGCATGAGGAGTTTTGCAAATAAATTTATTTAAAAAAAAATATTTTTAAAAATAATACATCTAGAGCATGAGTGTGTTATGAAAAAATTTGTACTGATTTATATGAGAGTATAAGAATTGTATTGAATGAAATATTGAATTGTGAATATGTTAACAAAAAAAGGACATATTGTCGGAAGTTAAAGGATAATTCAAATTGAGCTGAAATTGGGAGAGACTCTCTGTTAACTTGTGCAATTAGTAAATGTCATAATAATTAAAATATCATAATCAAATTATTTTCATGTTGTTATATAAATTTTATTTATATATTTTAAAAGAGAAAGTTGTTTTAAGTTATTAATTAAAAATTTTCTTCTCCCTTTTAGGAAATTCTTCATAATTTATCTATTGCTCAAACGAAAAAAATAAAAGGAGATGAAATTGCTGCTAAAGATAATGTAAGATTATTTTCCCTGGAAAATGTTCTTATCGATGAAAATATCCTCCATTAAAGTTTGAAATTCAATTCTTTAAACTGAGTAGAAATAAATGTTTAGATTCATGTACTAAAAAAACTAAAAGATAATAATCAAAAAGTTACAGCTGAACAATTGATAGTTTTACTGTTTTCTTTTTAAAATATTTTATAATTGTTAATTAAAGATAGAATTTTGCTAAGGACTACTATTTTAATCAAGCTTATATTGAAAAATATTTCAACTTTTGGTATTATTTTGTGTAACTGAGGATTAGTAATTTTTCCAAAAAGGAAAACAATTATGCATCGCTAAATAATTAAAAACTATAATTAATATTTGAATTGAGAAAAGAAAAAACTCTATATATTTCAGATTTACCAAAATTATTTGGTAAAACGAATATAAAGAAATCATCATAACTGTATTTTAAAACTTTTCTTATGCATTTAAACCTCTATATGAAATATTTTAAAAGTCTGTTTTTCAAATATTAATTAAGAAATATGTAGTGAGTGAAAGGAAACAATCTAATAAAAATAAGTATGTTATGTGTTATTTATTTTTAATTAAATATGCGGATAATGAAGTAACAAATTGTAATCAGATATACACTTTAATGTAATTTAAATTTTCAGCTTCCGTTTATATTACAGATTGCATATATTTGTTATAAAAAGTTGATAATGAAACAAATGTATATATTGTGAATCTAAAAATAATCAACCAATCAGTATTGAATATCTAAGGTTGTTTTGCTTGATATTCGAAAATGTGAAGCAACTTTTCTGCTAGAAAAAAAAGCTTCAATGTTAATATTGTATTGTGATTTAACTAATGTATGGAGAGCAGCAAATTTTTTTTAAATATAATATGAATTTTTTTATTTGAATCTATCAGTTTTTACTTGCACTTACATTAACATTTCAAATTTTGTTTCTTATATTTCATTAAATAGATTTTTAAATCATATGTTAAAATGAAAAATTGGATATTATGTGGTAATTTTTAAATTTTAAAGAATTTATATTATAATTGGCTATGTGTGTTATATCCATAAAATTTTAAATTATTTTTAAGACACTTTTCCATCTGAAAAAGTGTTAAGAGTTCAGATTCGATACTTATAATTAATAAATTTAAAATAAATAAAGGGTTTCCTATTTTTACTTTAAAATGCTGTTTCCTAATTTAATCTATATTTTTATGTGCTTTTATATTTTTATATTTACCCTTTATAATTTCATTGATTTGTAACTTTTTTAAATATAAATTATCTATGGGGAAAATAAATTTTATTTTCTATAGACACTAATAATTCTGGGCTCTTAGTGTCAAATAATGACACTTCTGAAATGGTATATAGCATGAAAATACTCATTCGTTTGATTTTCTATTAGTTTATATAGACTACTTAAAGTTTGTATGCTGCATTCTTTTATGACATAAAAGCTCTAATTTAATAATTTATCAATGACATTAATTAAAAATGGGAGGGCATATAATTTTTTTTTCACTTTAGTTTCAGTTTTTAGAAGTATTATGTAATGGGGGGGGGGGAGAGACTGGTGTACAGCGTAGACATTATTTTCTCTCTATATTTTTTCCGATGCAATCCTATTTTAGGTGGATTGCTTTGCACGATTTTTGAAATCGCACGGCACTTTGCAAGTTGCGTTATCTTCGAGCGGCCTTCAAGCTCGTATCAGAGTTCTTAGGTGAAGAAATGACTGTTTTTGGCTATTAGTCTCTCTGTAAGGTAGAAATCGAGAAGGTGTGCTGTATTCCTATTGGCTGGTGGTTGAATCCGGAGTAGATGAGTCTTGAGTTGAGAAAATTTTCAAAGTTGTCTCGAGATGGAGATGTGGAGAGGCTACTTTGCTATTGGTTGATGGAAGGCAGAGGAAGATAATGCCATTGGTTTGTCCCTGAAAGATGCTATTGAGTTGGAAGTTGAATGAGTGTTTGCTATGTCTGTGTGGGCTGTAGTTGAATAATTTAAGAATTATGTAAATTGAAGTTAAATGTTAATTTATTAAGGCGGTTGATAGGAGTCAAGTAGAATTCTTCTAGGTCTTTTTGAATTTGACTGAGGGATAAATTGTTCAAGATTATTCATATTTTGATTTTCAGTGAAAGGGAGGTTATTAAAAAAGTTTATTGAAAGCTTTTTAATGTGTTCTTTTAAAGTAGTAATTTTAAGAGCCTTTTTAATTTCGTCGTTTCTAATATACCATTTTGCTTTGGTTATTGTTCGTAAAACAGAATTTTGGGTTACTTCAAGAATATTTAAGTTCGTATTACATGTGAAAGCCCACACAGAACAAGCATATACAAGAATTGGTTGCAAAATTAGGTGTACAGAAGCAATTTGTTTTCTATAGTCATTTTTGAGTTCCGGCAAATTAAGGGGAAAATTTTACATTTTATTTTCCGGAACTTGTCTCGCATTTGTGTTATGTGTTGTTTCCAAGTTAAAGTTTTGTCTAGGGTAACACCTATATATATTTAGCTGTCTCAGACCATGGGATGTCTGTTTGATAGAATGTGGGGGGGATCTTTTTTCTTGTGAAAGAAATGCAGTTGTTTTATCGATATTTATTTTTATTTTCCATGTGTTAAAAAATTTTTTTTTAGTATTTTAAGATGATTATTAAGTGCTTCCGTGATTGTTTTTGGATTTTTAAAAGAGGCTAGAATTGCTGTGTCTTCGGCATACATATTTAGTGTCGTGAGTGTCTAAGTAGGGATGTCGTTCAAGTACAAATTAAATAGATGGGCCCCAATTAAAGAGCCCTGTGGAGCTCTCGCAGAAATTTTTCTGGGGCTTGAAAGTGAATTTTGTACTTTGACTTGGAAATCCTTGTCTGTGATGTATGAGTGTATTAGGTGTATTAGTGGGTTAGGGAAAGAGTAGGTTATTAGTTTGTAGGTGAGGCCTTCCAGCCATACTCTGTCAAAAGCTTTCTGTTTGTCTAGAAAAACAGCACCTGTGGTTTTTTGTTTTTCTAGCCCTGAAGAGATCAATTCTGTTACTTTTAGAAGGGGATGAAGAGTGGAGAGTTTTTTGGTGAATCCATACTGGGTTGGTGTTATTATATTATTTTGATAAATATGTTCTTTGAATCTATTTAGGATTACAAATTCATCTAATTTGTCAATGGATGAAAGGAGTGAAATTGGTCTGTAGCTGTCTGGTGATCTTGGGTTTTTGCCTGGTTTTAGTATGGGAAAGATTATTGCAGTTTTCCAACATTTTGGAAAATATTGCATTTTTAGTACTTTATTAATTAGATTAGTAATTATTAGTATGATTTTAGTTGGAAAGTTTTTAAGCATTTTGTTTGTTACTCCATCTTTTCCAGGGGCTTTTTTGATGTTTGCCTTTTTGATATAGCTTTGTATTTCTTCTGACCAAACTGGTTAGTGTGGGAGTAGTGCGGAAGTTAGGAAGTTGTGTATTGTGTTTGTTACTGTTGCGTCGTTACTGTTGCGTTTTCTTTGAAGTTTCGTTCAAGAGTATTTGCAAGTAGTTCTGCTTTTTGTGTTTCGGTGTTTGTAGTTTGATTATTGATAGTTAGGGGTGGAATACTGTATCTTTTATTTTTAAAAAACTTTGTTTGTGTCCAGAGTGAATTGTCTTATGTGTTTAGAGATTTAAGTTTGTCATTCCAACTTTTGTTTGAGAATTTTGAAATTCTTTTTTAATTAAATTTTGAGTTCTATTCATTTCAGTTTTTATTTCTGGATCTAATGTTCTCTGATAATCCTTTCGTAGGTAGTTTTTGGTTTTTATGAGGTTTTTGATGGTGGACAGGGTGGTGTATCTGATGTTTTTGTTTGTAACAGGTGTGGATGCATTTTCATAAGCTCGATTAATTTTGTCTGTGAGGTCAATAATTTTGTTTTCGAGTTTGTCTGTTGTGTTAATGTTTGTAAAATTTGTTGGATGAAGGGTTTCTATTAGTTGTCTGAATTTAGACCAGCAGGTGGTAACGGCACGAGTATTAATTTCAATTTAGGTTTGGAAGTTAAAATCTAGGAAAATTGGGTTACGATCTGATGAAAGTTCAAGTAGTGAGACAATTTTGTGTTTGATGTTGAAATCGTATATTAGTGCAAAGTCGATTGTGTTTGCAGAATTTGTTCCAAAACGTGTGTATGTGGTGGGTAAGCTATTTGAATATCATTTTTGTCTGTGTAGTTTTTTAAATTTATATCTCTCGTTGAGTTTTGAGTGCAGTTCCAAGTGTTGTGTCTGGCGTTAAAATCGCCAAAAATGACACAGCTGCTGCTGGTTTTTCTTAGAATTTCAAGGTCTTGTATGAATACATTTTTATCTGAGGATGGGGGTATGTAGATGGAAACTACTGCAATTGGTTTTACTTTTGGTGGTTCAAAAATAATGGTGGTTGGTTCGACATGTTGAAGTGGTGGGGTTGTCAGGCAGTGGTGTGGTAGTGATTTTTTAATAAGGATCATGGTTCCTCCTGAAGAGTGTTGTGTGGATTGGTTTGTTCTGTCATTTCTGTAAGAAATGTAATTTGGAATGTAGAATTTGTTTTCTGGTCTCAGATGTGTTTCTTGTAGTAATAGGATATCAGAGTTCTGTACAAAATTTCTTAGTTCTAGAATATGGGAGAGGGCCCCGTTTGCGTCCCAAGAACACAAACTGAGGCTAAGGAGTCTAAAGCGTGATTTCAATCTCATTCTCTTCGTCCATAAGCGCTTCGATCAGCGCATATTTTTTTTATCTTCTGCTCCTTTAGCTGCTTTGATGCTGGGTAGATGTTTGATCAGTCCTGGGGGCTTATTAAATATTTCCCTAAGGTTTGCGATTAGTTCAATAGCTTGGTAGAAATTATCAGAATGGTTGTTTTCGGTTGATCTTGATCTGCTATCTGTGTTGTAGCTGTAATCACAGTTTCTCCTTGCCTCAGTTTGTGCTGGGATGTCAGAGTCTCGGGGCGCCCTCTGTTGAGGGTTATTTACTACAGCTGCTGCAAAGGTGTGATTTTCTTTAATCCTATTAGTTTTTACTGTGAAAATTTTCTTCTTTTTAGGTAGTTTGGGGAAAGTGGAGCATCCTCCGTACGAGGCCATATGACCGGTTTCGTCGCAGTTTATACATTCTGGATTATTGATCCTTTCTTTTATTTCGCAGTCCCGGTTCATGTGTGAGCTTCCACATTATAGGTAGCCGGGTGCCATGTAGCAGTTCTCAGCTGAGTGATTGAAAAAATTACATCGATAGCATTGGGTTACCCCTCTGCCTCTTTATCCCTCTACTCTTATTGTCATGAAGCAGAGTCTAGTTAATTTGAAAAAAATTTCTGCTTCTTCTGTTCGAGGAAGGGTAATTAAAAAGATCGGTAAAGGAAGTTTAGTTCGTCTATTTTGAAGTTGGCAGATTTTTTGTGGGTTAAAACTGAGTTCGATTAGTTCTTCCTGGATATCTTCCATGTCTGTGTCTCTTGAGAGTCCTTTTAGGCAAACCCGGATTGGTGATTCCTGTTTGGGTTTTATGACATAATGTTCTGCTGTTTCAGTTTGTCTTAGGTATTGGGTTAGAGAACAATATTGTTCGGGGGTATCAATGTAAAGTTTTATATACTCTCCCGAAAATTTTGTTCTTAGGTTTTCGTATGCTAAAGTGAGTTCTTTTAGTTGTTGCTTGTAATTTTTAGTTATTTTTAGCATGATTGGTGGGGGTAGTTGGTTTTTGATTGTCATTTCCGTATCATTATTTTTATTCTCGCTTTCTTCTTAAGGTTGTTTGAGACTCTGACATCACGTTTTGGAGTTTCAGGTTTTAAAATTTGTTAGAAGTTTCTATTATTTGAGGAAAATGTTGTTCTATAATTTTCCTTTTTGCTTGTTTTCTAATTGGTGGAATTTGGAAACCTTCGTTATCAATATTAATTGTTTTAGTCCTTTTTTCAGGAGCGATTAGAAGTTGTAAGTGTAGGGGGCAGCCTGGTATGGGCATTTAGGAAAAGAGAGATAATCACGATCTGCCTTTTCTGCTGCTTCCTTGGCTGCTAGGTAAAGTCCGTACGCTCCTTTTTAGAAGTCGCTTTCATGGTCCATATATCTGGATTCGATGCGGCATACATGGGAGTAGGCGTCCTCGTGTTGCATTTTCAGGATCCTCAATCTTTCGTTCATCAGTCTCAGGGTCTCGCAGGTTTCCTTGTCATGAGTTAGATTTGGTGATGATGGATGAGAATTGTTACATTCCATTTCCATGGCCATTATTAAATTATCTCTTTCCGAGGTCGTCTCCATTATTAAGAAAGAAGTTCTTCGTACAATAGCTCTAAAAAGTGCTGCTTTTGTGTGTGAAAAACTAAAGTAGTATGAGCTAGTGTAGTAGACGTCTGATAAAGTCGAAGTCTCCCTCTCAATATGTTCTTTTGAATAAAAATAACAATTAAGTCACTCGCCTTCCATCGAGCTTGAAATCGCACGGAAATTTGTATCCCCTTTTATAGATGTTTAGGGATGCCAGAAAAAAGGACTGGTTACCAACTTAGCTACTTATCGCCAAACAAAAAAAAAAATTCTCGTGTCGCCAAGCCTGCCTAAAATAAGATCCACAACTATTCTTCTCCTACGAAGTTCTCAAGTTACATGTATAATTTTTGGTGAAGCACCAAGTTATGAGTTTCTTCTGTTATGATGACTGAACAATTTATTTGCAAATCAAAAGCATCTATTTATTTAACACTTATTACTTATATTTTTTACCCTTTGTACTATTGGTTTATTTAAGATGTAATTTTTTATCGTTTGTCTTAATCGAGCGATAATATATATATATATATATATATATATATATTGTATATATATATATATAGATACAATAAAAAAATGTGATTCCTCAAAGTGCTTTTAAAATAAAGAATATCAGAATACCAAAATTGATTTACCATGCTATGTTTCATTGGTAATACAAATTTTTTCCATATATTTTTTGTTGTAATCAAAACTGTACTATTGATACTACACTAATGCATTAAAACTTATGTAACACATTCTTGTTTAATAGTAAATACCAATAATTTATACAAAAAAAAATTTCTTTCCATATTATAGGCATCTTCAGTTAAAAATTTGAATAGTGAAAATTCAATAGGTAAGCATGATTAAAGAATGTACAATTTATTAACCTTTTTGTATTAAAAAACTCATTTTCACTTATTTATTTTTAATTAAAATGCATAATTTTATACTTTCTTTTGATTTAATGCTGTAATTTTTAAGGGAAAAATTAATATTTTTATGAATATCTTTTATAGAATATTTATTTGAATTTAAATTCTTAAAAATTAGAATTTTCTCAATACCACATATACTTCCATATCAAAAAGAAAAACTATTAAGTCTGGATATACTATGAAAATATTTTTACATTATTTGTAAAAACAAATACCCCGCCCCCTATTTAAACTTTGCATTTTACTGATTTTTGTATTTTCCATACAGGATTCCCGAAATTGCCAGATTTTGAACAAGAACCTGGACAATCTTTTGATAAAAAATCCAAGTATGATTGAAAAGAAATGCTTAGAGTCACCTCATTATTCATAGTGTATATATATTATTAAATTATTTATATTTTTGAATTTGAAGCAATTGATTTTTGAAATGGTATTTGAATGAATTCATATAAACTGTTAAATTGTTCGATTAATAAGACACTAAAACTAATTATTTAATCTACTACCATTTTTTATGAGATAAAAATATGTAAATCAAATGAATACCACTTTCTGTTTGATGGAACGCTGGCCATATTGTGTCATTTCTTGCATATTAGGTACAGAAATTTAAACCAGTGTTGCAATAACTTGCACAACCGTGCTTATTTTTAAGAATTATTTTAAATTACAACCTAGAATAAATACTATTTGTGCAATAAACAAATGGTATTTTTTCGAATAAAACATATTTAATTTAAATTTTGCCTATTATTTGAACTTAATCTTTTTTTTTTCTTTCTTTTCCTAGTATAAGTGCTCATTCTATTTTAATTTAACAGAAATATTTTCAGCCCAAAAAATCAAATTTTGTTATAATAAAAGTTATTTGTTGATAAATTATATGAATGAATAATTTAGGAATGGCATATTTTTACATGACGTATTCAACTCAGAAGTACATTATTTGATAGAAATGTATTGTCATTGTACATCAAAGTTCCGATACTGTATCTCATAACCTTTGGAAAATTGTTTTTTTCCAATATTTTTTGCTTTTAAATGTTGAATAAATTGGGCCGTATGAAAGAAAACTTCTATTTAGTGGTTAAAATATTGATCAATTATTCTATGATACAAATTTATTATTTATAGGAATTTAAGAAAAATTTTTGGATTCTTGTACTCTAAACTATATTTATTATTCACATTTGGAAGAAATTGTAGTTGAATCTCTTTCTCATTATGTTACATATTTAGTAAAAAAAATACCAAATAATAGTAACATTATAAAAGTTTGTGAATATGTTTCAATTTGAGATCTCTATATTTTGACAAAACATTCTATAAAAAAACTTGCTTTTAAAATCATTATTTATGATGTCTAATAAAATTGGAATAACATTGCATGAGACTTGTACTTCAGCTTCTTTATATGAGCATTATCTGCATTTAATTTTGAAAAAAATACATTACTATGGTGTTTATTCATAAAAATGAATAATACATAGCAGCTGTTTTATTTTTAAATTTTTTGTCATTATACATACATAAATTTACTAATGGTCAAGAACCACAAAAATGGAAATACTATGTATATTCTACACAGGTTTCATGGTACAACCTGTACCTATTCTTCACTTTAAACTTGACTCCTCGTATGCCTTTGTATTTTGCTGTGCATTATTCATTAACAAGGAAATTAAAATACTTTTTAAGCTGACAAGACTTAGCATATTAGAGTTCTTTTGAACAATTATTAGTTTTCTCTTAAGTATAATTGTACCTTTTGATGATGTAATATATATATGTGTGTGTTTTCACACCTTGCTTTTTAGATCTACCATTAACTATGTGAAATGTAAAGAAAAATTAAAATCAATGAATATATTCATTGTTTGTAAAACCTAGGTTTTATTGGAAATAAATGTTACATTTTGAATACTTTTTTTTTAAAATTATATATATATATATAAATGTGTAATATGTTTTCACATATGAATAGTTCTAGAGTAGAAAAGAATTTTCAGAGTTTAATATATCGATTTTCAATCATTTTCTTAAAAACTTTCATTTTTGTAAGTGAAATGAAAAAAAAAAAAAAAAGTTTTGTGTGTGTTTTCTATAGTTTTGTTTTTGTATTGGTTTATGAGACGAATGGAATAAGTAAAGAGTCGGTGAAGAGGTTTCTTATCAGCTTCTGTAAACTCAATCGGTTATCGAGATCTTAGTGCATGCAGCGTTACTTTCAATAAATACAAAGAGGCATCAACAGTTATGTGTAAAGATTTATTTTTAGGGATCAGAGAATTTGTGGAAAGTTATTTTTCTTGTGAGATAATTTTCTTTCAGTAAGGTTAATTACGTACTATATCCATTTTAAAATCAGATATGTATAAAGCACGTTTGATTTCTTTATATATCGAGAACAATCTTTATATATCGCCTCCTCCTTCAAGATATTTACACTCATACTCTCT
>BMAW01054125.1:667134-756286 GCA_019974015.1 Nephila pilipes
ACGTTTAAACTCGGCAAACCACCGACAAATCGTTGCTTTTGATGGACAAGAGTCCGGGTAACATTTTTCAATCCATTGTTTCGCTTGCACGGTGTTTTTACCCATTAAAAAACAATGTTTTATCAGAACACGAAACTCGGTTTTTTCCATTTTTTAAACAAACTACTAAACGACTTTACTCCAACCTCGATAACTCAGCTGTTTCTGGTCCGATCGACTTAAAATTTTGACACGTTTCAAGCAAAGGTTAGTACTCTAGAAAGATCTGGTTACTGGTTTACTACGAGCGCCATCTCTGGGTTAGTCTCGGGAGTTATTGATTGATGTGTTATATATATATATATATATAGGGGGCGAGAGAGAGAGTTTATATGGCTACCATAACAGCGTTTCTCAACCTTTAATTGTTTGCGATAAAATTTTCAATTGCAACTTTCGTCGCGTTCCCCCACCCCTCCCTCATAATAACAAATAATAATATTGTATTTTGACGCTAAAGCTAAACTAGGGCCTGAATTACAGACTTTACTATTCTCATGGCATCGCAAGAAGTACCGATTTTTCTCCAACAATCCGGAACGGCCTTGATCCGAACTTGTATAAATGTTGCACCTCGTTCAATTCCAGCCAGTTCAGAATAGTCGATCCTTCTACGAGGGTCGTTCAATAAGTCAGATATTCCAAAAGATGGTGCCCGTAGCATCGAAAATGGTTTGTTTTTAGTAAGCACCATAACTCACTAGACAGCTGTCTTAAGTCTCAGTTACTCGTATTCGTGATCATGACGCCCTACGCACCTAAAAAGTATTTCGTCATAGCCTTTACGACCCCTGAGACCATCTTCACCTTTTTTTGGAAAAGATTCACTGGAAGCATTTGAACGTTTTGATTTTTGCTTGACTTCCGCTGCATAATGATGAATTCAGATCTCACTTGTACGGTGACAACTTGACGCGGCCGCATTCAAATTTTGATTTGGCAGCAAATGATTACAAAATCTAAAATAATTATGAATCAATGTCACATTTTTTTCGACTCCATTTAACAGATGACAGCGCCAATGGTAACAATTTACCTCAATGATGTCATCTGTCTACAAATACAAGTACTTTTTGAACCATCCTCTTATCGCTATCGTGTGAATGTAGAGGTTACAGACGCAATAGCCAGATGTGGCTATGGTGCTCCAAACAAGATTTAACTGTGGTCTAGATGTGAAAAAATTGAAAAAAAGACAAAAATTGGTTGACAAGAAGGAGGGTCGAAAATAGAGAAGAATCGCTAGGGTAACCTGGGGAATGCGTCATCCGTGTTTACCAGAGACAGTAAACCCCATAGAAAAGAAAAAGATCACTAGGGTGCCGTATCACTATCGAATCTGCGAGATGCGACTATTAAATAACGAGACTGACGCTGCTACAGAAGTACGCGTGCGCCAAACACCAGCGACCGACAGTTATTTAGCGTGAAGCCTTCTCTTTCGAATGCAGTTCTTCTCGCTTCTGTTAAAAAATCCTTATAGCCGTAGCCTTCGTTCGCATTAGAGTTTTTTTTTTTTTTTTTTCCTTTTGTTTTGTTTCGCCGGCGGAAAAAATAATTCGTGAGCAACGAATTGTTGTGAAATTTCACTTGAAACTTAGAAAAACCGCTATTGAAACTTATAATTTATTGAAGGAAGTGTATGACAATGAATGTTCATTGCGTACACGTGTTTTTAAGTGGTTTAAGCGTTTTCAAGACGGGTGAGCAGACATTGAAGATGATTCACGCCCGGGTCATCCTTCCACGTCACTAACGGATGACAACATCGAAAAAAATCAATAATCTGGTTCGATCTTCTCGGTTGAGTATTTGTGCGATTGCTAAGACTGTAGGAATCGACAAAGAATCCGTACGGCAAATTTTACACAACAATTTTAATATGCAAAAAGTGTGTGCCAAATTGGTGCCTAAAATTCTCTCGTTTGAACAACATGATCACAAAAATGTTTGTTCTGACACTTTGAATATCATTAAAAATGACCCAAACATATTGGAATGGATAACGTGTGATGAATCGTGGTTTTTTTTACTTATGATCCTGAAGTGAAACGTCAATCCATGCAATGGAAGAGTCCATCTTCACCAATGTCCAAAAAAGCTCGAGTGAGCAAATCAATATTCAAAAATAAGATGATTGTTTTATTCGATATTCATGGGATTGCATATTTTCACTGAGTTCCTGAAGGTCAAACTATTAATCAACATTACTAACTTCACGTTCTTGCTGAATTCCGTGAAAGAATATGGAAAAATACGACCCGAATTGTGGAAGGACAAACCATTTCGCATTGTCTGTTAACAGGTTTTTAGCCAGTGCAGTATCCCAATTTGAGGCTATTCACCAGATCTTGCGCCATGCGCTTTTTATATTTCCCAAGGTAAAATCTGCATTAAAAGTAACAAGATTTGAGTACGTTGAAGCTGTGTAAGAGAAAGCGGCACGCGTCCTGAATGAGCTGGCAAAAGACCTCCAGCACTGTTCCGAACAATGGAAGATTCGTATGGAGCATTGTAAGTATAGAGGAGGGGTGTGTATTGAAGATATGTGTATGACATCAAAATAAAATGTTTTATAGCATCAGTCTTGTTATTTAATAGATACTCCTCGTACCATATTGCAAATTTGTTTGTTGATTGCATTCCACGGTTTTAAGTATTCACGCCGTAGGTTTGTACATAGTCATGGACAAATATTTAATTGGTTGAAAACGAGTATTAGACGATCGTGAAGCATCAACAAATGCACAGACGAGCTGCTTCCAAAAATGAAATGAAGAAAATATTCCCATAAATTTTGGGATTACTTGTATTGATGTAAATGAAGAAAAAAGGCTTGCTTATGTGTGTAATTTGCTCAAAAATTTTGGCAGCAATCAGCATGTAATCTAACAAACTTAAACGGCATTTGGTAACGGTTCATAGTGAGTACCTCAACAAACCCCTAGAATTATCCGATTTAAAATGATATGAAAAGCAAAAATAATTTGTAGTAAAACTTTACTTGCCTGTTACAAAGTTTCATATAAAAAAATCAATTTTAAAACACCTCATAGATCGGTGAAGAGAGTTTTTTTTTTTTTCAATTGAGATTGTAGAAAATTTTGCCAAACAATTGCAGTCCATACCTCTATCAAATGATATTATTGCCCATTGGTGATGTAGCTGAAGATCTACATTATGTAGCGAACGTCACGTATAAATTAGTTGATTTCTTCATGGGCGAAGTCATTCAATGAGACTCAGAGGCTGAGATGCGCGTGCAGCTACGAAAGAGAGAACCTAAAAGAAGGAAGACGAGGATATGGTGTGTATAAGATGGCGCATGTTTAGCAGTAAAATAAAATTCAATAGCTATCTCTAGCCTGATTGTGGTTCGTTCGTAATACGTTACAGTCTTAACTGGAGGCACTGACGAGATAAAAAAAAAATAATTACTCTAACAGTAATTAGATTGGCTAGCGATGATCGATGCATTAAGATTAAAAACCGCTTAAAAATTAAGCCTACCGTTGGCTGAAATACGCCATCTTGACGAGCTCTGTGTTGTATATGCTATCCGTGCACATGAAGTGATGGAATAGTACTTGCATTATGTACTAATGAATTGTCATTTTAGATGTTGAAAAGTAAAAGTATCCTGCTATTCAAGAAATAATAAGACGTGCCATCTGGTTTTAAATAAGTGCATAAGTTATAAAAAAAACCTTGCTGTGAAGTGTTGTTGATATTTTGATTGTGCTGACAAGTCCTTCAAATATATTTTAGGTACAATTTCCTTCTCTGTCTGGCATATTAATTACACCACATGTGAAATTTTGTATTTTTTGTGTTATTTTTAAGTACTTATCCTATGCTTTAAAATTAGTTTGTTCTAGAGTTAAATTTGATTTTGTTCTACTAGTATATTATAAAATGTTAATTTTCCACCTGAATGTTTTTAAACTTGTGTGAATCTTCTTAGTAATTTAGTATTGTGTGATTATTTTTTAAATGAGCATATCCTATGCTTTAGAATTTAACTAATTCTAGTCCTGTGAGCTTCTTTAGAGTATATTTTTTGTTATGCTGTGTATTTTATATATTACACCTCCTGTGTGTGCTAAGAATCACTAAATATTGTGGAAAGATTTAGACATAAAAACGATAAATTACATTTAACGAGAGATAATTTTGGTTAAAGTCGGGAATAGGGTGTCCCCTTGGCATTTGGTGATTTTTAGGGAGCATTCGCGACTTTTGGGGGCTATAATGATTTAAACGTGTCGATTTGTTATGGTAACCCTAAGAATACTCAATGCTTAAGTCACGCACCTTTGGCGATCTATCTGGGAAGTCGTCAGCCATGTAGGGGACACCCTTTCCTGACTTTAACCATAATGGTTATGTCTGACTTAGAACTGTTTGGTTGAGCAGAAGAATATTTTGTTTTCGAATTTTATTCATGTAATTGCAATTTTTGTTCTGTTGATGAAAACTTGCTATTTTTTTTATGGCGGAAATATTTTCCAGTAATTAATTTTATTATTATTTCTATAAATGGTGTGTTATATGTTAAGTATTATTTTATCATTGAAGTATTGGTGTTTTGTTATTAATAACTAAGCATATAAAAATAATAACTAGAATTTATATTAAGTAATTACCAATTTTGATTATAATATGTTACCATTATTTTTCTTAAGTAAAATTGTTGGTTAAATTGAATTGATTTTATTTGTGGGATTTTATCTATATTTGAGTGTAAAACCTATTTTAGCTAAACATGGCTTATTTAGCAAAAGGAATAGGTGAAAGAGTAACATACGATTTACAAATTATACACCTCAAAAATCTTATTTTAAATAGCACGAATTACAAGGAAGAATTCACTCGCGAAATACTAAATGCAAGAAAACAGGAAATAATGAAACCTGGCACATCGCGTGTCTGCGAGAACTATAATAAATTGAAGGACATAATTCAAAGAAAACTTCCTAATTTTAACGCTAAGGAAGATGATAAAATTGAAATTGCAGAAAACATAGCTGAAGATATGAAAAACCTTTTACCTGCATTTAGAAAAGACAAGGATACAATAAATTTAATTAAAATTAATACCAGTGAATTTCATAGAAGCACAGCACAAAAGTAAAGAATTAGGTCCCCTGATTCAAAAGGTAGAAAAGGGCAAGAAAAATGAAAATTCTTATCTGTTAAATACATTAGAAAAATTGCGGAATAAAACATGTGTCCTAAATGAAGAAAAAGACGAAAGGCAGATTGAAAAACAAGAGACAAAACTGTTGGAGATTCGACGAGAAAGAATATTGGGAAAAGAAAAAGATGATACAGGAGAAAAGATTTCCATTGGAGATAATAGAGAGGAATTAGTATTGAAGGTGCAAATTAAGGCAAGAGAAGATTCACCGAATCGACTAGAGATACTGAGAAAGGGAACATGTGTTTTAATAGTAGAAAAGAAGAAAGCAGAAGGAGCTTTCATAAAAAATACCCCCATACTGAAGCCAATACATATTTCGAGAGACCAACCCCCCGCTCCGCACATAGTGCACTACGGGTTGAAACCAATACAGTTGGGAAAAGATAAAGTTTTGGGACAGATAGTTAGGTGGACAGAACGAGTAAATAGAAGTTTTCCACCCAGAAAGGAAGAAAACATAAATTTTACAGCGAAAGGAACGATTCTATTTCAAGAGAAGAACGTAGTAAAAAATATCAGATACGTTTCCTAAAGAAAGAAAATATAAGTACCACAACAAGACGAGGGTTTCCACCCGAAGGAAGGAAAAACAGTAAGGTGGACAGAGAGAAAAGAGTAATTGGAACTCACGGTGGGAGAGTACCCCTTTACAAAGACGGAAAAATTCTATTGCTGCCAAAGAGGAAGGCGATAGTTTAGTTTTTATTAACGTCGCACTAGAAGCAACACGAGGGCTATTGGCGACGGACCTCGTAATTTTGAACCACGGTCAAGTGACGAGGACGACACCTGAGCTGGCACCCCCTCTCCTAACATCCACACCCCGCCAACGGGAGGACTTTGGGCCCCGAACAGATTTAACGTGCATCAGCCCCGACTACACGAAGGGTAAAGAGGAAGGCGAAAACCAGTCACCTTTGACCCAGGGGGAGTGAATGGATTCCAGCCCATGAAGTGCCTCTTTCACAATGAAAAGAGATGGTATTGGAACTGTTCTGGTCCAGAAAACTGATAGAGGGGAAGATAACATTTTACACAGTATTAAAAAAATTTCTGATGCAGAGAAAAGTTATTGCCATGTTAAATGATCGTAATGGTTCGTCCTATCGTGCCATTAAGAAATAGATCTCCAGTAATTTAAATGTGGAAAAAAAAAAATTGCGGCATATATAAAGAGGTACATTTATACTGTTGTTGCTTCGGGTATTATTATTCACATGAAAGGAAAAGGTGTCCAAGGCTCTTTTCGAGTACGAGGCAACATAAAGTTAAAAATGAGTGAACTGTTAAAAGTTTCAAATAGTAATAAAGCGGTTACATCTCCAGCAAAAAAAAGTGTAGCAAGAATCCAGAAAGTTGAAAAAAAAACATAAATGGAAGTGAACCCTGCTAGCAGAGCTGAATAGTTAAGTCGTAATTCAGACAACAATAAGAATTTTATTGAGTCATTGACAGTTCGTATGAACTTTACATATCAAAAGCTTTTATGAATATTTTCTATTTTTTTTTGCTACCACTCTTTACATTTGCGTTTATTGTTTTTCTTGCATTTATATATTTGTGCCACAAAATTCTTAGTTATTACTTTATTCATGTAATTTAGGCTTATTATTGGGAAATTCATACATATTTCAGTAAAATATTCTTTTATTGAAATTTTGTTTTAAAAGAATTATTGAAGATGAATTCCTTCTCGAAATGAATATTATTTGGGTAAAGATTTTAGTAAAATGTTAAGTAATTCCATTGATGATTTCTTTTGAAAAAATTATTAATTTTAACAAGGAGAACATAGGTTGATTCTGTAAAAAAAATTAATCATTGAATAATCTATGTCCTGCTATCAGAAAATAGTGAACTTTTTTTTTTTTAAAAAAAAAAAAAAAGATTTTCAAAATGCTTATATTAAAATTGTATACTTTAGATTAAAATTATTGTCAGTTATTGAAAATTATGAAATTTTACTAAGTATTTATTTGGAGATATACTTTTGTTATTGTATTGGAAAGACCACTTTGACTAAATGATACCTTTTCAATATTTTAAGCAGTAATATTCTAAAAAGAGTATACATTGAAGAGATTATAAATAAGTGCATAATCTTATTCATTTTTTCATTCAAATGTTTCTAACAACACTAGTTGTTTCTCTATTTGAAGTTTTGTTTTTGAGAAAAATGTTCTTAGTTCTCTATATTTTGCTCATGCTAGGAAAAATAATTTACATTATTAATTGTAATTAAGATTTAAACACTGTGACATTTGATTTACCTAAAATAATTGTGTAAATAACTTGCATATATTGACACATATTTTATCATTACAAAGCATTGTTTGAAATCCTTATTATTACTGTTATGGTACACTATTTTGGTTTTCGTTGAAAATCCGTACTACCCATTTTGAGTCCTAAATAGGTACACTTCAGTTTATATCTTTGAAGAAAGCTTTTAGAAAAATGTCAAATATTTAACCTATCTCCATGTTTTTGTTATGATTGCTTATTTTAATGCTTTTGAGATAGTACACAAAGAATGATTATCAAGAAAGTGTTTGTTTCCTATTTTATATAATTCTAGTAGAAGTGATGTTAATATGAATATTGATTGAAGCAGTATGATTTGAGTTATTGTGCAAGGTGTTATTAATTAAATAGAAATGTAGTATATAATTTTGGCCAGAGGGAAATCGTACTCTGTTATCTAAAGCATACTGTGTGTCATCTGAATCGTATGGTGTCATCTCCTACTGACATCTAACTATTTTATTGAACTTCAACGAACAGAACTTTTCCTTTATCAGAATAGTTTTCTTCAAAAGAAGGAGGAGTTTGTAGCGAGTGAGTGAATGTAAAGTTTATTGGCGCAAGAGCCAGATATGGCTATGCTGCGCCAAACAATATTAAACTGTGGTCTAGACGTGAAGTTGAAAAAAAAGGTAAAAAGTGGTTGACAAGGAGGGTCGAAAATAGAGAAGGATTGCTAGGGTATCCCGAGAGTGCGTCACCCGTGGAGGTTGTAGCGAACATCATGTACAAACCAGTTGATTTCGTCAAGGACGAAGTCATCCAATGAGACTCGGAGGCTGAGATACACTCGTAGTTACGAAAGAGAGAGACTGAACGAAGGAAGATTGAAACGAGGATCTAGTGTGTGTAAGATAGCGCATGTTTAGAGGTAAAATAAAATTCAATAGTTATCTCTAGTTTGACTGTTTTTAAAAGGAAGATATTTTGTTTAGTTTTTATTAACGTCGCACTAAAAGAAACACGAGGGCTATTGCCGACGGACCTCGCAATTTAGAACCATGGTCAAGTGACGAGAACGACACCTGAGCTGGCATGCCCCTCTCCTAATATCCACACCACTCCAACGGGAGGACTTTGGGCCCCGACAGTTTTAGTTTAGTTTTTATTAACGTCGCACTAGAAGCAACACAAGGGCTATTGGCGACGGACCTCGTAATTTTGAACCATGGTCAAGTGACGAGGACGACACCTGAGCGGGCACCCCCCTCTCCAAACATCCACACCACACCAACGGGAGGACTTTGGGCCCCGACAGATTTAACGTGCATCAGCCCCGGCTACACGGCGGGTCTTTGGCGGCCAAGGATCGAACCCGCGACTGAACGAAAGCCGTCAGTCGCTAGTCCACGACCTTGACCACTAGGCTACCGCAGCCCTTGGGCCCCGACAGATTGAACGTGCATCGATATTTTGTTTATAGCAAAAATGTTGCTTTTTTTTTCATGATTTAACGACATTTAAAGCAGAAAAATCAAACTTTCTACGGTTGAAGGGAGTTCATTTTGTTTAGCGTAATGTTTATAAAGTTAAAAATGGTCTAACTTACTTAAAGTAGTAAATAGCATCACTAACTTGGATACGCCAAGAATTTCATTGAAAGAAGAGAATGCTATGATTATGTGCATTTCCTAGAAAACAGTTGAGGATAGGAAATCTTGGATATCAGTATCTGTGCTAATTTATAATCTAGTAAGTTTGAGTGGGTGATTTAAAATTACGCAAGCTTACCTAAAATATAATCGTAGAATACATCCATATATAGCTGACTTCAGATACAGACATTTGGTTATATGAACAGATAATTGATTTCCATTACTTTTTTTTTTTCAGTTATAAAATAAGTAACAAGTAGAGTGTTACATACTTTTATTTTTTTAAAGAAGTTTGTTTAGTAAAGTCTACTATACGGACTTGTTGATTTAAAACATTAGCTTGTTTTGACTTTTCCCTAAAGAGAAAAGTCAAAAAAGGATATAGATATATAAAAAAAAAAGTTAACATATATTATATGAAAATTTTCAAACGGTGTACAAAATTCAGATTTCTAAAAGATTAATCTGATTTTTAAACGTCAAAAGAAAATAAAATTTAATTTACGTGTTGTATTTGTTGTTTCATATATTATGTGCACAAAATAAATATATATTAAGGAATTTAAAAATTCCCCTAGATGCCAAAATGCTTTATACAGTACAATATCACTCAATAATATAACTAAAGTTCCTAAATGTAATATACTTACGTCAATAAATGCTTCCATAGGTTTAATGTTGCCAAATTTTAAATACTATTAATTTTCTCACTATTCAGAAAAACATTTATTTCTTAAATTTTATGTTTTATAAGAATAATTGGTTACTTTAAAATATTTCTTTTTTCATAAAAATACAATTTTATTTACATTTGAAAAGCGTTAGAATTCATCTCAGGAAATCAATGTTGTCATCGAAAACATGTTTACGAAACAAATCTCAAAAACTATACTTACATAATACGAGGGTTGCTATTTATATTTCTGTCCTAATAATGAAAAAACAAATATGTAGGATCGAAATTGGTTTTATTGTTTTTCAAAATATTCTTCATGATGATCAATACACTTTTGCATGCGTTTGAACCAATTTTCAAAGCACTTTTTCCAGTCCGATTGAGGTAACTCCAAAACATGCGTTTTGAATGCATCAACCGCTTCTTCGAGGGTCGAAAATCGTTGTCCACGTAATTTATTTTTGATGTGTGGGAATAAGAAGAAGTCATTGGGTGCCAAATCAGGGCTGTACGGCGGATGACCCATCAGTTCGATCTTTCGCTCCGTCAGAAATGCCTTTGTTTGAGTCGATGTGTGAGAGCTCGCATTGTCATGATGAAGAATGATTCGCCTGTTCTTCTGCTTTTTTCGAATTTCTCCGATGACTTCTGGCAAACAAATGGTCGTGTACCATTCAGAATTGACCGTCCTGCGTTGCTCTAACACCACTGTTGCCACATGACCGTTAATGCCGAAGAAACAGGCAATCATTTGTTTCGATGTGCTTCTTCCTCGAACAACTTTTGTTGGTTTTGCCTCATCTTGGAAGACCCATACAGTTGATTGCTGTTTTGTTTCCGGCTCATATGCATAGATCCATGATTCGTCACCTGTGTAGATGTTATACACAGCCTTTGATGTACCTTGAATGTATTTTTCCAACATTTCCTTGCACCAATCGACACGAGCCTTTTTTTGAGCGTTTGTCAGATTATGCGGGATCCAACGCGAACAAATTTTTTTTACGCTCAAATGTTCATGCAATATTTTATTGATGCTAGTCATACTAATGTCCAAAGACGCCTCTATCTCACGGTATGTCACATGACGATCTTGCTTTATCAGTTCACGCACAGCATTGATCTTTTCTGGCACAACAACGGATTTTGGACGACCTGCACGGGATTCGTCCTGGATCGAACATCGACCACGATTAAATTCGTTATACCAATTTTTTACAGTGCTGTAGGATGGCGCTTTATCGCTGTATAAAGAATTAAGTTCATCGAAGCACTCTTGTCTTGACAATCCACGTCGAAAGTTATGAAAAATAATGGCACGGAAATGTTCACGATTCAATTCCATTTTTTGACAGAGAAGAACTTTTCAATTTACTGTCAACAACACAAATAAAGCTATAATGGTAAATCGTTTGCTGAATTTATGTTTAAAAATATCAAACTTTCGATTAAAATCGTCTGCGGTCGCCTAGCAACACTTACTGTTGCCAAGGCCAGAAATATAAATAGCAACCCTCGTAGTTCAGCGATAAGATTGTCTAAACAGTGGCACATATTTTGATTCGAAAATAAATAAAAAATGTCTACATTATAGGTCAAAAAATTTGTGAGTACACTGAAACCAAGAAATGTTACGTTATAGATTTTTTTTTTAAAAAAATATTTAATAACAATTTGTCTTTTTAAAAAAGAATAGAATTGTGTACCATTTCCAGTGACGTCTTAAAAAAATAGTAGATTTTGCTTTAAGGAAATGTAAAAAGTTATTTTGATTTTTCTCTGTATAAATCCGATTAATTTTATTTTTCCTTCAGAAGATTTATAAATTCTTATATAGTCCAATGCTATCTTATTTATAAAAAAAAATCGAATGGTGAGCATGTCTTACAACCGTCACAGGAAGAAAAAAAAAAGCAATTGGTGAGACGCAGATTAAAAGATGGCAGCATTGGTCTCATCTAGCCGATGAATTTCTGTAAAGTGAGGATATTCCCTGGATGGATTGGTCAGCCAGATCTCCAGACTTTAAGCCTATGCAGCATATTTGGGATGCTCTTGGAAGAGCAATTGCATTTTCCCTCCAGAATTTGAAAATAACGCTGCTAGAGAAATATGACCGACTGCAGCAGTTATTGATGAATTGTCATTTCCAGCGTAAATTCATATCGTGAAAGCTGTAACAGGTCAATTGAAAAGTCCCCGGCCTACCATAGTAAAACACATTTTTTTTTTGGCAAAATTAGTTTTTTTTATTCAGCATAATTCCCTTCAAGGATGATACACTGATTATAGCGACCCTCCAACTTTTCGATACCATTTTTGTAGTACGATTTGTCCTTTGCTTCAAAATAGGCCTCAGTTTCGGCGATCACTTCTTCATTCGACGAAAATTTCTTCCCAGCGAGCATTCTTTTGAGATCTGAAAATAAGAAATAGTCGCTGGGGGCCAGATCCGGAGAATACGGTGGTTGAAAAAGCAATTCGAGCTCAATTCATGGATTTTTGCCATCGTTTTCACTGACTTGTGACACGGTGCATTGTCTTGGTGAAGCAGCACTTTCTTTTTCTTCAAATGCGGCCGTTTTTCGTCCTTCAAACGGTCCAATAACGCTATGTAATAGTCGCTGTTGATGGTCCTTTCTTTTTCAAGGTAGTCAATAAAAATTATTCCATGCGCGTCCCAAAATACAGACGCCATTGCCAGCAGACTGTTGCGTTTTCCCATGCTTTGGAGCGGGTTCATCGTGTGCAGTCCACTCGGATGACTGTCGATTGGATTTCGGAGTGAAATGATGGAGCCATGTTTCATCCATTGTCACATATCGACGCAAAAACTCGGGTTTATTACGCTTGATCATCTTCAAACACTACTCCGAATCATGAACTCGTCGTTGTTTTTGGTCAAAAGTGAGCTCGCGCGGCACCCACTTTGCACAGAGCTTTCTCATACCCAAATATTCGTGAATGATATGATGTACACGTTCAGTTGATATCATTCAATTTCAATTTACGTTCATTCAAAATCATTTTGTGGATTTTTTTAATGTTTTCATCAGTAACAACCTCTTTTGGGCGTCCACCGTCTTCGGTGCTCATTTCACCACGTCTAAACTTAGCATACCAATCCTTGATGGTTGATTTTCCTGGGGCAGTGTCCGGAAACTCGGCATCAAGCCAAGTTTTTGCTTCAACTGTATTTTTTCCCTTCAAAAAGCAATATTTTATCAACACGCGAAATTCCTTTTTATCCATTTTTTTCACAATAACAAAAGTTGCTTCACTCAAAATGCTATAAATCACGAACTAATGATCCGACAGCTGTCAAATTTATACTCGCATCTTTTGAGGGTTATGGCTATCTAAAAAACATATGGATTTAATTCTAGTAGCGCTATCTATGGGTCAGGCCGGGGACTTTTCAATTGACCTGTTATGTGTAGAAGGAGGCGGGGCACTTCCTATGAATCCAATTTTATTTGCATTTTATACTTCTTAAGCTGATGAGCCGTACACAAGAGTAAGCGTGTGAATCACAAGTTTTGTATCTTATTTTTTTAGTGTCAAATCAACTTATGTACAAAACTATATTTCATTAAAATATGCCCATTTCTTCTGGAGAAGTGAAAATTCTTTTAATATTGATCACTAGTGTTTGTTGGAGTGAATAACCAGGCGATATAAAGATGACAATTGTTGACGTAGTCGACAAAATTTATCGAACTCAACTTAGGTTTTAGAATTTCTAAACAGGAAGCTTTTTGTTATGAGCAACAACCATATTAATTTAAGTATCAGATGGGCACAGCCTTGTACTTTAAATATGCCATGAAGGAAAACAAGCATTATCTACTATGCAAAAGAAGTTTTTCATGAACCAGCTTCTATTTCTGAATTAAGTACGATTGGTATTGAAGTAAAAGAAGCCGTGTCATGTGAAAACACGTGATCTAAAAGAATAAACTTGAAAATTAAAAGAACATCGATTTCTATTTCCGCAGGATTTATTAGATTTTCTTTAACAATGAGAAAAGTTTAATTTTAATATTTCGTTTTAAAATTTTATACAAAAGAACACATTTAATGTAACGTAGATGATCGGCTTTCAACTGTGAAAAAAAGTCCGCACGGAAACAATTAGCAAAATTCACTACAGTATAAATTCGCAGTTCCCACAATCGTAATATCGTCTTTCCACATATATATAAATTGACACACACAGTAGCTTATCCATATACTTTCCACAAAATGTTCTAGACTTTTTTTTCTTCTCGCGAAAGGCGTTTTGTCGCCAAGGTCATCCAAACCAGATCAGTATTACTTTCTTGCGCATTCTCATCTTCACTGTAAAACTATTTTTTCTGTGACAACAGTCGTTCTGTTGGGCGACTAGACGAAAACAACTTCTTCCGTGACCACTAGGCTATCGCGACTATCCTATTTAGTCAGGAAGCTATCACCGTAATGACGAATCGATCCTTTTGGAAAAACTGCAATAAAAAAAAATCGAACTAACTAATGAAAAAGGTCCAATGGCAAACTGATCAACCTGACAGAAAAAACGATTTAAAAAAAATAAGTCAAAGCAAAACCCGAAAATGTCCATAAGACAATCCGGCAAACAATCGCTGTGCGTCTCTGAGAATGATGACAAAACAAAAGCATGTGCTAAATTTTAACCAATGAACAAAAACCAATGAGAACTGCTCATTGGATCATTTTCCACTGTAATATCTACAAACCTTTTAAAATCAATTGTTACAGGTGATGAAACAAGGTGTTTTCAATACGTTCGTTAAACTATGCTTATGACCCTTTTCATTAGGGAAGGCATTATCCACAAAGAATTCGTTCCAACTAAATAAACAATTACTGGGGAGAATTATTTAAATGATTTAAAACGAACATCGGAATTAAAACAGGAGTTCGTTCCATGAATAATGAACCAGTCAACTCCTTACTGTTCGTAGATTTTTGGCAAAAAGTTACATTCGAGTATTGAATCATTAACGTGCGCATCTCATATAGCACCCTGCGACATCTCTTTGTCCCCAAATTTTAAAATGAAATTAAAAAGGTGTTTGTTGATGATATTACAACCAAAGAGCTCCGACGCTTGCTTTGTAGGCAATTCGGCAAGAACTGAACTGGCATTCGAATCATTATTATATCGCTATAACAAGTTTTTGAATCTGAATGTGTTTATTATGAATTTAAAAAAAAAGTGAGTCTATATTTCTTTGAGACTCAGTTTTAAAAATTCTTTGTCGCACTGTGCATATTTAACTTTGACATTAATATTCTCAGCGAGAATT
The DNA here is from genome assembly GCA_019974015.1 of Nephila pilipes. NCBI lineage: Eukaryota > Metazoa > Arthropoda > Arachnida > Araneae > Nephilidae > Nephila > Nephila pilipes. The sequence goes on from BMAW01054125.1 coordinate 682,264, forward strand.
TCTCCACTTGACGTAAAACCAATATCTCATTCCCATTTCATTTGAAGAGAACTATACTTTCTGGTCTTACACTGGCGTGGGACGCTTTTCCTTTGTCTAAAACTTGGTAAAGTTTATCCGATAGAGTAAGTTATATAAGAGTCTCGAAGTCGCGCGGATACATGTCTTGCTTTTAAATAATAATCCACTAGAAGTGAAGGAAGAGAATCACGATTGTTTAAAATGCTCTAAAATACTATGTTTTGGGTTAAACTTTCATCAAGAATTGTATTCTTATAATTCGAACGATATCCTTAACACGAAATAAGCAATGCAAGAAGCAGAATTGCCCCTTTATACATACCATTTTTAGTATCAAAGCTAGCTCTAAAGGTGGACGGGGGATTCAAAACGTATAAGAATTTCTTACACTAAAAAATTTAATATTTTTTATTTCTTGATCAAAAGATTCATATTTTGACTAATATTAATTCATTTTTTCCAAGCTCAAATTGCCTTTGCTCTCTTCAAGTTTTCAATGATAGCATTTGCTACATTAGTTACTAAATATGTATGCCTGGTAAAAAAAAAAAAAATATCACCACTATAGTTAATTAATCATTAATAATTACATTTCAATGGCAATAAGTTTCGGTTCTTTCTTTCGCTTTTGAGCATTTTCTTACGTAACAGTTAAAATATAGATTCACATACTCAATATTGATTAAATTGAAGTTCAATATTCAGAATTGAGCTCAAGAGTCGACATTTTGACTACCCAAAATTGTAATGGTTCATTTAAATTATTTTTATTTCACAAGAACAAATTAATGACATACAATAAATGCGTTGATTACATAGTGGGGATTATCTACCTCTATGGGACAAAATATGTTATAGCTCAAGAACTAATACTTTATTATAGAAAATCATGAGAAAAATTTCATTAAAATCACACATGCTTCAGCAGCATCAATAATAAAAATAAATTAGAAATCAAAATAAGAAGATCAGAACAGTCAAACACTCAGGAAATTATAACCAGTGAATAATTTTATAAAATTGTGAGAGCAATCGATTAAGGACACAAGAATAGGTCAATGCCACAGGGTTTATGACAAAAGAGCCAAATATGACTATGCTGCACCAAATATCTGTTGATAAAACCACAAGTTACTTAAAAAACACAGATAAATAGCACAGATTGATTAAAAAACAGCATAGAAGTATAGGGCTAAAATTTCTAAATGATATAAAAACTCCAACTACATTTAAAAAAAAAAAAAAAAAAAGGAAATAAGATGCTGTAAGTTTTCTCCACCAAGTCTTATGTTTAAAACAGGCGAATGAAAAAAAGTGAAGTAATAATGATCAAACACAGGACAAACAATTAAATTATGTGATTAATGGTGTATGGGACATGACAAGAAGGATACTTAGCAGCACTCTCGCCAAACAGAAGGTGCTTATAAGCAAAGCAAGTATGTCCAATTCTATGCAAGTAAATTTGACATCCATTCTTTGCACTGGAGCCACAGACAAGTTCTAATTATGGAGTTTACCGAGTAGTTTTTTGTGGGTTTGGAGATTCCACATTTCCTGCCATGTCATTTTAATAGTTTTTAAAATAATGCTTCTAATGCTATGAAGTGGGATCACTGTACTTGTGTCTATTTGTTCACTGCCTATGTGCTAGACATCCTACAAAATTGAACATTATTACTCCTACTGCACAGTTGACATGAAGTATGCAATATCAATACCACAGGATAACACTGATCATCAAAATTTTCCAAGACAGTCAGCTCCACCGATGGTAGTAATTAAGGAACGAGATAAAATTGAACAAATCAGCTAAACAAAAAAAGCTATCCAAAAATAGCTTCTGCAAATATGACCTAGTGATGAGTGAAAATTCTTTAGAATATAGAGGGAATTCAATCTAAGATAAAATAGAAAAAGTGTGGTGCATGTCACTATGTAAAAACATGTATTTTACTGTTTATATGAATTTCACATACATTAAATTACTAAAATCCATTAATTAAATTATTAAAATCCAACCATGTTCTACTGATTCATAAAATTTTTCTTCTTCCTGTGCATGATTCAGCATACCTCGTTTATTGATTTGCACATGCAGTGGGGGAATTTACTTAGAATTTCATATAGATATAAAATATTCAAAAGTGATCATCTTGTTAAGTGAGCTGCTGCTTATGATTATCTTCTCTTAACTACACACAGGAACAGCATCACAGCAGAAGTAATCTCTAAAATTAACATCAGATGGCTCTCAAATAAGAACAAAGCATGTTCAATGAATCTGTGCCACTTAATATGCTTGATACATATAAAAAATATAACCAATGTAAGAGAATCACCAGTTTATAAAATCCACACTGCCAGCTAATTAAACAAGATCATATTAAGATGCTGTATTTCAGGTTTCAATAAATTTTTAATTAGAATTGAATTATGAAAATATAATTGAAGCATTTTAGTTCTTAAGTTGCACATAAATACAACAATATTGCAGATATAAATGCTAAAAATCAGTATTAAACCAGTAAAATAAAAGTGTTAAAAGTTCGAAAATGGCAGTTTAGCATTCTGCTCTAGAAATAAAGCTTGCTGAACAATAATTGCATATACAAACAGTAGTTTCAAAACTATTGTTATATACAATAATAATGAAGTAAATATATATGTTTGTAATATGAACTTTTTCTTCATAATTTAGTAAGCTGAAATATTCTAAAGCTCATGTTAGCAAACTACAGCTTGCAATCCATGTGTTTTATTAGAGTACTTTTACTGTATGACACTTGAGATGTTCACATCTTTGAGTGCCTTATTTAGAGCTTTTTTTTTTTTTATATATATATATAAATATTTTTGACTTATTGGATTACTTCAAATTATTCTAATTTAGTAAAAATAAATTTTTATGATTAATTTTTTCAATTACAAAGGACAAGTTTGATTCTAGCATCCATATTCTCAGGAATATAATTTACTCATATGAAAAATTAATTTTTAAAAATAAATTTACTATCTGTATGTTGAAAATTATATATCCATTTATAATTTCCTCAGAACAGTAACTTCCAGGAAATGTTTTCAGGCACAAAATGAAATTTAGTTAAAACTCACAAAAAAATGTTTGACCAAAAAGAAAGAAAACTGAGAAAACACATCTGTAAATATTTCTTTATGCTTAAAAGGAACACAAAGGACAATATTTACAAGGAATATTTCAACATAATATACTTCAAAAACAAAATTACAATTTTCAATTTGACTTCAAATAAAATTTATACATCAGAATATTTAGACACGATACTTAACACTAAATTTGTGAAAAGATGACACAACAATTACTCATGTTCAATAACACATTCAAGTTAATCTTTTAATATAATTTTCTTATTATCTTGATCAATGCAAGTCATTTTTCATAAAATTCCTTTTACATGGCTTATCACCATAAAGTGCAATTATTTGCATCATATATTAAACAATGATGATCAATCTTTTTACAATAATTTTCATACCCAATTAAATGTTAACTAAAATATTTTAATTCCTAATACAAAGGAGACTGATTATCTAATCCAAAATTATATTAAACCACAGTTAAAAAATAAACATCCACTTACCATTTTTTAAAAGATAGAATTTTTTTTTTACAAAAATTACAAATGATTATTTGGAAATCAAAGTTCAACATTAAATAATTGGAAATGAATAGCACATAATTTTAGTTAACAAGTACAACTCAAAATTTTTAGAGAGACACCTATATTTCACTAATATCTTTTGATAATTTTTGTTTGGAAATAGCAATTTTTAAAATTATTTTTCAACACAAATCACTCCTATTGAATTATCCATCTTTGGCTGCAATAAATAAAAAAATGTATATTCAAAAATAAATTACTTAAATTGTTCCCTCCCTCTTCAGAAATAGCAATAAATTTTTAACATTTGGTAATTTTACCTCACTTTACTCTCTTTCCACAATAATTTTCCTAATTATTTAATATACTATACCACACATTTAAACAATTATATGGGATAAACATTAAGCCTGGAGTTGCATTTTATTTGGATGAAATTCCTATCTGAACCTCAAATTGCTTAAAATGAATATGAATGTAAATTCTATGCAATTCAAGCAAACAATTTTTACATTCCTTTCATAAATTAATTATATTTTATGGTCAAAATGAAGGAAACTCAAAGAAACAAAATAAGAAAAGGTAACAATATTTATGTATCAATGCAAAAGTTAAAAAAAATATTTAGAAATAATTTTAAGCAAAACTTCATGAATTCAGTGGGTTCAAAAACATTTTTACATGAAAAATAAACATACATAAAAACGTTTTATTAGAGCTAGGAAATTGTCACATATCTTGGAAAGAAGGGGTAAAAAATGTTTCATACCAAAAAGTTTTTCTCACCTTTTCCCTAAAATATTGCTCAGCATCCAAGGTAACATTCAGAATACTATTATATAGCTTTCAATAATTTGTGTTTCAAAACAGATGAAATACAAGTAATGCATATCAACAAAAATCTTGCTTAATTCGAGTCCTCCAAAATGAGCTTTCTTATCGAACAGGAAGTAACTTTTAAAATGCTATATTGTAAAAGCACTCATAAAAATGCATTAAAAACCACACAATTAAAATTATATATTACACAGAGTAATATATATATATAACACTACAATAAGTTGATAATATGTATTTCACAAATGGATATTTCAGCATATGAAAGATGCATTCAAGTAGATGTAGCATGTTCCAGAAGAACACAGTTATAGATGTGAAGTGATTCCTGAACAAAATTCAGCAGTATCTCTCTTGAATTATGATTCTAACTTTTCCTATTTAAAATTAAAGCACCCAAAACAAGTAAACAGATCAAAATATTATTCAAAATAGATAAATCTCTGAATTTTGGGAAAAGTATTTTTCTTTGCAACAAAAAAAGTAATAATTTGGCACTAATAGCTCATATATTTAATGGCAAATTTTGAGAATCTTTACAGAACTTTTACAACTGAAATTACAAACATATATTATTTTCTTTGCACATATAATGAAGGATACGAATGAAATGTCATGTTTTTTAAAATGAATGATGAGCTACATTTCTGGTACAAGTACCTGAAAAAAGATAACACACCATCATAATTTAAATTAAGATTCAAAATTAAATATGAAACAATTGCATATCTATTATTTTTCAGGTATATAATTTTAAGCTATCCTAATATATTCAGAATCATTAAATCTATTTATAAATTTTAGAAAGTTATACTAAGTAAAAAAAAAATAAATTGAATTTAATAGAACTTATATTACTTCAAAAATAAGTTCAAAATTTAAAAAATATTTTTTATTATAGGGATTTATATAAATATGCTCATTGAAATAAACACTGCTTCCATTTGATTACAAAGAACATTAAAGTTTTATTTTTATAACAGTATAAATCAATATTCATGAATATTAAAATGAATGCCATTATTAACAAAACAAAAAAATAAAAAAAAATTATCTATTTGTAAAAATTTCACCTCACTAATGTATCAATTGGACCCATTTCAATGCAAATCTAAATAACACACTTTAAATGAAATAGAAATTTCACAGATACATCATAAACAGATAATTGGAAAAGCAATTAACTATTTCTGAAATCAATTAATTTGTAAGAATAAGGGAGGGGGAAAGAGAGAGAGAGACAAGATAAAATATTCAACTGATTTATATGCATTATGTTTTCCATTTGAAAATTTTTTATAACAATATTATATGAAATAATATTGTTACGTGTACAAACAATAACATGAGAATATTGTTAAGCATTTTTCAGTTATATTTAACATATCAAGAAAACTTCTTCCTTATTTTTCTGAAATGAAGTTACAATAAATTATATTTTTCTTTAAAATAATAATAATAATACTTAAGTGATAAATTAGAATTTGTGAAACAGGTAAATATTTTTAATACAGTTAAAAGGTCTCACTGAAGCCCCCTCCCTCCTAATAATTCTTTAAGCTCAAGTCTTCTTTTTCTATAATGTATAACAGGATTATTAAAATTTATTCTCAGAGAAAAACTATTTTACCAGAAATCTAATAAAAAATAATAAAACCCAACATAATATAATTAAAGAAATTTAAATATTTATATATTGTTTTTGGTATCAAAAAAAAGGGGGGATAATTATGTAATTAAAATCAATTTACTTTATTTTGAAAATTAAAATTTTCGAAATTTCTTGGTTTTTCATTTTGTATAAGGAAACATTTGACATATAACTATGATAAGCATAACAATTAACTAATAAAACACAATCAACTCTGGTTACAACAAGCATTCATTATTCTATTTCATATGTCTCAAAATTACAACAAAGCGATGGATTCTTTACTGAAAAACTAGATTTTAATACAATTAATTATTTCTAAAATTAAAAACTCAATAGACATAATTTATTGGTGATCCATACATTTACCTACCAAATTTCCTTGTTTTCATAAATCAATCTTACAAAAAAAAAAATTAGTTAAGAAATTTTGATCAAAACATTCACATCGATGTAAAATATTCTGTTTTCACTAAGAGTTAATACAAACGAAGTATTTAAATGCATCATCTTCTGCATTTTGTCGTAAAAACGAATTGTTTGTGCTAAAATAAAAATAGACGTAAGTTATTAATTCTTATAGTCGGTTTTAATATATTATTTTTTTCATCACCATATCAACAAAAATTTCTCGATCATTAATTTCGAAAGGTAAAATATATAGGAAATGCAAAAAATTAGAATGAATTCAGAGGTTCATTCGAATTCAAAAAGTATAATTCTACGGTAAATTATGAATCTAACATTGCTTCCGAGTTTTTAAAATTTAAATACAAGTTTTTATTAAATTTTATCTTGATTATAACCAGTGAAGATTACACTTTATAAATACAAATATAAAAATTAATTTTAAAGACATAATTAAACATTTTATTTTTATATGAACAACATGACATGTTTGCATACATTTTTTATAAAAAAATGTACATTTTTTCAGAGTGTTAAAAAATGAAACGAATATGATCAAATAAAAAGAAAAAATGTTTGAAATGTAATGGGTTTTTATAAATGTGGAATGATGTAATGAACTTATAAATTACAAATATTTCAGCTTTCTTCTGTTGATTCTGGTTCAGCTAAAACAAAATCTCCACACATCTCTTTGACAGTTGGACTTCGTTCAGCCACCTCACTGTCATTCTGGTTCTAAAAAAAAAGATAATTTATCATTTATCACTGTTCCTACCTTGGTTTTAAGTTGCCTATTTTTCTTTTAAAAACTTTGAACCTTCCATTTTTCTATAACAGTATCACAATAATTGAAGTTAATAAAGTTAAGCAATCAATATATAAAAATTTTAAAAAATACTTTTTATCATCTGGTCGAATCAGTGCTAAACAGTTACACATATGCATATCTCATTTACTAACATGACCTTTATTTCTAAATATTACAACACATATAGATAAAAACTGAATGGTTTTCTTTGAAACTGAATAGTTGATTGATAAAACAATAATGATCAAGAATAACACATGGACATGAGATGGTCTACTAAAATTTTCTAATAACCTTTTATTACAATTACTTGAATCATAAAATATTGATATTTTCAATTAATTATATTTTTTTTATACACATGAATTCAATTCAAACAGAAAATTGCAAAAAGTCAAGTAATTAAAAATGATCCTAGCAGCATGACTAATTTCATTACGAAATTAAGTTTTTTTAAATCAATAACAACAAAGTAAGCAAACTCTTACTTCAATATTTAATGAATTAGCAACAATTACATAGGTTAAAGATGATCAACACAATTAAAATAAGAACTTTTATCATTTTTAATAACTTAAACATGATTTAACAATGATTAATGATCACTGTTTTCTTAAGAGCATATATAATTTAATGTTAATTTTCTCATAATTATAAAAAAATCATCAGATACTCTATTAAATATGTTACTCTAAAATGAATTCAATTCATATATACCTAGTTGATTCACTTGAACATATATGAACTCACTATTGAGCTGCTAAGTAAAATTAAAATGTCACTACACACATATTTTGAAATTAGGACTAATGATACACTTAAATTCATCCAACTATTTAGAAATAAACATATTTACCTCTTCATTACTGAGACTGTTCAAAGTATTTTTTTTATTCTTTGGTGAGTGTTTATTATTCACCTGTGCATCAATCTCTGTTCCATCTTCTGATGAACATGAAGGTGAACTATTGTTATTGACCTCAGTTTCATCAGCATCAACCTTTACCAACATTTTTTGACGTTTGGCTTCTCTTTCATCACAATGATCAGCAGAACGTTTCCCGTCAGATTGATAGCCATCGCCACATTCTTCATTAATTTCTTCATCTTCATTATCCTCATCATCATGACCATCATCTTCCTCTTCTACATATTCCATTCCATTAACATTTTCTCTTACATAATTTGATACAGGAGTCTCTTCTTCCTCTTCTTCAACCTCTTCAAATTCAGAATCTGCAGAATTTTGATTTGCACGCATAGTACTTTCATGAGAATTGTGATAAGTAGGAACATTAGCTTCTTTCTCTTCAGAAACATGTTTTTCAGTCCTCATTTCAGCCACTCGGGATTCACCTTGACATGATTCTACATTTAATACATTTATTTGAGATGAATCCATTCCAGAACCATATAATTCTTCTACCTCATCTTGATTTTGGTCATCATCTAAATCCTGCACTTCACTGGATTCTGCTCTATAATTACTATACTCTTGATCATCCTCATCATCTTGATCTTCCTCTTCTTCTTCTTCTCTGACACTTTCATCTGGATTATTATATCCATTTTCTTCTTGATTTTGAGCTTCTTCATTTGACATATCAATTTCTTCTGATCTGCCACCCCAATAACTTGGATTTTGCCAAGCTACTTTTACCTTTTCAATTGTAGGTGGAGTTGTATTGAACATATTAGGATTAGGATTTGAATAACGAATCACATCTGGTGGAGGCTTCTTAGGATTCAAAAAAAACCTACAATATTTGAATGCCCGATGACAAACTTCAGAAACCTGTGATGGGGGAAAAAGCATAGTTTACATTATATAAATACAATTACAATACACGTGGAAATGATAAAAACCACTTGTATAATTTTAATTATCACCAAGTCTATTTCACATAGTTAAAACTCTAAATTGCAAATTCTTGCATTATAACGGCACATATAAAATATTTCATGGTTTCAGTTATAAAACAAATAGAATATCAAGAAAAAGTCAAATCCCATCAAATAACACCACTAATTAAAATTTTCACAAAAAATAACAGTTGTTTATTGCATAATGTAATTTTTTCCCCTCTAAATTTCTTTAAAAGGACTTCTTTATTTTTTCTCTTTCATAACCTCCATTATCAAAAAATCATTTACGATGTTTCTAACGGCCTACAGATCTCATTTAACCATCTCGGGGATACTATTTGCACAGTGAAAACGCATTTTCCCGCATTTACAGCATGCAAACTGTGCCCGCTCGTGTTTAAACTGTGCAAACAACCCTTCTCTTTGAATCGGGGACTGCTTATTTTTTCAATTGCATTTTTTTTTTTATCTGTATGATCAATATACCTCTTTTGCCTGTATATTGTTTTAAAAATATTTCATAAAAACATAGTGCCCCTCGAAGGTTTAAAAATTCTAATGAAATGAAAACTATGAACCAGAACTTAAAAATCAAGAATAACTACACAATATTTCAAGTAATACATGAGATAAAAATTTTATAGATGGGTTGAGATGATATATCTTTTTTTTTTTTTTAATATGAAAGATAATCAAAATTAGTTCTTAACAAAATGATATTGTCAAAAAATAAAACAAGACCTGAAAGACCATTATAAAAATACTCAGATTTCACTATTCAAAAGACCAACCCTACTGAAAATTATTGATAATATGATCTGGCAGGATATTGAATCTGGCATACATCAAGTTTTTAAATACATACATTTAAGGGAATTGTATAACTGAAATTTAACCAAAAATTCAATTTTTACTTTTTTTTTTTTTTTAAATCATTAAATAGCTTCCAATTTTTATCTTTCCAAAAATGTATCACATTAGTTCATCAGAAAAAAAAAAAACATAAGGGTTGCAATACTTAATTCTTTCCTGGAGCACTTTGCAACTTGTTGAACATTTAAAGAGCTGACTAATGTAAATAAACCCCTCTCACGGTGTGGCAACATATTTAATGCTTTACATGTATTATCCCTGTTTAACTTCTTAAATTTTCTTATGATTTAAAAATTGAGAACAATAAAGTTAATTGCAATTTTAGAATTTTTAATAATCTTTTCCCTTAAATTTACAGAAGTGCTATTGAAATTATCCCAAAGTTTTATTGACAAAGTATATCAATTGACTTTAAAATTAATTAAGAAACATACAAGAAAGACTATTTACTTCACTTGAAGTTACAAAACTTCAAGTGAAGACAGAGTGTGGCAATTCTCAAAACCCTGAGAAACGCTAAGACTTGTCCGCATCTGACAAAATGTCCGCATCAGAATCAATAGAAATATTGCTTTCAAACCTTTTATAAAATTAATCACACTCTCATTATTAATTGACTCATAGACCATGAGAGTATTTTCTTCCGATAAACAATGCCTTCTCGCCACTATAAACAGGAATCAAGGCCTTCAGAAATAAAAAGGGAAGTAAAAGAAATACATCCAATAGCAACACAAAGTGAAACAGTATTGATTGTAAAACTCTAAATAGACAGAAAGGGGGGAAAAATGCACAGCACGCCCCCAGAAATGTACATCACGTGGAAGCTTACAGAGCCGAGTTCAGTTTGCTTACATTATGCTTCCTCCACACACACAACAGCAGGTGAGCGAAATACTGAATTAAGAAGACTGACAACAAACTGAAGCTCCAGAACTCAAAACTAAATTCAGTACACAAGTAATGAACACAGGGTGCCAACTAGAGATTTTTAAAAATCATTCCACCTTCAATTGCCAATATACATCACCCGACCCTCAAGTTTATTCTCCAGTGATGCATGGGTGGGATACCCAGCTATTAACACCTATCACAAGTGATGCATATATGGTGCACCTATACCAAAAGAGTTAGACATTAAGGATAATAGCTTTTGTTGCTACATATCCCAAAAAAATTATCACATATTAAAGCATATTTTGAGCCTTGCACATTTCGATTGCACTATATTTTCTTTAGCAATAGTATTTTACTGGTATAAAAGTGTTAGTTAACTTATCTAAAATGTCACGAAGTACGAATATATTTAAAAACAGTAAGAGGTTGGAAAAGTCAGCCATCAGTGATAATGAGACTGTTATTGAATTGAATGATAATGTTGGAATCATAAAAGTGCCATATTAAGCTATTCTTTCTTTCAGCATAATACAAATACAGATTCTAGAAACCATATTACATGTCTACTTGTTTTGGATAAATTTTCTGCTTGTAAAAACTGTAAAGGGAACATATCTGTACGAGTAAAAAGGCAATAGAGCTAGCATAAGAATTACAAATATCTTGGAAATGTTGGATCCCTTTAAAACTGCAGCAAGCTGTTTGGGCTGAATATTTTCATTTGTCTTCAAGTAATGAAATAATATCCATTGACGAGTTATAACTTTGTCCAACTGTATCTGAAACCTGTGGTTTTTATCGTGTCCAAGCAAAAGACCAAACATATGACCACATCCAGCAGAAGTATGTTTCTCTACCAATAATATAAATCATCCAGCTTATATTTAGACATTTGGTAAATCCAAAACTTCAAGGAATATGCCTTTAAGAGAAAACACAGGATTGCAATGAATTTGTGAACAGTATCATCTGGACTCATGTACTATAAACCGAATATGTGTTACCACCGAAACTTTTAATATTTGCTGTTTTTGATATTTCTGGTTTTAATGCAGGAAATATAAAAAGTATCATACTTAATGCAGGACTGAAAATCATCCAGGTCATCAATGTGGGAAAAGTATAAAGGAATTTGACAAAGAAATTTATTGACATTAACGACAAAGAACGGAAACTAAATATAAAAAAATGACAGAAAAAGAAAAAATACAAAAAGGAAATTTCAAAATTCCTATCAGGTTAAAAATGATAATCCTTCATACAAAGCAGGATTTTATTAAATTGAACTCTTTAATCAATAAAGTATCAATGACATCTTTAAAAGCGATTTTCTTAAAAAAAGGATTTTTCGGGTTCATTCCTTTTCTCAATATATCTATGAAACTTAAGAATTCAGTTTTTTTAACTACATGTATATTATGTTATATTACATATTTTGATAATTTTTAGAGAACTTTTTACTAAATGCCAATTTAAGAGTGATTATGAATAAATAATTAATGAACAAATTTCTATTTTACTTAGAAAGAAAATGGTGCGTATGTAAAAACATGTTATTTTAACTTCCATAAAAAATTTCATGATCCTATTTTGCACAGTTTCTGTGATAAAGAAACAAAGTTGGTGAACTTGACATAGGAGAGATAGGGCTTCCTCTATCCCCTTCAAGAGAGTTTACGAAAATACTTTCTCTCTACATATCTAATATTGTTTAAATGGCATTTATGACACAAAATTGGACAAATTTAAAATCATTCAAAAATTGGGAAGGAAGAAATACATATTAAAAATTACCACTTTGAATTTCAGCATCTTTAAAATGAAAGAAAACTGTAGAAAAACTTAAATTGCTCCAATGAACTTCTAACTTGGCAAAAATAGTAACATATTGCAGTTTTTACAAGGAATTTAGTTATTAATAAGAGGAATGGATAAAATTCTACTCCACAGATGATTAAAATACCAAGGTTTTTAAAAAAAATCTGACTACATTTTTTTTTACAAATTAACTTATGGTTTACTGTATGTACATAGGTAATCCTAAAGCACAGACGTGAATTTCCCCCTGTCGACAGAAGCTGCCAGCCACCAGTAGACTGCCAATGAAAAGGAAGAAAAGTTGAATGCCAACATCCTCCCCCCCCCCTTTTTTTTGACAAAATGACAGAGTGCTGAGTAAAATTTCGCGATTCTTAAGAGTAAATTATCCACAACGTTCAACAAATCTTTGGGAAGTAATAGGTACCACAGAGATAAAGGAGTAGTACAACTGCTTCAAACATATTCTGGTAAGCCCTTAAAATTCAGAAACAAGTCTGACCAAGTGAGGATCTTGGTGATGAAGGATCAACAAATAACGATCAGCACTGGAGTCAATAAATTCCATTTTGACTAAGAATTTGGGCTTCAGGAGAGTCTCAGAGAAATTCAAGCCAAGGCTGTTAATAATCCATACAGAATAACCTGGCAAAACATACTTGTGAATTGTTATACTCTTGCTTCTCCTGACATGGTTCAGTGTGCCTTTTAGATTTCCCCCAAGCTGAAAAAGTCTCTCTGAAAAGAACCAAATTTCAGTCCGGAGAAGACATTATGCAGAATGAGATGGACCAACTGAACACCATGTCAAAAGAAGTACCTCAGCACTGCTTCTCAGTGACAAAATCACTAGGAAAAGAGCATGGCAGCCAAATGGACTGTTTTAAAGGTTTATTTTTGAATATGATTTTTTTTTTTTATGAATATAGATTGCATGAAGAAATGTATGAACGTTTATAACGATGAATTATGAAACTTATTATGCTCCTTAAACTTAACAATGTAAGCAAATATTAGAAACATTGCTCAAACTAAGAAATACAATTAAAAGAAAATAAACAGCACATATACTTATTATCACTAATCCCAAAACAAGAATGATGAGTATATAAAATTTGAACTGATCAAATATTGCATATTTCACAAAATCCAATTACAAAATATTCTCACAAATATAAAATAACTTAATGCAATTAACTTTTTATAACCCAATGAAATTTCATTTTACAGGTTGTTTATAAATCAAAATATTTTACACAAATAACAAATATAGGCTAAATGCAAATATCTACGTTGATTAATAAAAAAATGTGCTTCAGAAATTTCAAACCTTTTTAATAATGATTTCACAAAGCTTATTAAAGGTTTGAAAGCTCTTTTAAAAAAATGTCATTACCATCTTATATACAAAAAACTTTTTGCCAAATACTATTATGAAAATAGTTTTATGCATTCACAAATCAGTATTAAACAGGATAAAAAAAAAGGGGGGGGGATACAAAAAATTTACCTTAATGCTTGGATCTTTTAAAGCAATTCTGAAGATATTAACAGATTTCATAACACATTTTGTTTGCAAGGGGTCACCTGCAATTGAACAGGTAAGCAATACATCAAATAATCTTTTTCTGCATTTTTCATCAGAATAAGGGAGAGGAAACTGCTTTGAAGGATTTAAATGTAATAGTAGTCTTCTTGCGACTTTTATGACAGTTGAAGAGATTTTCTATAATTAAAAATTTAAAAAATGTTAAATAATTTTAAAATATTAATATTCATTATTTAATTAATCTTGAACATTTGAAAAGACATACATCCATACAATTCTTTTCCATAAAAAAACTACCAGTCTGAATCATGGTCCTGAGGACTGAAAAGAAAAAAAAAAGAAAAGTTAAAAATACACTACAAAGATCATATCATTCTCTTATATAAAGAAGTAACAATGAGCTAAAAGAGTAAAATGCGAAGAGGATTTAAGTCAGAACATATAATGCAACTAATAAAAATTTGTAACTTAATACATTACGAGCTCCAATGTAAAAAAGAACCCCACCCCTCCAAGAATTTAAAGAAAATTAATATATATACCATGAAGAAAATTTAGTTAATGCATTCAAATAATGCTAAAACATTTTAATCACAGATTCTTAAAATTTAATCAGATTTTAGTATGAGGGTCGATACAGAAATAAGGTTCCCATCAATTTTGCAAACAGACAACATTGTTCATTCTCAAAGAAATTTACATCATTGGAAAAGGAAACTGCTCTATTTCTCTACATAATCGCAATCTTTTTCTACGTATTTTTTTAGACTGTGCTCCAATTTCTGTATCCCAAAATCGTAGAACTCCGCCACCAACCAGTTGAAAGAGTGTTTCACCTTTTCTTTGACATCATCGTCGGCCACTCAAGTATTCCTTTAACTTGGGGAACAAGAGATAATCACTAGGCGTGAGATGTGTACTGTAAGGTGGGTGTGGCATAACAGTCTACCACCCAAAGTGTGTCAAAAGTTTTTGGGTTTGATGAGTTTAGTTTCAGTTTAATTTTTATTAATGTTGCACTAGAAGCAACATGAGGGCTATTGGCGAAGGACCTCGTAATTTTGAACCTCAGTCAAGTGACAAGAACGATACCTGAGCTGTCACCCCAACTACTAACTTTCACACCACGCCAATGGGGGGACTTTGGGTCTCGACAGATTTAACGTGCATTAGCCCTGGCTACATGGCAGTTTTAGGCAGCCAAGGAACGAACCTGCGACAGAACGAAAATTGCTGGTCACGAATCCAAAACCATGACCACTAGGCTACCAAGGCCACCTGGGTTTGACGAGAGACGCGAGGTCAGCCGTTGTCGTGAAGCAGCGTTACACCGGAGGTTCTGGATAGTTTGCCTGAATTCTTAGTGTTTGGTGTGCCATTTTTATTTATTTCGTTTTGGGAGTGAAATGAAATACCCATGCTTTGTCTCCTGTAACAGTGGAGTCCAACAATCCTTCCTTATCTTCATTAAAATTTTACAAGAAACTGGCGAGCACAGTCAAAACATTTCTCCTTGCGTTCCAATGTCAATAGCCACAGTACCCAACGAACACAACACTTATGATAACCCAATTTTTCATCAAAGCTCTTTCCACTGTTGCGTAAGACTCCCAGGAATCTAAGCAACAAGTTCACAAGTGGTGATACTCCTGTTTTGAGGCACTTCACAAAGGACCATCTCGATAACCCGCCTCCGAAACTGACAGTCTTCCTATCTATGAAAGTAATTTAAATGGTAGGGAACAAAATTTAGGAAGAAATTTTATAATATTAAATGGTTATGATGAAGAAACTGAATCAGCTGCAGAAATAGAAAAACCGGTCAAAGAAATAACCAAAGAGGTTAAATTAATTGATAAGGAACCGGAAATTTCTGATCAAAGCAATTCGGATCCAACCATTCCCTCCAAGTCAGAAATCAATTGGTTTCAGAAAGCAGTACCTCGACCCAATGGATCAAGAGTCGATATATATAACAGTATAATGGGTACGAGCATGCGTTTAAGATCTAGAAATGACGCTAAGGCTTACTGTGATGCAAATGAAATCCCTTATGACCCAGAATTTTTTAATTTTAGTGGTAAAAATTCATTTACCGGTATTGTCAAACAAGAAATAGAATCAAGTTTTTTAAATAATTGACAATTAAAAATTTAAAGATGTAAAAATCCCAGATTCATTCCATGAAGCATCTAATTCGATGCTACATGGAATCTAACGAATGGAATCCACAAAGGAGACATCGAAGCAACGTAGTGGCTCTTTATCCACTATAGAGGTGGAATGCGTTGTTTTGATGGATGCTGCTGGGGAGTTGCAATTCAATGCTGTGTATAATATAAGGTATATCAAATTATTTCTGTGTACATATAAATATGAGTTTTGTATAATTTCAGATTTGATATATACTAGCACTTGAAAGTTGTTTGATTTTTGTAACATCGCCCAGATGGGTGGGAGGCAGGCCAATTGTTGTCATATCGCGGTAATCACGTGGAATTATGTTTTCCGATATGACGTCATCCCACACATCTGGCAATGGAATCGGGAATTTGCATTTGACGGTAATTTTCAGTTACGTCATATGAAGTTATTTTTCATTGGATGCCGATTCTTAACTGTCGAGTTGACGGTGTCGAATGCAGATTCCGGAAGATATATAAAGGAGATCTTATTGGAATGAGCTCTGGCTGACTTGGTGGCTTCTTGCTTTTTGGACTTTGACAATGATCGATGTGATTCTGAAACTTTCGGTCTAGAAAGTGATGCTATCAATATTGTAAATAATGTAAATAAATAATCGTATAAATAAATATATAATTTGAAATATTAGAATTTGTCTTGTCTGTTGATGTGGCATTTATATTAAATTAAATTATCAAAGGCCTACTCTGAGGCAGGCCAACACCAGCTTTGCACAGCGCTGTTGCCGCATTTCACCTTACACCTTCCCATGAGGCTGGAGCTCTTTGGGAACCTTATTTCTGGATCAACCCTCTAACATAGCATTTTCTTTTCTTCAATACTTGAAATACGAATGCAAAGATATGAGTTATTTCATTATTTACTTCACAGCTTAATAATTGAAAGATAATGGAAATTTAAAAATATAGAATTATCCAACATAATTTTTAATTTATACATGTTATAAATGTTCTATAAATTACTAAGACATTTTGATGAAGTTAATATTGGAAAGGAGGAAGAATTTTCGAAGTATCCTCTCTTAAATATTAAAGTGAGTAATTAAAGCATACAATCTTTAAAAATGATTTTTAATGCAGAAGGTACAATCTATGCAATGAAACTTAAATTTCTTTACAAATTATATGTGGATTATTAAATAAATTACACATTATAATTATGGAATATTTGAACAATTTACTATCCAAAATGTCCAGTCAAATTTAACATCAATATCTTAAATATGACAGACTTAAGAATTTCTGGTAAAATATTTGCGATATTTTCAACATGTAATATTTCATATATGAACATAAAACTTCATGACTGACTGATTAGAAGTAGCGATATAAAAAAAAATATCCAGGTTACAAAAATATATATAATAAATTTCAATGTTCATTATTTTTATTATCTTGAATAGTTAAATATCATTTGCACAAAAAGAAAAAAAATATGCAACCAATAATAGTTTAACAATAATATATTATAATTATTATATACGGATAATATATCTTATTTAAAGAGATGCATTAATTTTATTTCTATGTATTTTTTGAACAAATATTTATTTTACAGATTCTTAAGGTACTTTAAAATATGAGAAAATTTAGATTTCCTTCATATTTCAAATTTTTAACATATTTGAATGCAATCTTTCAGCTATATCTTAGCAAAAGCACTTCAGAAATGGCTATGTTAAAATGCATAATTCTATATTTCTAACTTTCTTATAAGCTTAAAATTTGATTTTAAAAAAAAAATACTTTGACAAATAATGTTTTTTTTTAATGTGTTTAGTCCAATGTGCTTTCAAACAAAGGCATTATAACAATGTTTGTATTTGAGAATCCCCCCCCCAATGTATGTGTTTTGAAAATTGCAGTTTCCCCATTTTTTCTCTGCCAAAGTCAAAGTAATTAAGAGTGAGTATCTTACACTGCTTTTGGAAAGAATATTTAAAGCTACCCAATATATGAAATGAAAAGGGGAGGGAATGTGTGAAAATATGAATATCCTTAGTTCTAGATTACCAGCTGTTTAGTAAGTCCTTAAGCTTAAAAATTATTACTGTCAAACTTTTGCCTGTTGGCCACATGCCTACCACAACTAATATTTCTGCAGCCCAACATAATTACATGCAACAAAATTTAATAAAAAGTATTGTGGTTTATTTTTTGAAATTTCTAATAATCACCTATGAAATAGTACAAGATGCACTGAATAAACACAACAATACCCACATCAATAGTAAGTAATATTTTGGTAGCCAATACTAAAATATTATCTACCACACTATTAGTCTTCTAGTGTCTCATTTGGTATATCTAACAATAAATACTGCACTTTCAGAGTACAAGAAAAATAAGCATAAATTTGGGCAATTATTTTGAGCCAGGTTAGTTAATGTCCAGGAAAAAATATTGACTTTCATTACAAATATTTATTTTATATTAATGAATACTCATATATTTTAGGTTCTTACATGTAGAATGCCCTTTACTAAACCAGGTGGTGGTAAAACTAAATAAAAAGTTGTTGAACAATAACATTTCCAAGAATTATTGTATTTGTATTGTTAGAATTTTTGTAGTTACATAAAAAATAATTTGCTTTATACTTAAGAATACTATTAAGGACAAATTTATATAGCATAAATCCTTGCTATGAACAAAAGTATTATGATACAAATCACAATTAACAGTACACCTACTATGAAGTATATTAAACGAAGAAAAACTAACACCTTATCAACATATAGAGTGGCCCTATGACTTTTACTTGTTTGATATTTGCCAGTGGCTAGAAAAGTTTGAAACACCCGTTTTAGAAAAACTTGAGTTACTTTCAATTTAATTTTAAAATTGATACAGCACACACACCCTTGATTTGCAAATCTAGAAAATTATTAAGATTTGTGTTTCATAACTAGATACTTAAGCTTCTTTACACACATTATTTGTTTCCTAACAAAAATTTTGAAACAGTTTTTATTGCTCAAGAGAAATGTCATTTATATTAGTATCATATTTTATAAAAGTATCCTGAAAATTGAAGGAAGATCACACACTTATGATAAATTGTACTCAATTTACGTAATTTTCAAAACAATTCCATACAACTGATATTATGATATTACTACACATTTTACAAAATTTGATCACAAATACTGTTTTAATTTTTGAATAAGTTATTATTAAATCTATTTGAGTTCCCAGTTATTTTACAAAAACTAAAATTCCAAGTTCTAATACTACATTTTCTTATTTGTCATTAAGAATTTTTGAGACACTTTACATCAAATACATGGTGGATACAATAATATTTAATAAATTAATCAATACCAAGTACAGATGTTTCTACACAATAAATTGCACTATTTTTCATCAATGTCATTTCTTCCTAATATGATTTAAAAAAAAAATTCAAAATTTTATAACGGATTTTTTCCCCTATTTAACAAAGACTGCTCAAATAGATTGTAAGGGAAAATATTAACTTAACGGCTTACAGTAAAATCATTTGCAAAACTACAAATCCAGTAGCTAATTTTCATTTTAAAGCATTTAATCAGTTTCCCAGATTATTGCATCATTTCATTTGCTGATTACATCAGAAGCATATTCTATAACAATAAATAAGCTTGCCCGACTGGTTTATTGGATTTAGTTGCCGACAGTGCTATCATATAAAGTAATTATAATAAGTAAAAAACCTACACTTACTTTTGCAAAATGGACAGAAATTGTGAACCTGCATAAATTATGATTACCTGAACAGGGAAAAAAGTTTGAGTTTAAATGAGAACATTATAACTGTTCATCAAGCTGTCAGTAAATTTGAAATTTTGGAAAAATTCATGGACCTTAAGAGAAGCAGTCACCCCAGAAAAACAAATGCATGCGATGATCATGTTATTAGAAAGATGATTGTGATTTCCAACGACCTCATTCAATAAGATTAGATTTACTTTGATTACAATATCAGTTTCTACACAATTTTAAGATGTTTGATGACAGATTTTTAGTTTATTATCCTACAAATCTGCAAGGAAATCTTGATTAACTCCAAGTATGAAAAAAAAACACTATTGACTTTTACCAGACAATATCAGAACTGGACTGTACAACAGTGGAGTATGGTATTTTTTGATGAGTCAACTGGGCAGCAATTTTCTGCATGTGCCAAAGGTGTTTGCCACTCAAGTGGAAAAAGATATAACAAAAGTACAATTGAACTGTGAAATGTCCACCAAGCCAGATGATATGGTGTGCAATGTCTGTATTCAGTACTGTGCTCTTTATTTCCTATAACTAACAACAGAAATCAGAACCTTACTTTGTTACTCAAGAAATTCAAGTTTCAAATGGATGTTCATAAATGTCCAATTTCCATGCATGCTCAATGCCACAGTTCAAGGTTGTAAGGGTCAATCCGAATGCAGAGAAAATTCAAGAGCTTGACTGGCCAGGTAAAAGCTCAGATTTGAATCCTATTGAGAATCTGTGGAGTTTTGTGAAAAGTAGAGTTACAGAAAAGCAACCATCCAGTGCTGCGACACTCATAGAAGCAATGAAGCATGCCTGGTGTACAGAAATTTCTAAAGCTTACTACATGTCTCTAACATGCCTAACAGGACTGCAGCAATGATTAAAAACAAAAGAGGCATTATAAAATACTGACTTTATTTAAAAAACATTGAAAGTCCATTTCGTTTTTGTATAAAACATGCTATTGCTGTAGTGTTTTGTTAAATCTGATTTTTCTAAAGGTGATCTTCAATTTTTGCAAACGACTATATATCATTTTATCAACAGTTAATTTGGAAAGAGTTCAATAAAATCTAAGTAAAGTCAAAATAAATCAATAAAAATTAAATAACTATAATATAAATAAAGATGAACTAAAAATATCCATACCTTTGAGTGCTTCAGCACAAACCAAAACTTTATCTCTTGGAGTAACCTCACTTTTGATTCCATTGCACGAGTACTGGTACTATGAAGGACAATTTAAAATTTTAGCATGTTAATACAAATTTGGAGGTTGTATTTAAAAATTATTTTTTCACAAATTTCAATTTATTAAAATATTTATGTTCAAAATATTAACTGCATAAATTTCATATACATATATAAATAAGCAAATCAAAAAGTCAATTTCAAAAGACAACACCAGTTCAAGAATTACTTGTAGACAGCATCAAGCAAAAATATTTCATTAATGTAAAAACATCCTTTTGAATTCAAAGTTTTGACATTTTGATAGCAAATTTCTATCATAGTTACTCCTGCCATTTACCCAAGCTTCATTGAATTTCTTCACTTTGACATTCAGAATTCCAAGATTGAAATTGCTAAATTTTCATAGCAAAAAAATGCTGACTTCAAATGGATATAATTTTTCTCATCGTCATTGCAAAGTTCCCTAGAAACACTAATAATGTGAAACAAAGCACCAGAACATATGGCAACTTTAACAGGATTTAACAATTGGAATGTGTGTTGCAGGCTATTCATATCAAAGAAAATGCCCCCATTTACGCACACAGATGGATATCCAAATAGTGATGCTTGCTGCAAAGTAAAAATCAGTAAAAAGAAGAATCTGAAAGCTTTAAGTACAAAAATGCTAAAAATCCGAATATTTTGAAATTCTTACCAATGGCTTAAAACCCATTCATATTCCAAATAGAGTTAGATTGTTTGTCAAAATATGATCCCATGCTCCCACTTCATATTTTTCTTTTGCTTGCATACAGATTTGTTATGTGAAAATATACAAAAAGCATTCATTTAATTTCAGTTCGTTTTTTTTAAAGATTGAAATTTTTCTTTATATAAATGCTTTAACAATGTTAAACCTTTAGATTCCATTGCAAATGATGTCATTCAGCTAATATAAAATGTTCAAATGACATCCTCATCTTTAGATAGGTTTGTGAGAATACTGCCTCCTGCCGATTTAAATTTGTATTGATATTACTTTAATTTATATGATATCTGTAATTAGATATATATTTTAAATGCTGTGTCATCAATGTTGGCAATGTTATCATACTGCAATTTCAGTATATCAGTACAGTCCACACGAGTTGACAGAACCACATACCTATGGTAGTAATGCTATGTCCACCATTTTATACATTATCTAGATGATTTGTTGCAATGTGTTAGAGCTCCAGATAGTCAGTCATTAGCTTCCATAAGTTAAATAAATCATTAGCATATTTGATCACAAGGTAGGTAAAAGCAATATTGCTCCATTCGAATAACTCTTTATTGCTGTGTCATTTTTTACGCTATAGTGTGTGTATATACAGTAATTTATCTGTAAACTGCAGATATTAGACCAAAGCACTACCATATTACTGGAAAAATAATTAAAATAAACATATTCAAACAGAAAAAGCTTTATAATATTGTATACAATTTAAAACAGTACACACAAATAAAGAGTCGATTATGTGAAATAACTAAATCTATAAAAAATGTACTGCTTTGTATCGATATCCTACATTATTTCACTGAAGTAGGCTTAAAATAACTTCCTTTGACTCATCAGCATGTGTAAAAATGTTGATTATTGGCAGGTCCAGATAGGTGAAGTGATGGATTATAAAAGAAAGGGTTGGATTATAGACAGAAGTGCTGGATTTTGCAACTATATAAACTCTATAGGAGATAATGGAACATTTTGTGAAGAGGATGGCAGATTAACTTATATACTAAATATATACTTTTAAAATCTACATTTTTTGTAAAATTATAAAAAAAAGTAAAGATTAATAAAGATTGTTTATAAACAGGCAAGATTAAAACATACTTGAGGTTGTGAGACATCTGTATTATCCATTTCTATATCCCTTAACACTTCTTGTATAAGAAACTGTTCTCTGACAAATTCAGATGAACCTTTCGAGCCATACTGTGTTAACCATACATTAGAAAGCTTCCAAACTGTGCTTCGGGATTGACTGCATATATTAGAAAAACATCATTTAAAGGTGAATTTTTTTTCAATACAATTAAACACAAATGTATCAATTTTTATATAATTGTACTATACAGAAAAAAGTACAAAAATTAATAATTTTTACAATAATTAATAAGATTTGACTCTTGATTACAGTTTAACAATATTTATATGCTTTGCAATAAATATAAAAATTATTTAATTGAATAGCACTAAAGAATTATAAAATAAGATGCAAAAATCATACAGTTTTAAAATATTAAGTAGTTTTACCTGGTAGACGTTTCAGAAAATGATGCTGCACTTATTCCCTCAAGTGACTTAACTATAACTCTAGCAACATTACCACACTGATCGATAATGGGAAAACTATTATGAGGAGAAAAAAATACATGATTATAATTTTAAAATAAAGTGGTTCCGAGTCACTTTAAATTCCATATAAATAAGCAAACTTGTCTTTAACCATGTCTTTTTTTATACATGGCCTATATTCTAATAATTTTTCTTTTAAATCTGATTTTAACATCTTTTAAAAGCCAAAAAGAGAAAAATTGAACATTATAATTATGATTGCACCACCTTTTTAGTATCATTCTGAAAACAAAAATAACAATACAATTATATAAATACATTACTTAGAAAGAAGATATTAAGATCACTGAAATTTGAAATCATATTTATCAACAAAATCTTTTAATTTTGGAAATATTTTTCTTACTTATTCACCTACATGTATTAAATGTAAGTTTAAATCCTTTATTTCTATGAAGCTCATGAACACCGAGGCACATTAGTTGCAAATTGAGAAATCCCCAGTTTAAAACTTAATGATTGCAACTTCGATATCTTACGTACAAATTTTGTTAAATTGCACTTCGTTTTCCACTTTAATTCTAAAACCTTTCAGAAAATTCTTAATGTTTTCATAGCAGTGTTTTGGAATATTCCACTGCATTATATATAAAGGCATGTATTTTCAGTCATGGAGACGTGTAGCTGTTTTCAGTTAATTAATAAACCATGTTAATTGAATATCTATTATGTTTTCAATTCAACACCTGCACAACATTAATTATAACATCTCCCAATATTTAAACAATCACTACAATTTTTTTTTTACAATAACTCAACAAAGAGAAAGAAATGTTAAAACTCATTTTTTGTCAAACCCAAAAGGCAAGCTGAACACATTACATATAGATCTTGAGTTAACTTATCTTTTGCTCACCATTTGTTACAAACAAGTACTAGATAAACACGAGTTTTCAACAAACGATCCTTACATGCTATCTTCAGTAATTAACCTATTCAAATATATTTTACTTTTTTTTTCTTAGTAGTTTTATCAAGATAACAGTTAATAAAAATTTTAAATTTTCTGCATGCATTGCAAACTATAGTTTAATTATGTAATGGCTTATATACTCAAACATTGAAAAAGTTTGAAATAAAAAGGCTGGTAGAGCCTTAAAATGTTGAGTTACATAACTAATATAACTGTTGGTAATCATGATTGCATAAATAACCCTTCAAGGATTGGTGCCTCACAGGTGACCAGAAATATAAATAATAACCCTTATGTTAATCCATCCTTTGATAACTTATGAAATAAAAAAAAAAAAAGATTAGATATATAAAGGATTCATCAGATAAAAATCCTTTGATATTAAAATAATTTTCTTTTGCATACTTTAATATTACAGCTTCCAATACAACCAGGACTGCATTTAACATTATTGGAAAAGCAAGTCTTAATAACCCACATTTCAGAGTTTCATCAGAGACCTACAAAAGAATAATTAAAAATTACATAAATTAATGATATAACCAAATAATAAAAGATAATGATTCAACAAGAAAAATAGCGAAAAGTTATACATTTTATTGAAATAAAAATTTTTTTTTCCCCATTCACATTTTAATACATATTTTATAATTATTTCTTAAAATTTTCATCAAGCTAAAAAACTTTTAGATAATAGTGCTATAAAAATTTCCTATTTTCAAATGCCATTCAACTAAATTTTTACATTAAAAATTTTACATGAAAAAAATGCTCTGAAAAATTGCCTATTTTACTGATTAAAAAAGAAAATGGAAACATTCATTGAACACATACTTCCAAGAATTATATAAATAGATTTGTAATATTCCACTAGTTATTTTAAATAACAAAACATCATCAAATTAAGAAAAAAAAATCAGAATTTTCCTGAATCAACATTTCATATTACTTTGCAATAATCAAATTTACAATGTGAAATTTTATTTATAACATCATAACTTAGTTAATTTTATAGGCTGATAATTACATATATCGCTTGGTAATATCAATGAAATCTTCCGAGATTTATTTAGAAAAAGAAAACTAATTAATATAGTCTTAGATAAATATCTTTATAACAGAAGTGTAACAAAGATAATTAAAAATATATTTACAAATAATGGATAGTACATATATTTTAAATTTAAAACTAAAGTAGAAAAATTCTTAAAAATGAGATAAATAATAATGGAACAAAAATAGAGCATACACAGATGTAATATTTAAACATTAATAGACACAAAAATATTTAATGAAATGTATATAATTGAAGTGAACCCATGAATTTTTTTTACTTCTAAATAAAATTACATAAATCTTTAATACAAACAAGTTCAATATTTTTAATTAAAAAAAAAAGATAATTATACCTTTATGATATTAGTAACTTGAAATACTCTCTGTATAGAAAGAAACAAATCTTCTATGGGCACCTGAACTCGACAAGTCTCTGAACTGTCAAATATTATATATATATATAAATAAATATATGCATACATTTTTTAAAAAGTATTTAATCTATATTTAGAAATTTTTAGTTAAATATCAACTTGTATAAAGGTAAAATTTTAAAGATTTTACAACACATGGTTTAATTTACTGAGTACAAAATTTGCCAACAAAATGAGAATTCCATGTATTTTTATTTTCATTCTTTTTAAGTATTCTAAGTAGCATATAATTTTACCCAAGAAGCAAGCACTCTAAAAGGTCTGAATGATCAAGTATTTATGAGCTTATTATAAGTGTAACTTTTATTTAACCAACAAAATCACTGAAGCATCACTGACATCAGGTTACACAAAGAGATAAATTTCTTGCATGAAAAGAGATGAATCATCATACATATAATATAAAAAACACATTATTTTTTAATAGAATATGACATCAAGGTTGTCAAAGGCATTTAAGTTACAGGGACCCTAAAATAATTAAAAAAAAAAAAAATGAAGAGTATATCTTAACAAATACTTCTATTAAGAAAGAATATTTCTAAGAAAATTCTGAATTTTTAATGAATAAAAGCAAATACTTCTTCAGTAATAAAGTCACCTTTCAACAACATAATTTCAAATCCTACATCACCCAAAATTTGCTTTTTTTAATATCATTTAAGGCTTTTGAAATAAGTGATTTTCTCTAAAAATCTTTCTAGCATTGCCAAAAAAAAAAAATTTTGTTGGTCTCAAAACAAACTATCTTTTCATACCTAAACTCTGCTTTAACATAATTTTGTAAAATATTCTTGAGAAAAAAATTTTTTTAATAATTTTACAATACCCCATTTCCTTTTCATAGTTTCATTAACATTAATCATAAAATTTTCTACTTCATTTGCAAAAAGAAACACAGCATGTGTTGCGGAACTGAATTCAAATGAAAAAGCTTTGTCCAAAATCTACAATTAGTTTTCCGCTAACATCAATATCTTCTTTATGTGATTCCTTTAAAAACTGAATTTTATGTAACAAAGTAAAGTAAATATACACTTCACTTAAATCTTATACTAAAATTGAATCAGGACTTAAACATCTGACAATTAGCATGGGTGACAGGGGGAAATGAAAAAAAATCAGCTCTGAAGAGTAGCCAATCACTGATTCTCTGGGGGAGGGGAGTGTCTATATATCTTTATATACATTGGGGTCAAAACATCTTAAAATTATTTGTTTTTGTCGTCTATGACAATTCCATAATTAATTACATCTCCAGAGCATCTGCATATTCGTACCCTCAAAATCAGTTGAAAGATAATTATGTAAGAAATATGCACCTCATCAAGGAAATGTCAAATTTAACAACTCAAACAAGGGGGCCAGATTGCTTGTTGCCCAAAATTGTACATGAGGACAAGCCTTGAGCTTCGCATAGAAATGACGAGCTGAATCACAACAGATTTCATAACTTCACATGCAGTCTCCAGTAAAGAATGTATTAGCGACGTAATGAACTTCCCAGAGTTGGTGAGAAGTGGCCCATGTGCAGTACTAAAGCAAACCGAGTTTAGTTTTTATTAACGTCGCACTAGAAGCAACACGAGGGCTATTGGCGACGGACCTCGTAATTTTGAACCACGGTCAAGTGACGAGGACGACACCTGAGCTGGCACCCCCCTCTCCTAACATCCACACCACGCCAACGGGAGGACTTTGGACCCCGAACAGATTTAACGTGCATCAGCCCCGGCTACACGGCGGGTCTTTGGCGGCCAAGGATCGAACCCGCGACTGAACGAAAACCGCCGGTCGCTAGTCCACGACCTTGACCACTAGGCTACCGCGGCCCCTAAAGCAAACCGAAATACCCACTCCCCATTCAAGTTCCAATAAAAATAACAGTTTTTAAAGACATAAACTCAATTTATAATTGTCTGTATCTACACATTTGTACCCAGGAATAAAGGATAATTCCCTGGAATACAAATAGTATTAAAATCTTACATTTTCCTGGGAACCCAGGAAGGAACCCTGGTGTACAGCAAGCAGCTTAATGTGTAAAGCCTAGGGTTCCCAGGAATTTTGTCATGGATTAAGCAAGAAATCCCTATTTGGTTCCTCAAAGCACCAAAATGTTAGTAAAATTTTAATTTTTAAAAAAGATCGAATTCTTAAAGCCAGTTTACTTGTAAAAATCAATATAAAAATATTTAATGGATAAAATAAAATCTTAAATTTCGTAACAGTCATGTGAATCAAATACATTAATCAAGATGCATTACGTCACATATTAGTCTCCATTCTTTGGTTCAGGTACAGAATCAACTTCTTATCCACTTATTTTCCTATTTTCAAAGTATAAAATAAAACTGATGCCACCCTTTTAAAATTGAAATTTTGAGCAGATTGCATTTTGAAAGCTAATATTGAATGCCTTCCTAATTTGCATAACGGTAGTAGACGGTAACGATAATCCTGATAAAAATCAGTTGGGCTCAACATTTATCACAAATGCAAAAACATTTCTTGAATATTTTCATGTTTAAAAAGGAAATTATTCTTGGATCCAAAATCCTTTTCAAGACTGACACCTCCAAACTCCCAATAAAAGAAAGAGAACAATAAATTAGTACATCGATCAACAATCAATTGAAATTAAATTTTAGTCAAGTTGATATTATGCATTTTTAGATTGACATTAGAAAAGAATATCCAAAATTGCCAAAAGAGCTGTGAAACATCTAATGTCATTTGTTTTAACTTATGTATGCAAAAAATCTTTCTCTTTGTACGACGTGACATAAACAAAACACAGAAACAGATTGGATGCTGAAGATGACATTAGGTTGCAAATTTCAACAGTAATTCAAGGGGTAAAAATATTTTGCAATAAAAAACAATCACAGCCAAGTCATTAAAAAAAATTCTTTTTACTCTAATTTTGTTGTAATTTCAAATATTATTGCTTTACTTTATTATTCATATAATAAATTTTAGGAAAAATTACATTAACTACCTTATTAGTCTTTATTTTATTAAGATCTTTGTATTGTGAGAAAATAAATATGCAATAACCTGATTATGATAAATTTGTTTGCTATGTTAAACTTTTTGTGATTATTGAATTATTTAGATGTGATGAAAAATATAAGATGCTTAAAAGAAAGCCCAAAACCTTTCCTTTATTTCAAAAGACTGAGGAAAACAATAATGGGTCACTTTCTAATCTAAAAATTCGAAATTTGAGACTTCTTTTACCATTAGGTGAAATTCATATGACAAACATAATTTCATATTCTCAAGTAAAAATATATTATTCTCATTAATTATTTTTAAACTTAATTACATTTTTGAAATTGAATATAATCAGTCCTTTAAGAATGGAAGCAATTAGACAAAAGACGATTTTGTATCTTCAAAATGTATGGAAATAAAGAATGCCACAAAAACTTATGTTTTAAAATTTAGCATTATATATACATACACACACAAAATCATGATTGCCAATTTTAGAAAATGACAAAAGAATATAATATGCAGATTGCATTTCAAACAATTTTAATAAAAAAAACATGAAATGCAAATATTTTTCATAACTAATGCATGAAAAACTTCATAAAGAAGATAATTTGATAATAAAATTATTTAGAACTCTCCTTGCAATGAGTAGATCCATAAAAAACACCTTTCCATTAAAAAATTATGTTTAAAGTCAAGTACAGTTTTTCTTTAAGAGAATATGGACTAAAAACTTATGTATAACATTGGTCCATGTTTTTTATATTGATCCAGTTTTGGAGCAGCAGTTATTGGATTTAGCATTTGCAACAAGCTTTGGTGTAATAACTTCACAAGTTACATCATATTGGCCCGCATGGAAGAAACATGCCAGAATATATATCTGAAAATTCGTATTTTAAATCTATTCAGATGGGTTGACTCAATTAAATTCCATTTTATAGCTTTTGTAACATTAGAAATGTATTTGATATACATGAAACAATAACAAAGCAAACACAAATGAGTGCATAGCATGGAATGAATTGAGTTCTAGATTAATGCTAATGTAACGAGAGAATGATCGCGTGCTTACAATGAACAACCCAAATCTGGCTAAACTGTGCTTGTAACTTGATTAAAATATCACAAGTTTTTTAAATCACTTTAAAAGCCCATCAGAAGAAAAAAAAAAATTATAGCTGTCCTCAACAAGCAAAATTGCTAATGAAATACATTATAGAAGAGGGAAGAAGAGTAAGAGGACAATCCTGTCTTCAAATTCCTTTAAACTGATTAGAAACAAGTTCCATGACTCATTATTTAATTACCCCTTGAGTAGAAAGAAAAGGTAAATATGAGCTGTAGGAGAAAAATAATGGCAGAAACTTGCAAAAATGCATAAAACTAATGGATCTCGGCACAAAAGCATAAATTTTGCATACAATGAGTAAATACTGGCAATAAAGTACTATATATCTATCCAAAAATTTCTATTAGTGTAAATACTTTAGAGATACAATAAGAAATTTTTTTTATTTTGTAACTTATTTGAAATACAGAACTTCACAATATACAATTAGATTAAACAATATATTTTATGGCCACAACTTAACTACCTCAAGTAATTAAAATAAAAAGTTTTATCTTTAAGAAAAGTTCTTACACACATGTTTAGTGTTTTTTTCTCAAAACTATCTTACTTTCCTAAGAGCAAAACTATACTATGTTAGATTTCACTTACTTAAGTTCAATTGTATTTAATACAAAGTAACCATCATTGTTCCATATAATGGTCTTTCAATCTACACTACTCAACAATTGCTTAAGAACAAACTTTTTTTGGTATATTTAAATAGGATAGTAACCACAGAAAAGAAGCTATGTATATTTTAAAAAGGTAAGGGCAATAAGTATAATACAAAATGAGACAGATTCACCACATGGAAAAGCAATATTTAAAAAAAAAAAAACCATTTCCCAAGTCATAAAAAACAATCTTTCCAGCTAAAATGAAGACAGAAATATCACCAAGTAAAAAGTGTGACCTTGCACTTAATGCATGTTCTCTATTAAACCATCGAGGAAAATTTGAAGGAAACTATCCTATTCCTTTCTCAATGTGATTTTGAGCTCTTGAGGCGATTCCTTACTAAAATACCCCCACCAAGAGCACCCAAAGCATTTCCAAAAGGGATCCAAGCCCAGTAACTCTGTACTTGATAACCTTGATCAGAGTGATGATATCGAGACTTCCAATGTCCTGAGTAAAGCATGCATTTTAATCAATGCACAGAAAGTCTACGCCTACTTCACCCCAATAAAGACAAACATAACCCAGTATTTTAAAGAAATGGTTATGAGCAGCATTTGAGCTATGCTCTCCCACATTAGAATAAACGTTTTTGAGACCAAAAATTAAAAGAAATGTCTATGATTAAGAATTTAAAGTTCATTACATATATTTCAAACAAATGTAAAAACAATATAACTTCATGAAAAGTTAACATTTAATAAGTGATTATTGTACTTTTTAAAACTTAGGTTTAAAATTACCTCATCATTTTTGCCAAACATTTACAAAAAGTTGAAAATACTCTGATACGAGATAAAACACTGTATGTTTCCCCATCTTGAAAAGGTATATCAAACATTTCTAAGGATTCTACATTAACGCATCCACTTTCATCTAAAAGTTAAAAAAAAAATATTACCTTACAGAAGTAAAATTCATCCAAGAAATTATAAAGAATCATACATACACTAATTTCAAAATCAAATAATTGACAGATGTGTAAAGATGCAGACAAGCATTTTTCATCGAATAACAAATGAAAACAAAATAACTCTTACCCAATATCTAAAATATGTATCTAATTAGCTGATGTACCTGTTCTTCACAGGAGTGATTTAAAAAAACTCAAACAATCCAGCTAGCCAGCATAAAATAATTTGGTTAAAGTTCAGTATTGGGTGCCCCTTGTTGACTTTTGAGTGTGATGATTTAAAAATGTGGCAATTTATGTTACGGTAACCCTAATGCATATAATTTGAAAACAAATTTGCATGCGCCACATGTTCTCAATTTTTCATTATCATTTGTTGAAAACGGCACAAGATTTTCAACCATTTTTAGTGATACCAAGACTTATTTCTTTGGTTGATTGTTGTGAAATATTTAAAAAAGAAAAAGTATTATTCAATTTTTTTTTTTTAAATTAGGAAAGAGTAAAATGAGGTAAAGTCATACATTACTTATGCATTATTACAAGAAATATATATTATTGCTAAATTTTAGTAATTTCTTTATATCAGTTATAAATAAATAATTCTTATTTATACATAAGAATTGTTTAAAAACACATCTTGTGTATAAGCAAATATTTTTTAATAGTTCTTCATAACTTATTCATAAATATGGATCACCAATTTATAAATTATTACTATCAATACATTACAATTATTTGAAACATTTGTAAAGCTTCTTATGTTTTTTTTACATATCACAAACATCTACATTTGATTCCTATGATTGAATCTGCATCATTTTCATTAGCTTCTCATTTGCAACGTTTTCATGACATCACTGCTACGTAACGCAAATTTGCCGACCTTCCTTTGGAGTTGCCAGATTTCACCGCAGTCGCCCAGGGAAGCTCGATACTTAACTTCAACCAATATTTTTAATATAACCCCTCAAAACATGATGCAAGACAACACATCCAAAAATTTACAGTTTTATTTAGTGATGCAAAGATAGCTCTAAGGCAAAGCTATGCATGATAAATAAATTATACAAAATATCCACTACTAAAAAATAATTTAGTTCTGCAAGTAATCTGACAAGTTTTTTGAGATTATTAATATTGTATGTCTTTCGATTCAGAACAAAAATTTACAAATATACAATACTGCTAACTTTGAACACAGTTTGTGAAAGATCTTCCTCTGTATTAATTCTAATACTTTCGAAGAATCTGCTTGTTTGTACCATTTTTATCAGTTCTAGTTTCATGTAGAATAAACAATTGCAGTTGACAAAAATAAAACAAAACACACTATGTATAACCATGTTGCTAATATTAAAATTTAAATTTTCAAGAATATTTACTAGTTTAAAGTGATTCATAGGGAAAAGAATCTTAATTTTGTTACAGAGAACACAAGTAATGAAAAAATATAATGATCTAAAAAAAAATTCCTCCATTAACAATTAATTGTAAGGAGCAAAATAGACCATGATGTCACGTGACATAAGATGTGGCAGACTCATGCACAGTTCAGGCATCATCTTGCTTATCTGTCACTTCTAGCACTGTATTTTTAAAAAAACGTTAATTGAATTTCAAAAATGTCTTTACAATATGCACTATCATGATCCATTATTCAGCATACGAAATTTTGCACTCCTGAATCATTCCGCTTTTGCACTATGCCACGAACTGTGTTTTTAAAAAATTAATATAGATTTGGCAGGAAACAAAAACTTATGTATTTCGGGTATTTTTTTCAACCAATAATAAAATTTCATTCAAAAGCTCATAAAAGCTAAAAAAAAATTTAAAAAAAAAATAATAAGAAAAAAAAAATCAATGAATCTACTGGAAAATACACAATAATGATAAGGTGGGTAAAAAATATCACCCAAAGTAAATTAAGAAAATGGGTTTGGTGGAAATATGTTTAAGGATCCTTATACAAACCAGTGAAGCATCTCAAACAAATCTAGAGTAATATAATCAATGGTGTGGCTAAGAAATAAAAAATAAAATTTATGAGCAAGATGTACATATACACAGGAGCAATTCACTTTAAGAATGATACACATCCATACAATTCAAAATTTCAATAACTATGTTTATTAAAATCGTTAAATTTGCATTAAAATTCAGTAAATTAATTTTCAATTCATGGCCCCCCCCCAAAAAAAAAGTTCCCATTCAACAAGGATGAATTTAAAACTAGGTCAAGTTTACAATACTAATGTGTGCCTATCATAAGAAATAAAACTTCTGAAAACCTTCAACAAAATAAAAAGGTAAATAAAAGAATTAAGCTGAAAGAAATGAATACAGAAACAACAAATTCATAAAAATCAACTATATTTAAAAAATTCTATAATAAATAAATGAAGTCATTACCTCCAGGTGTCAGAAGAATATCATTCAATACTGACTGAATGGTATTTAAAATTCTGAGATAAACATCAAGCCACACGTCCATATATGTAGTTTTTATTTTTCTAAAATGCATAAGGCATATGGGTAAAGCAGCAAAACATTCTGCTATAGCCTATATACATAAAAAAGATATTAAAATAAACCACATTCTCTGAAAATTATATCAAATGCATCTGCTATTATTTCTTTAACAATATTTAAAAGCTTACCTCACTGGTTTTTATACATGAGGTATCCAATTTCTTCAAAAGGAATTTTTCTATCACATCCTGAAATAAATATATATACATATAACAGAAAAATAACATCAATAAGAGAATTTATTACAAATAATGAATCACATGAACTGACAATACATAAAAGCCTTTCTGTTTAACAATACATCTTTGGTGCTTGAAAAACATTTAATTCACATACCATTACGCTTTAAAGGTAGGACACCCATTTTAGATAAATATTACGAATGAAAAGTATGCAGAATTTTATAAGCTATTTAATATCTTGAATACAAACAAAGAATAATTTTTAAATCTTTTTAAAATAACTCCTATCCTTTCCCTCCTATAATAAACTAGTAGCATTTTCAGTAATAATCCTA
This sequence comes from Nephila pilipes, assembly GCA_019974015.1. Lineage (NCBI taxonomy): Eukaryota > Metazoa > Arthropoda > Arachnida > Araneae > Nephilidae > Nephila > Nephila pilipes. The sequence continues at coordinate 717,333 of BMAW01054125.1, forward strand.
TTTTTAAAAAAAATTAAACTGCAGGAAAGTTTATTTTTTCTGCATTTGGTAATCATTAAAACATACCATATCTTATAAATTTACCAAAGGGTAAAAAAATAAGTAAACATAATCAAAACTTACAGAATGACTCCAATATTAAAAAAAGCATTCTTACGGTATTACTTATACAATGGACAATGCACTTTATAAAAGCAAAATATCAATTAAAGTAAAAAGTAGAAATTGAAATATTTCTACTGTTAAATATTTTGTATGGGAAAATACTTTTTTTTTTAATTCATTTGGAGAGTAATGGAGCTAAAATACTTTTCTTTTTTTCAAAACAATGATCACTTAACATTGAAAAGCTTTTTTTTTTAAACACTTCAAAACAAACCAAAAAACTTAAGTTTCCAAATTAATTACATTACATTGACTAGGATTTCAAATATAATGTATATTTCAAGATATTTTAAAAGTAAAGGTAAATTTTTAAAAGATTTTTGGGAGAACTTTTACATAGCATTACACTTTTGATTCAAATAACATTTAACTTTTTGTTTCATAGTTTCTTTTGAATTACAAATGAAACATATCCATATAATACAAATTCATTTTCCTTATTCATTTTTCATTTACATAATGACACAATATGATCTCTGCATGAAACACTAGAAAGATTTACATAGTTGTTTTTATACAAAAATTGTTAATTTAACATTACAAATATGAAATATATATATATATATATATAAAATGAGCTGAATGTTAAAATATTGCACAAGCAATAAAAAATTCGTTGATTTCCAAAATTTTTTTTTTACCCAAAAAATATATTCTCATTGTTAAGAATATATATTTCCTTGTATTCCAAAAAATATTCCAAATTAACAACAGAGTACTGCATAATTTATAAGAAAAAGGATTTTTAACCCTTGAGTATCGAATTTCATGCCAATTTTTTAATATGAAAATGTAATTTTCTAATTTTTATAAAGTATATAACAATACATTTCCCCCTCAGATAGCTAAAATTATCCAGTTTTTCTTAAGAAAATATAATTTATTAATGAATTAAAAATGTAGATTTTTTTACTGATATAATCTTCTTTTGGAAAATAAGATAATCCTTCAATAAAATTAAGCAACATGACATTTCTACTTGTCCATTTTAGCGAAAACTTATACTTTTCTAAAAAATATAAGCATAAAAATATGTCAAGCTGAAATTTAACATATATAAAAACAAAATAAAATTTTTGACAGCCAAAGAAATAATCACTGCAGGATTTGGTTGGCTTGGATGCAACTATTCCTCAAACTGTCAGAAGTTGTTTAATAATGTTCCAAAAAAAAAAAAAAAAAAATTTTAAAGCAACTTCAGCCATTTTTTACAATAAATTCATTAGTTTAAATCCTCTTTCCAGTGCTTTATAAAGATAATAAGAAAGAAATTTAGGAATATGGTGAATTTTTTTTTTTTAAATGATATAAAAATTATCACTTTAAATTTAAACATAAATTTTCCAACATTTTCATAGCATTTTACAAACTCACATCCCTGAACTATAAACATTATTTAAATAAAATTAAAACTTAGGCATTAACAAAAGATCACTTTAAAACTAAAATAAAATGAATAATGGTTTAAACTTAAGTTTTATAATTTTTAAAAAATCACTTAAAGAAATTGTAAAGTTTAAAATTTCTTTTACCCCATGAGGTCCTAATATTTGCGGAACACATTTCATACACAGAGCTAAAGTGTGGCAGCGATGTTCATAGACCTGGAAAGAGGACACATTTTAATAAAAATGACACACGGTAATAAGATAAAAAAAAAAAAGGAAGCTTAAGACTATTTTCCTCATTTGGAACAAGAAAATAAATAAAATTTACTATAAGATAATCAACAGCACAACAAACAAAATAAATTTAATTTTATTTATCATAATTATATTGCATTTCCTAACATTTTATAATTATTTGATGAATGATTAAAAAATGTTCAAGTATGAATTAAAATAATGTATAAAATTTTACATTTCATTCTAGAAACAATACTAAATTATCATCAAAAATATTCAACTATCTCATTTATTAAATAACAACCATTTTAGATCTAATAAAGCAAAGTATAAAAGATGAAGGAGCCTGTTCTCTTTTAAAGAGCATGATTTTGTTCAAATACAAATTAATTTGGAAAAAACCTTCATAGAAGTCTTTTTTTAATTAAATACAAAATATACTGCGATAAAATGATTAAAAAGATAAATTAAAAAAAGACAAAAGTTTAAACCTATAATATAAAACACTACATTGAAAAAAAAAAAAATCAAAAATTTTAATACAGAATCACTGATTGAAAGTCTTTCAAAGTAATTTTTATGGATTTCTTACATAATTTTAAATTCCTCACCGGTTAATCTATGTCACTCATACTACTTATTTGATTAATCAGATAGAATCATTTTTAAAACACCCTTATAACTAATTATTTCATGTCTCAGTTTGTTGATCTACTATATATAACTTATACAACAGATAAATTCAATTCACGTGGAGCACATGCTATCGTTGATTTAAAAAATCAATGTAAAGAGAAATTTGAACTTTCAACTTAATCATAAAACTTTTAACCTTTATGTTAATGAAATCAATGAGAATCAGAATGCATTAAATGAGAAATAATTCAGTCTTGGTTGATATCTAATTAAGTACAGAAAAGAGCTTTTGTAGATTCACTTTTTTAAAGTACCAAATATTTTATATAGTAAATATTTTATTAAGACTATTCAGTTTTTGAAAAACATAATTGAAGCATTTTAAATACAAAATCACACTTGAATTAAACTCTTACCTCATTATCCAAATTCAAAAGAAGGGGTAAAATTTCTGGTATAAATTTTTGAAAAGCATCTTTATAAATTGATTCTTGACTGAAATTTGTAACAATTTTATTTAAAATCTTCAGTGTGAGTTTCTTTGGAATATAAGAATCTGGACACTAGAAGAAAGAGAGAGAAATTATTTAGAGAGCTTTCTTTAATATATTTAATACTTTAATAATTAGTTTGTAAAAAATATTGCCTAAAATTTCCAATTTTTTATTGCTGAATTTTAAACTTAATTATGAATATATATTATTATAAATAACAATTTGACAAATTATTTACAAGAGGGATAACTAAAAAGTATCGAGAAAAAAAAAGTCATATTGAAATCCCAAATATTTGTTGCTTTTAAAAAATAACACTACATAGAATAAAATTACTTGGAAACAAATATTTAATTTGAATATTTTTCAAAACTATTTATAGTGTCTTTCTTAAACAGTAAAAATTAATACACTTTTTGACATTTCAACATCATATGTTTGTGGCTGAGTGAAAAGCTTTGAAGTGCGGAACAACAAATAAAGCCACATCACAATCTTCCCGTATATATCATGATTCCCTTCTAATTTTTTAAAAACACTTCCAAGTAGATGTAAAACTGATCAAAGTAGATTATTTGTGGCTGCCTTTATAACACACTAACATATTTATTTGAGGTTTTAATTTATAAACAGGATATTATCAAGATACATGAACATTCCTGGTTCTTTAATTTAATGGGTTAAAGAAATGCAAGAAATAAACCTTTTCAATATTCGAGGTACTTCCAGTAGAATTAAATAATTTTGCTCATAAAAACGAAGCACTTTCATCTATAAAAAAATGTATTTTTTTTTAAAACACAATTAACTTTTTTCCCATTTGATAGTTGATAAATTTATAAATAATAAACATATAATTTCATGATAGACATGGTTTAAGTTTTACTTTAAGCATTTAGTTTGAAAAATATTAAACTAGAACTATGCAATGAGTTACTAATAAATTAACTTAATAACTCTGAAAGATAGCTATTAGTGCAAATGACATATGACACATCTCCCCCTTTAAAAGCAAGCAGACACAAATTTTTAGACCCAAAATTATTCAAAATGTAGCAGCTTTTATTCAACACATTAGTAGAATCAGATTTTCAACTCGAAATCTTCATAAATTATAACTGACCGGCTGTTAAATAGCATTTATGTGTCTAAAAGAGCAATAAACATGATTTACAAAAGTGGGATAACAATTTGCATCTTAAGCAATGGTAGCACTCTAATCATACTTAAACACTGTTTTTGTAAATAGTATCATAAAGATTTTTTAAATAGGCAAAAGAGGAAGATTATAAAATAGTAATATTGAGGATTAATTGAGGATATATATAACATTTACATGATTTGTGAAAAACATTTTGGCAATACATTTGATAGACACAAGTAGTTACCTTTAGACTTCCAATGATAATTCGGCCCCAATTTTCTATGTATAATGTTGAATCCTGTTCCATAGCAGCATACATAAGCACCAATCCTTCATTTCTAAAAATAAAAATCTTAATTTTTGCTGCATGTGTTTATAAGATTTTAAAATATTCCGAACAAATTAATATTGCAGAACAAATTTAAAACATAAAAATACATTAAAATGCTTTGCCACGTAGAATGACTATAATTGTACAAATCTCATATGTATAAAAATACGAGTTTAATCAGATCTCTTCCTAACAATCTCAAATGATTTTAGCTGGAAAAATTCAATACAAATTTGAAAAAATGACAAATAATAAAGATATTTAACAATAAAATTATTATTCATGACTTTGAATTCTGTCTCCTAAATAAAAATTGCATGATATAAAATAAGGTAACAAGAAAAATCCATCGATTACATTATAAGAATGAAAAATTTATTATGCATTTAAAAGAAATGGCAATCACAAAATTACTAATTCATTTCACATCTACTGAACAGAAATTTACAAGAAAAGGAATGATACTCATGCAAGTTTATGTAATCGAAGATTGCACTTTATATTAATTACAATACAAATGATTATATTCACAGTTCCTCATATGCAATTTTACAACATTGATGATGATGAAGTATTTAAAGTGTTTACTAGCATGAAATCTTAGACATTTAAAAACTTTTAAACGAAATCAAGACAAGGCTTTGCAGCTACTTGGAATCTCGCCAAACCTTTTGGAATCTTAGAAACTACACATGCATACATTTTTAAATATTTAATTTATATAAGTACTTATTTTACACACAAAAAACATAACTATTTTCCCTTGTACATATTGTCTCGCATATAAAGATTGCATATTGTCTGACAATATACAAACTTTCTTGTGGTAAACTGGTTCAAAATCGCTTTCGTCACTTGAATCAACTAGATCATTTTCACAGAAGGTATTAAACCCATCTCCACCGATGCTATGTGCTAGCATAACTATTTCTGTTGTTAACATTGATGTGTTTTCAGTTGCATTTCTATTAATGACACATTCCAGCCAGGCTGCTTTCCAGCATGCATTTAATGTGCGTGTTTTATTTCAGTAATGTAATTGCTGCAGCAGCATGAGTTTTGCAGTTCAATATTGAAAACTTTTCCCAAACTGCAGTCAAGATAATGTGATGAAATACATATCAAAAATCGAAAAAACTGAAAGGCCGATCAAATCTACTAAATTTTTTTAACTTCGCTAATTATGTTCCAATTTGATTGAAATTTTCATATACCACACAAAAACCAGTTTAAGTGTATTTTACATAACATTCATCAACAACAAAACTTTTAGATTAGACTGAATTTCAATTTATGTCACCAACATTCTAAGATGGAAACAATAAGAATCCCTCAACTGAAAAAATAAATAAATAAAAAAGACCCAAGAATTTCTCAAGATCACAGACATAACAAAAAATTGTCTTTTATTATATCAAGTAGTTCTATTTCTAATAATTAATCTACAAACAAATGGAGAAATAATAAAATTTTGGGGGAATCTTGACACAAAAAATCATTAATTAAACTTGATATTGTACATACAGGTAACCCTCCTATAATACAGTAGATAGGTTCTAAGAAAATAAATTTCATTCCCTGATGATTCAATCTGGTTTTCTGTTCCAACTGAAGATGACCATATCTTTTGCAACATGCTTAAATGTTGATGTTTTTAGTTCTTTCAGTGACAAAAGATATTGACAATTGCTTCCATTACATTAAATTATTTCAAATAAGTTACATCTAAAATCCACTATAATTAAAATCCCAGGCAACGTACTTCAATATGGAACAAGTTTTAAAGATATAAATGATACCTTGATCAAATGGTTGAAACAATAAAATAGCAACACTATTTTGACATTGAGATCACTCAAATCTTGTAGGTGACATGGAGCCTTATCTAATAGTAATAATACCTTGAAGTTCAGATTTTTCTGCTTTAAATAAATTTCAATTACCCAAGTTCTTGGATTTGCTTTCCAATACAGGTGGTACAGGCCATTATACATGGCAAAAATGTCCCTATGCCTTATTATGGGTCGTTCAATAGGTTGTTGGAACTAGATAAAAAAAAAAGCAACTTTTACTTTTAGAGTGTTTTTTTCCCCCAACATAATCTTTTAGTTCCACACAATTTTCCAAACATTTCTCCAACTTTGAGACATCTTAAAAGTAAGATTTCGGAAGGTCCTCAAAATAGACATTTGTTTGGTTGATGATCTCTGCATTCGATGTGAACTGTTGTCCACTGAGCCATTTTTTTTTTTAAAGATTGAAAATAAAAAAAAAGTTACTGAGGGCTGAATATGGCAGAAGTTGTAATAATTCAAACTCAAATTCCATTATTTTAGCCATTGAAACTGCACAGGTGTGCACCAGCACATTGTCTAGATGGAAGATTTTTTCTTTTACGAATGAGAGGACATTTTTTTCTTTATTTCTTCACTAAACATTGCACTAGTGACATATAATAAATCTCCAATTATTGCTTTTCCTTTTTCCAAGTAATCAGTTTAAACAATTATGTGTGCAATAAATAAATAAAAAACATGTCAGTCTCCTTGCCAACCAATTTCATCATCTTTACTTTCTTCAGACCCCGTAGGCCTTTTGAACCCTCCTATTTTGACTGATCTTTTGACTTTTGAGTGTAATATTGTATCTATGTTTTGTCCAGTTATGTATCAATGCAAAACTTGTCAGGATTGTGATGAAAAAACGCCAAATTAGCCTCAGAATCAACCAAAGTATTGCTTGTGGTTATTTTCCACTGAAAACACAAATGACACCCATCTCACTGAGATTTTTTCCCGCCCCAATTTTTCATGCATATTTGAAAACTCTATTTTGCGATATGCCAGTTACTCAATTGTTTTGCATATTTTGATTTGTCGATCACTTAAAACCATATTTTATCAATCATTCCGAGAGTAGTCACTTCCACTGGATGTCCAAAATGATGCTCACCTTTTGTGGATGTACAGCCATGTTTAATTTCCTTTACCCTATTGAAAACATAGGAGCAGATGTTCCATGAACTCCTTCCCCAACTCCACTTTGATCTCTATTGGTATTAAGCCTTTTAAATATAAGTGTTTAATGACTGCTCGAAACTCACATTTTTCTAAATAAACACAAATTCCTTTCTTCCATCAACAATAAAAATGAAATAATGTCATGGAAATTACTGAGGCTGTGAGTCATGATGCTTACTAAAAACAAACCTTTTTCGATGCTACGAGCACAATCTCTAGGATTTTCTAAGGACTTATTGAACAACCTTCAAAATAAAGGTATTTGTATTTTGCAGTACTTCCATTATTTTGTTAATTATCTGTATATATTCTGAAGAATTAAATCATGCCAACTTTTTTTTTTACAAATTTTCAAAACTTGACATCCAATTGATTTAAGAACGGAGAATACTTTTAAATTAAATATTGTCTAAAAATGCTATTCAATTTAAAAGGTAGGGGATAGCTCTCAATCAGATACTCGTTCATACATATATATATTAGCATATGATTTGAAAAGTTCTGAGAAAAAAAAAGAAAAATTCAACTTAATTTTATCTTCTGTTCAGGGAGTGTTGGTTATTTCCACACACAAAAAAAAAGTTTTACGATTGTATTCTCAGTCACGCTAAGAAAAAACTCACTTTTAAAAGAGAGAGTAATGGAGTCATAATATTTCAGTTAGCATATAAAATTAAAATAAAGAGAATAATTTTTATACTCAGAAATATGATTAAATAAATAAAAAGGGATTTAAATTGATTGTAAATTTTTTGGCATGTCATTTTTAAACCTTTCAACTACCATCTTACACTTTAGGTGATTAGTGTTGAACTATAGCATAAAAAAGATTCTGGGTTATCAGGAATTTTTCTGTTTGGTCGTAACACCTCTGTTAGATTTATTTCTCAAAGTGTTTAAAAATGTTTTTCCTATAAAAGTAATTTTCAAAGCATTATACACTTAAGTGTCAAAAGCCCTGGGACAACAATATGCAAAAATTAAAATGGCAGTAGATTTATCTAGGAACTATATTTTTACCCAAGTGATTCACATGGAAAGTTTTCTGATTATAGTTGCACGACAGGAATAAATTGAATATAATTTTATTATTACTCTCAACTATTAATGATCAAGACCATTGACATCTGTGCAAGGTAGTATGTGTTCCAACAAGAACTTCAGCATCAAATAATAAGAACCATCAATGTAGCACATATGACAGACATTTCCATAAAAACAGAGCAGTGAATTTCAGTATTGTTGGGATAATCCAGGAGAAAACTAACTCGAGTACCTTTACTAACAACACAGTATCAGCTATAGCACCTCTGCTGAGATTGTGAAAATATTAATTGGACCTAGATGACTAAAAAAACATTACTTTGACCAAAAAAAAAAAAAAGTTATGATTCCAGTCAATAAGAACTAACTGCTTAAATAATGACACAGACTCATAAGATCATGGACTTAAGTTGTCAACAAGGCAATGATTCCATAATGGTGTTGACTGTGTTTTTTGATTAAACTGAACCAATCACTGTATGGAAGATTACTTTCAGCCACTTGGATATCACTTGCAACAATTCAGGGATTTCAGTACCCAAAACAATGGGATTTTCCAATACTGCACCAGCAATAATTTCGCAATTATGGACAACAGTAGGACCCTGAAAAAATATTCAGCAGGAAAAGTATTGTATTGCTAAAATTGTATAAAACATAACTATTGTATAAAATATAACAAAAAGTGTAAAGCAATACACCAAAAAATATGATACTTGATTTACTCATGTCATAAAGACCTAAAATCAAACATTTCATGGAATTAGCTTCCATATGAGTCAGAAAACATGCATTTTTGAAATTCCAAAAGGCATTTGTGAAGTCTTGTGGAGCATAATACTAAATTATAACTTTTACTTTCATGTCATTAAAAACATGAGAAATATGAATAGTTTGCATGTAAGTACTCTACTATATAACCTCCATAATGGTTTTTCCTTAATATCTGTGGAACTGGAATTGTGTGCGATTAGATTCTAATGAAATTTGGACAGAAGCTATATAAACCTTTTTTTTTAACTTTAATTCTGATTTTATTTAAAAAAATAAAATTCCATAAAAAAAATCTCTTTTTGAAGTTATGACACAATGATAATTAAAATAATTTTGAGTCACAAATATTGATTAACAATCCAGTACAATTGCAATAAGAATTGCAAGAGTAACCCATTTTTTTTTGCACCAGCAATACTCATGCAATTATGGACAACAGTAGGTGCCCTGAAGAATATATATATATACAAACATACATCCCATGTATACATAATTTTCTTAATTGTTCGGATGAAATATAAATAAAGTCAACCACTTGCAGTAATTGAAATTAAAGTTAAAAGTAACAAAACACAGGAAAAAATTCTCGTACCTTTTCATTGGTGATGATACAAGTTCTTGAATTTTAGCTTTCAAAAAGTCTATTTCAGCTTCATTCTAAAATTAAAAGAAAAATTTCTTTTACTTTAGAATCAGTAATAAATTTGGCAAAATCAAATGCATATTTTGTGATAACAAAACTTTACTTTAAAGTATAGCAGTGTAATTCCAAAAAAACTTTAGTTGAAACAATTATTTTACCTGCCCTTAAGATTTACTGCTAGTGTTGCATATCTCTTTTAATTGTCTATATGTTACAAGTATTCATAGTTAAGAATACTTTCATTTGAAATAATTAAAAGCATTTATTTAATGAATTTTAATTTACAGGAAAAAATTAAATCTAGTGCTTGCACTCTCAATAATATATTAACCAAAATAAAAATTTTAAACTGGTTTAAAAATATAAACCATTCAATAATTATTTAATATATATTTTAGACACCTGATTAGAAAATACTATGTGAAAATGATTTTACAGTACATGCACTAAAATACAATACATTCAATAAGCTAGCAAAATTTCAAAATGATCACTTTCAATTTGCACATTTTAGAATTAGAAATTCTTCCATAGTATCAGATTTTGCAGCAGTTTTTAAAGCTTTAACACTAGAACACTGAAAATCTTGTTATCCACTGAAATTCTAGCCAGGAGTCATTTTGACATTGTTCAATATTACGAGAATAAATTTGAATAAAATGTGCATTTTAATATGTTTGCAAACATGATACACACAAAAAATATTATATCAGTGAAAAAAAAGAAATTTTGCAGGATATAAAAATATAAACAAAAGAATTAACTGCTAACAATATTTATAACCAATACTCTTATAGCTGACATATTGTCTCGGATACACATGAGAAAGCCACTAATAGCTACATGTCATTCTTTTACAAGAACATATTTTATTTGCCATTTCTATGACATTCTTTTAGCTCAGTTTTATCGCCTTTCCATTTGATCAACAATATCTATGACACATTTTGTTGCATTACAAAAACTGACCGTTCCAAGTGTTTTCTTTGAATTATTTGCAATAGTAATGCTTGAATGTAAAGAAATCAGATTGCATTTTCTTTTATTTTACACTGGTTATCAAAGTATTGGAGCCTGATTCTTTCAATTTTTCAATATCTTTGTTGAATGTAACATTTTTCCAGACTACACAATCAGGAGTTTCTTACTCGGCTCTTCTCACTGTGCCAATTAAACTTGTCCATATTCCCTTTAATTTCTTAATCAACTCAAGAGAAGTAAAAAAATTATCCACAGTTACATTTCTTTCAATATTCTAAAATGGTTCAATTAGTTTTCATAGACTACATGCTCAGAAAATCCGACTCCATTTTATTTCTAAGTAAAGAAATGTATTTAAAATATACTTCTAAACTGAAGCTTTTTGATTTTATTTATTGGGTTTCCATGCTATAAACTGAGGTGAAAGAACAGCAAGTTTTACCAATAACTCTTCATCCATAGTTATGTTCTAGCCTAGCTGGTAAAAGCTTAAGGAATTTCCAATAAAATGATTCCATGATTTCATAATATTTGTGAATTTGTCTTGTTTTGTTCAATTCTACATGTTAATTAAAATTCAAACCTAAAAAATTTTCATATTTCACAAAGTTTGTCTCTCAACATAGTTCCTTTGCAAAAATTTATACTTCATGTCGTAGACCATAATGAAGGTTCCAGGTTCCTAGCTCCCGAAACTTTATGTGCATACAAAATTGAAATATAAGCAAAAAGTTCCTCTTTTGAGAGGGACCAAGTATCATTTTCTAATATTGGACCAGTTTTTGTGATTGTGCATTTTATTACATGCTATAAAACTTCTGTCTATAACCAAGAAAAGCCATAACACAGTCATTATTCACATTTCTTTTTGCATAACAAGTTGGACCACTATTTTCTAGCAAAATATTTTAGGTTGCTAATTTACCAGTTGCACTTCCAGAAATACATTCTTTCTGTGTGAGCCATCTTGAAATACAAATTCAATCTGATTTTGAGAATCACCACTTTCACTATCCTCATCACTTTCCAATCCAGATGATACAACAGGAATTAAATTTTTATCAGATTCAACATGTCTGTTGAATAATTCTCCAGCTCCTGTTTTAATATTGAGCAATTCTCTCAGAGGGTAGATATTTCTTCCTCAATAAGCCTTATCTTGTGAAACATTTTAAATTTTGTTCATAGAAAATCACAAAAATGAAAGAAAATCTCACAAAAAATCTAACTAATCAGAGCTCGCATGTAATCACGCACACATTATTTTTGAAGAAATAAAATCTCAGCAGTAAGTGTTGGTGCTATTAAAACAGAACAAGTAAAGACCAGATATACACATATAAAAAAAAAATCAAGACTCCCCTACTCTCCAATACACTTACAACACAATAGAACAATCATACAGAACAAAATTTGAAATAGGGAAATTGAAATTCCTCTAGCATCCAATTGATCTAAGACAGACATAGACAATTTTACAGAAATGATCAAATCTTTCAGCATAACAGATATCGATACTTTAAGATACAGTTAAAAACATTTAAATATTTCTTTAAAAGTTATTTTAAATACTTCAAACTTGTCTTTTTAAAACTACTTTTATTTTGGTTCTGCTAAATGTAGAAGTGGAAATACAGCAGTTTTTCTTTTTAAATATGTTGTAAAAACATTTTTTTTAATTGGAATTAACATTCATTTTACCAAAAAAAAAAAAAAATGAAAATTAAGATAAAATTTATTTATTTCAAAGTAAACATTTATTGTAAAACTTGTATCAACTCGGTTGAATACAACTTAAGTTATATTTTCTAACAGTAACAGTTTTATTTTTTTTAAAATGTTAATAGCAGATTTAGTTTAGTTTTTATTAACGTCGCACTAGAAGCAACACGAGGGCTATTGGCGACGGACCTCGTAATTTTGAACCACAGTCAAGTGACGAGGACAACACCTGAGCTGGCACCCCCTCTCCTAACATCCACACCACGCCAACGGGAGGACTTCGGGCCCCGAACAGATTTAACATGCATCAGCCCCGGCTACACAGCGGGTCTTTGGCGGCCAAGGATCGAACTCGTGACTGAGCGAAAACTGCCGGCCGCTAGTCCACGACCTTGACCACTAGGCTAATGTTAATAGCAGAACAAAGAAGAATTGAAACCTGAAGGCTTTGAGAATAATGTAAATCTTTCTTAAAATGTTCAATTTTACAACTGAAGAAGTACTTATCATACTTAACCCTTCAATTGTTCTGAACGAACCCAGCTCATCATTCGAACAGGGCATCATAAAGGGCATTGATGAGTTCAGCTCGTCTGAAGTTTTTCAATCCAAATGGTTGCAAGCCAAATGTTACTCAGGCAACGAAATTTTCCCCAATGGGAGCCAACGAGCCGAGTTCACCCATGTACGTTATCCTGCATTATTAGACTTACAAACAATATTTACAGGCAAAATTTAGTTAATATGATAGCGTACAGATCGTGGTACAGGTACTAAAATTTTTTTTACATAATAAGGAAAAATGCTGCTGATCCAGTTGTTAATCTAGCTTTTTTTTGTGTGTGTGTGTATAATTTGGTGGGAGTTTATTACTGAAAAAAGGTGCATTTATTGTAAAGACTGTAATGCTTCATTATGTGCGATTCCATGTTTTAAAAGACAAATTTTGAAAAGAAATTTTAATAATTCATACACAGAAAGAAATTTTGGTAAATATAACAATGTAATGTTTTACAAAGATTAAAATTGTGTTATTATTTATTTAGATATTTTAATTTAATATTTTACAAACTAATATTTAACATTTACTGAATTGTTTAAATGTGCGAGTTACAATTCGTGTAAATATTACATTAATATACTGCAAATAATTGTTTACAAACTCTATACTTTAGAAACTAAAATTTGTAATTATCGTTTACTGAATTGTTTAAAGGTGCAAGTGTTACAATTGGTGTAAATATTACTTTAATATACTGCAAATAATTTTTCAAAAATATAATATTTTAGAAACTAATACATATATTTATCATTTACTTAATCCTTTATAAGGCAAGTTACAATTGGTGCAATTTTTACATAAATACACTGCAAATAATTCTTTAAAAACTATCTTTTAAAAGAGAGTAAGCTATCTGTATCACCGTCAGAAAAGGGTGACATTTTCAAAAGCCATTTGGGAGAATAAGGCTGCCACTTTCAGCGACAATTTGATCGTAACGCTGCATGTCATTGGAGAGCAAAAACAGTTGATTCGCCTGTCAAAGGATTATTAACACAAGCTACCAAGGGCTGCTAACATTCAAATGTTTATTTTGGGAACAATATTTTAAATTTATTTTTATTGCTAGAAATAGCTTTTTCACCCAGAAATTTTAAAATGATTAAGTAACAATTTCAGAAAAAAATTTTAATACATTTTTCTTAAACATACTTTCAGATTATGTTGTTACGAATCCTTGCATACATTTCAATAAAATCTATTATATGGATTTTTATGCTTTCTTGAAAGTTAAAAAACTAACAATAGGTATGAAAATTTTTGGTATCAATTTCAAAACAGTATAGTAAGAAAAAAAATATGAAAATTTGATATTTTTTATGAATTTCATCCCAATACCTGAGGACTAGTTACGAATATCATTTATCTTTCAGTTTAAGCACTAGATCAATGGTTCCCAATTTTTAATTTAATCATGACACCTCCCACCCTTCCCATTCACCATAATACTATACATAAAAAGTTCAACATTTTTCATTCACTTATCTATATTTATTTCTTTTTTAACTGTTAAAAAATGCTAAAATTAAAAGTTACAGTATAAACAAGTATTACTTTTTTAAAATTTGAATAAATTGTTATTTTAGTATATTAATTTTAGATATAGGTGTATTTTGTAGTACATTGATATAATTACACAATGCTTAGCTAATGAAGGGAATTAAAATGTAAACACATTTACTATTAAAATTTTCGGTTCTTGTCTAGTACAGCGGCGCCCGTCAAATTACGATTACGCCAAGTCGTCGTCAAACTCGCGAAGCCTATCTTTTGATACAACCTACTTGGCGATATTTCTTATTAATTAGATTAATTAATTAGATTAATAAGTAAACTAATTAATAATGTGATTAGAATTAATTAATTAATCTAAAATATTTTAATTATGAAATAATTAATTAGATTAATTATTACAATTAGGTTAACTAATTAAAAAATTTAATTAGATTAGATCTAAAAATCTGGAAAAGGCTAGATATCGAGGAAATCTAGGGTTGCCATAAACATCGTAGCAAGGAACAGAAATGCTAGGTAACCACTAAAAACAATAATCGCCCAACTTGGCGAGAAAAAAGCGAAGGTTGGCGGTCGGACATATACAGAAGTTGCGCCCTTAATTAACCTTATAAAAAAATGACAAAAAATACATATTTAAGTAAAACAAGGTGAAAAAAATTATTTCATAGACAGAATACATACACAATAAAATGAACACTAAAGTATGAAATGTTCAAGTGCTTGAATGACAAAAGGGTACAAAAGAACACCTAATAAATTAATGCTCATGCAAACATTAAACCATGCAAAAAAATTTGAAGCTAATGTAGAAATAAAGAAAAGTAGAAAAATATATTAATTGGGAAGATTTTGAAATTTCAGTTTCAAGATAGATATTTTGTTACACATATTTATACAAGAAATTATTATACATATTTTTTCAGAATATCATTATGAAAATTATTGGCTGAATCCTATTATGCTCTCCATCTGTGAAGATGAAAAATAAATTATTAACCTAAATCCAGAAAATAAGAAACAATCTTTCAAGATGGTGGAATTCACCAAATATTTTTTTAAACACTTCATGATACAGCAATTGTTGTGGCTGCAAATATGACACCATTTTCTTGTCACCAAGAGTGGTGCTTATGCTAGGATTTAATCAAATTAATTCATACTCTTGGTTTCACATATTTAACCTCATTTTATCCTCTTTCTTACTCTTTTCAGATACTGTATGTCAATTTAAGTATGCTTATTCTCACTTAGCATACTAGATCTTAGTATGTTCAGCTGGCAAATAAATTTTAGTAAATACGAGATTCAATAACATATTTGGTCAACCTATGGATTATTGTACGTGTTACTAAAAATACTAAAACACAATAGCAGGTTAATATGTTAAAGAGTAATATACACAATTAGAAAATTGGTATTACTCTTACTCTATTTATAACATGGGAAAACAAACAGATGCTTAGTTTAGTTTATTAACATCGCACTAGAAGCAACACGGGGGCTAAACAAACAGATTCTGGCAAACATCTTCAAAAATCAAAATATTCATATAGTATGCTAAAATATTACCAAATATTAATATAAATCTTTTAAAAAAAATCACAATAAAATCAAATTATTAATATTTATATATAATTACAATATCAAAAGCAAAATTCTTTAGCTAAATCAAATTTTAGATATTCTGAATGGAATCATTTGCACAACAGGAAATTCATTAAGCAAATACAATGCCAATTTGAAAAGATTTGAGATCGATCAGTAATAATGCAAAAAGTATTAACAAGATAATTTATATGGTTATTTACTTTTAATCAATAACTTCTAAATATAATCTATTTTATGGAATTTTATTAACACTTATTACGACATAGAAAGCAAGTCATAATAAGTGTTGTTGCTAACATTTAATAACAGAAAAAAAAAAAATACACATTAAAAATTCGACAATGAATTTTACTGCTGGCTAATTATAAAATATTAAAGTCTTCGAAATAAGTATTAAGAATATATTACTTTGAAAAGAAATTACATCTCGATGAAAAATGTATGCAGTTTTAATAATACTCAATTATTCCTTGCACAGTCTATTCTACTGAAACAGCAGAAGTATGGAATATTTACATAAGACGCGACTACTTCCAACAAGTGACAGATCAGTTTTCATTCCAGTTTATATAAAATTTCATTCAATTAAACATTACAATTCCATTACAACGATAAGATATTAAAAGAATGAGGTACAAAAATAAATACTTCTAAATAATGAAATACAGCATGGGTTTACAAATAGGTTATGAAAGAGAACAATATTAACTCACATCAAGTTTTAAATTGTGTGCACTGACAATTAAATTATAATAAGTTACTTTATCATCATTGGATACAATCGAATCCAGTACTTCAGTGAGTACAGGCCACATTTCTTAACAAGTTACTATCTTTACCGGCGGTTAAAAAAGAACCATAGGCACAAAACGAATTTTAACGACGCTAATACTTTTTAGCCCTAACAGTTACAAATACCGTTAAAAATGAATTATCCCACGTTTTCCAATGGACATGTTTACCATCAGTCTTCCTACATGGGTTTTCAATTATC
Source organism: Nephila pilipes (assembly GCA_019974015.1). Taxonomy (NCBI): domain Eukaryota; kingdom Metazoa; phylum Arthropoda; class Arachnida; order Araneae; family Nephilidae; genus Nephila; species Nephila pilipes. Next base: position 734,594 of record BMAW01054125.1, read on the forward strand.
ACTTATACACATTTGATACTTTTTGGTAAACCAATGCAGTACATAAGTTGTTCAAAAGGGCCTGGAATAAATTCTGAAAAAATCTCAAACATTTTATCATCCATTTTACAAGAAATAAGATCACGATAGATGGTGCAGCCTGCCCAAGGAATTTTACACTTGTTGGGAGCCATCTGCAAACTGTTCCCATCGATTCTTATTAGGACTTTTTTTTATGCAAGTTTTTTTAAATCTTCTTGTGATTTGCCTTTTTGCAACTTAAACCGATTACTTGGACTTTTTTTTTTTTTTTTTTTGAACTTTCATATGCTCACCATCTTTGGTGGGTTTGCGTGCTAGTGGGCGTTACGCGTTATTGAAATTTAGTGCGTTCTTTAGGAATATATTTTAATTTCTAAAAAACCAATATAGTTGAATCAAATAAAGTGGATTACCATGCCGTGGTACCTGGATTTCTAATCGATATTTGCTGGACTGCTGAAAATGAAGAAGGAAAGTACCATTTTCGGTGACTCGATAATTACTCCTGAAGACTGTAAAGATTTTTTCGCAAATCACAACTTAGGCACTCTTCATCAGATTCTTCCCTTCATAAAAAATAATTGATTCTGTTGAAAATGGTTCATGTTCAAATTGTCCACTCAGTGTTTTCGAAACTCTTAAAATATCAGCAAACGAAATAGAAAACAGCAAATAAGCTGATATTATGAATCATCTTAAAAATAAAAATCAAATTCTAAATAATACTGTCTGCAACCTAAACTCCAAATAAAACAGATGGGAAAATATCAACAGGAAGCTAATGACAAATTTGAAACTCTACTTAAAAACCTATCTTCTAAAACCGCCTCGAAATGCTCTGAATAGCTAAAATCTACTCCTACCATCATTGCTGTAAGCGAAGACAACGACTTTCACGGAGTAAAAAGTAAAAAAAAAGTTAAACTCTCCAAAAAGAATTATAGATACGAATTTTAAAAAAAAAAATTTAAAAAACAAACTAACAAACAGGAATTGTACCTTCAACTGAACAACAATATTCTGAGCTCTCTGATGAAGATTCAGACATCAAGAGCAATGATGATTTTACCTCTGATATGGACGACATCAATTCTCAAGTAGTCAGTAGTTTTAAAAATAAAAATAAAAAAAGCAATAATACTGATGAATACGACTTAGAATTCCCCGATGTATTGAAGGAAAAAGCTAAAAAAACCCTTCTCCGATCGTCTTAGCTAATATTGAGGACCCGATAACAAATCTTGAAAATAAGATGAAATTGACAAAATGCGTGCTGAAAGAAGACTTTGAGAAATAGTTATGAAAAATTTCCCCCTACAATTGAAACCTTCTGAACAATGTTAAATCATGTTCAAGAAAGGAATTTAGAAGATCGCACATTTCAATTACCCAGTGAGATAATCCTTAAATGTATAATCAAAGGGCACCCAATTAATTATTCCCACTCTGAAATAAATTAGGAATTATTTTAGCATAATCTAATTATCAATGAATGTAATAATTAACTTAAAATCAAAATAAATAAATAAATAACCAGCCTCTTCCCCCTATTTTTAGTTACACATCCAAAACCAGATAGCAACAAAAAAAAGTTGAAATCAATAATATTGGATACCTTTCAGTTAAAATTGAACCTGTTCGTAAAAGAAAAACACTCAATCAATGGTATCGCTGTCAAAGTTATTTTCACCATTTTTATTTCTAGATTCTGCACTAAGGAATTTAAATATGTGGAATGTGGAGATAATCATCCAACTTATAGCTGCACCAAATTCCTGAAAGCTTCTCACCACCTAATGTTGTATCTGTGGTGGAGATCATACTGCAAATTTCTCGTTGCCCAAAATTCCTATGAATTTCAAACCCTCTCCCCCACCAACCACAAATTACTGGGAAGAAAGACGCAAAAATGCCAAAAAACAACAATAGCCGAAGCGACCAAAACTCCACATCCATCAATGACAGCCAAACTTCAATTCTTCCCTTCGTTAATGAAATTTAAAAAAAAATCAAAAACTTCAAGTTTGATGAAATAACGGAAACATTCAAACAATTTAAATCAATGGATAAAATATTCGCTGATAATAAACTTGATATATGTTCAAAAATTGAAAAATCATTCCAAGTCATTTGCAGTATGACGTACATCTGGTTCTAAAATTTAATATGCTAAATAAACTATCCCCATCCCTCCTGTTTGCAAGCTGGAATGCAAATGTCATTAAATAAGAAATAGGAGAACTCCAAACTTTCATAGATGATTATGACACTGTCATCCTAAGAATCAAGGAAACTCACCTCAAATACTCTGAAAATTTTAAAATTCCAAATTATAATTTATATCGTTCTGACAGATCAACCCATCGTGGCGGAGGCACTGCAGTTTTAAGTAAAAATCGGATTCATTACCATATGGTCATTAAAAATATCTCCACTTCTGAAAATACCACCATTCATATCAATACCAAAGACAACCAATACTTCAAAGTTTCTACTATTTACCATCCCCCTAATAATCTCATCAACCATAACGATCTAATCAATATCCTCTCAAACAACCCCACCAGAATTTTAATAGATGACTTTAATGCAAAACGTCCAACCCTGGAAAAGATCAGGTAAAATTATTCATACTATATGCAACACTAGTAACTTCCATATAGCTGCTCTAAACTCATCTATTCACTTTCCTTACTACCCAAAAAATTAAATATGATAACATTTCAGCTTCAGTTTTTTATTGCAATATAGAGCGAGATATGTGATGATTAATTCGTACCGTTAATACTAAAGAATAAACTAACAATTTTGTAGGATTTTAATCCTGGGATTAAGGATACGTTTCTAAAAATTAAAATTGTTCACAAAATTTGTTATGAATATGTTGAGGAAATATCTGTCAACTTCACTGAGCTAACATTTTTTGACTGTTCTGCTTTGAAATGTAAAATTGAAAGGGAAGAAGTTTCTCTCGCAGCCAAATTTGTAATAAGTGATATGCAACATGTGTTATCGATGAAAATTTTCCGTTAAAAGATATATGAGAATATGCATTTAAAGTTTGAAACACTAAAGAAATGGAAAGAGGAAAATTTAAATGGAGATCGAAGATAGTTAGAAATTTTTTCGCATTTTGAAGAATATATACCCCATTAAAATTTAAAATTATTGACTGAATGTGCACTATGTTACCGTGGCTCAAATGTGGAAGCAGAGAGAGTATTTCCGCTTAGAGCAAGTTGTTCTGTAGCGAGTGCGTTATAGGGGGAAATTTAGATTCATGCCGAAAAAATTCATTCAACAGATAAATATAACTTTTAGGATTAAAATTTATTTAAATTAAAAAATCGCCGTTGGTAATTTAATTTTAAAATATAATTGAATGAAGAAATCTTAGTTTTATTTTGCAAATTTAATCATTTTGTATAACAACATGCCATTCATATTCTTGTAAAAAAATAATAAATTGGATACTAGTCAGAAGTCGTGGGTAAACGTTAAGCGTGGCAATGACACGAAGGCAGCGCTATTTCTGGAAACGGACTGCATGAATCTAGCCAAGCTGGTGTTGTGCTAATCTTTACTCTTTATTCGCTTAAGATCATCCTCCCAGTCTCAATCTTATCTTATTTAAAGATCTTTTATCACATTAAAATAATTGTCAGGCTACTTTCCAACACAGTTTTAAATTCAACAAGATTCCTCTAAAAAAGAACCAGGTTCAGCAGACATTTATGAAAGAAACCCCGTGGCTGAATAAAGAAAATGTAAACAGATCTAACGAAGATAGTGATTTCTCAAATTTTAATTAAGTTAAACATCAGAACTAAACTTACTGACTGTCTATTTAAAGTCGATTTTTATCATAAAAATTTGGAACAGCAGTATACATTTTACAGCTTGAAAACAACTCGTCATCTTTCAAAATCAAAAAGAGCAACACAGCATCCTATCAGAGAATGAAAAAAAATTGTGAAAAGAGCTTTGATAGGAAAAATTCAAGTCACTTCAAGAGTATGTTTCTCATTCTGTGAAAGAACTTTCTGGATCTTTTAAGAATTTACATTTCTAAAAGGGGATGGATGACAAAAATCTAAATGGCTGGAGACAAAGTCTCCATGAGGCAAAGTCTCAGAGACTAACTTAGAACAGTTTCTTTCAAAAACTTCCTGAAATTAATGGAAATATATTCATCTCTTTTCAGATAGTTACTGAACAAAATACGTTTATTTCAAAAAGTAGAATCACTGCTCTGTTTTTGAAATAAAATGAATAGAAGATATTCTTGAAATAAAGACAGACCGAAAATATGTCACTACTAAAATATAAAACAAAGAATATTTTTAATGAGATATTTTTACACCAAATGCTCTGATCCTCAAGCAACGAAACTATTTGATGGTTTTTTTGGGGGGAAAACAGAATTCGGATTAATGAAATAGTTTCCAGAACATAAATAATTTGAATTAGAATTCTGACAAAAAAAATATATGATAACCAATAGAAAAGCATTTATACTATGACGGGAAAAAACATGATACGGATAGAGAAATGTATTTCTCAAGCAGTATCACAAATGAGTACCTTCAAATATCTTATAGCTATAACAAATGGAAACGAAGACACAAAACATACAAAATGAAACTAAATTTAACAACTTCAAGCTTATTGCAAGCAAATTTAAAACCATTAATGATTTTCTTACTTTATAAAAAAAGGCTTAAAAACTGATTTGGAGATTAAAACTTTTCAAGTAAAAAGACTGTTTCAGCAAAGACAGTGACATTTATATGGAATAAAATGTATGCGATCATAAAGGAAAGAAAAATAATTTTATTCTGATTTGGGTCTCAAAAAACAATAATTTAGTGTTTCTATATAGTATCACCTTAGAAAAAGAAAAAAAAAAATCAAAGTTTTAAAGTGTTCTGTTTCAGGCAAAATGACTGACACATGTGATTAATACTTCATCAGGCATCAAATAATTTTAAAAAAGCAACCTAAAGCCTGAATGTAAAAATATTTGCTTAGCCGCATAATTAAAAAAAAAATGATTTATTTGTATATTGAGCAAGAAATGATGGAAATAAGGGGATCAAATTACAATACAAATAAAAATCCTTGAAACATTGGAGTCAAACTCTACGTGAAATTTTGTATGTGAGAAATTACATTCATTAAAGAAAAAAAGAGGGTAAAATATGCTATAAAATAGTTAGAAAAAAATTGATAAAAACAATATAAGCGAAATTAAAATATTTTATATCTTTTTTCATTATGAAATTATATCATTTTTAATCGGTTTTTACAATCTTCAAAAGTAAGATAGTGAAAAAAAAAAGGATATAAATTATATAAAAAATCTAATAATTTTACTTAATAGGATTCTTAAAAAGGTAAAAAATGGTTTTCACATAATACGAACATTTCTAAAAGATGGACGCAAACTAGAGGTAGTGCCAGGAACAATACACGATATAAACTAAAAACCAAGTTATGAAAAAGAATCTCTGGAGAGGAAACTGAGGAAGAAATTTACATTCCCAGGAAACTGAAAAGATAATAGTCGAGGAAAAGTATTTTTACAATGATACATTGAAAACGATCTTGAATGATCTTACGAATTTAGAAAGGAATTTTCATTATTATCTAACATTCGAAATTATAAGAATATTAAGAAAATATATCATTGAAAAAAAATTACGAAACAAATATTTCTAAAATTTTTTTTTCTAATTTTGAAAATATTTAGCTGCTAAGTGAACAATTAGAAGTATTGTTTGGAATAAAGATTATATGCAGTTCATAGACTTACCAACCATTTGTTGTGAGTGACATTTGTGAATTTCAAATGGGCTCTCGATTTAGAAAAGTAAGATGAATTTCAAATACAAAATTTTACATAAAAGCGTTTGTTATTATTTAGTCTGATTCAACAAACTAAATGAAAAGTCTTTTTATAGACTCATCTGAGAGAACTCGACATGTTTCAGTATACTGGACTGATAAACACAATACTTGGAAAACAAAAAATCTCATTCACTGAGAAATATTAAGCTGATGAAAAAAGGAGAACTCACTTAAGATGTTCAATAAAATTAAAATCGTAAGACATCAAGGAAAGTATTTGGAAGTTCTCAACGTATCTTCGAGGCGTGTATGAAATTTGACTGAGGCTGCGGAAACAGAGGTAAATTTCTTTTATTCATACATAATTTTGAATAAAATATCATTAAAATTTCTTATGTGACAAAAAATAAATGTAGTTTTATATATTTTACAGATTTATTTGAATCAACACATTCGAATATTCCCAATAGCTGCAATTAGTGCTCGTTATCCATGAAGATCACCTCTCGCAGGCTAATTGAGCTATAGAAAAACGAAGTACAAAAATAAACTTTTCGATCGATTCCATACCAACAGAGAACGATTTGAAAACTCACACTTATTTTTACCTTTTCATTTCTAAGTAATGCTGACATTAATTTCGTCTCAGAGAAGAAAGTTCAAAGAACATTTAGGAACTATTTTAGGAGAGAAAGGAGCAGAAACGAAAAAATATCTTCAAAGAATTCAATTCCTGAATTAGTTCAGAAACGGTTGGATATATACTTGGGTTAAAAACTGAGCATTACTTTCAAAAAGGAAGAAGTACATCATAGACAAAAAATTTAAAATGTGACTGAATTCATTTACTTTGAAATAATCATTTATATAAAATATATCGAAGATATAATTGTCGCGTTAAAAACAGTTTTTTTCTATGACCAGTAGATTTTTATCTCATGATGTTTCATTATAAAGTGAGAAAACTATGAAAACGTTTCTTCGGAAGAATGTCTACTGATTACTACCCAAAATTTCATTTGAAGAATGTTATAAGAATTAAAATAATTATTATTGGGGATGGAGCTCAGTTGATGGAATTACTGAGCGGATGGATATCAAATCAGTGATTTTAAATAGTTATCAGCTATTTATTCTTTCTTCTTCTGAAAGAATCTTGCACCACTGATAAATTGGTGTACAGAATAGATTATAAATTCTTCCATCTAAGTGAAAATTTATTAATTCCAGGCAATATAGCTCGTTATATTTTGATATTATGGATTTGATAACCAGAATGGAATTAAATACGGTTCCCTCTCAGCAAGTATGTTGCATGACTCATGACTTAAACTAATAGCAACAGTGTAAAATTACGACGTACCTAACTTAATAATTTATATTTTACCCTCTCATCATAACTAATGAAGTTAAAATCAATAATTTAAAGAGTTTTCCTCATTATTCTACAAGATGAAGCCTTAATGCTAGAATCGTACCACACATTTGCCTTACTTTATCTGAATGAATTCCTTGCTAATGTTTCAGGCATTGAAAGGATTGAGACTCAAAGACTCGCCGCCTCATCCACGGTGCTAGAGATTTAAAAAGATATTCGAATTCCAGAAAATGCAGTTACGAATCAGAAAGACAAATATATAAACACATTTCATCAGTGGTGCTTCTTTTATCACAAAAGGCTCATGTACTACAAAAACTTTAGAATAATGAACAGAAAAGTGTAGCCGAAATTTAAAATTAGAAGTTGGAAAGAATTTTAGTGGAAGAAGAATAAATTTTTTTTTCATAAAACAGAATAAGAATTTCTTAATTTTTGTGTGTGTAACATATACGAATTTCAAATGTGCTACAGATAAAGAGGTAAGAGTCATTTTCTCTTAAGGAAATTTTACATTTACCTGTAATAGGTAAAACTTTTCCCGTGAAACTTTTGACAGACCATCAGATTCTTCGATGAAAATCGTATGCTGCAGTAAATAAAATAATAATAAAAAAAACGAGGCTGTTATGCATTAGTTATTGTGTTTTATTTACTTAATATATGTAAAGCAAACTTCAATAGGAGAAAATTCAATATAGCGTGATACAAAACAGTTTTGACAGTAGCTGAACCATCAATATTTCAAGGGTTTCTTAGAAGCAAACAATTTAGTCCAAATCTTCTTTAACACATTCATTGCATAACGTTAGCATGCATTCCAAAAGACAGGGTGTTCACCAGATAAATACAAATATTTTGTATTTCTTTTCTTGTTTGGGTAGGAGGGGGCGAGGCACAAACGACGGTTTCCTTTATTTTAATTTTGTTTCTTCTGTGTACCGCTCCACACTCAGACTCCACTCCTTTTCCTAAAATCCGTTTTAGACTTGCGTAATTCTCGATTTATTCTTATAATTTCAGCTTTTGTATGTAGTTGTGATAGACTAGGTTTGTCGCTTTCACAATTGCGTAAGCAATCATCAGTAAAAAGTCATTCCCATGCGCATTTTTCGGATTAAAGTCAATTTTTCTGTGAGTCCAGGAAGTCTTACTGCGTTGTGAGCTGGAGTTCTACCATTTCGAGTAGGTTCTACGGATGATCATTTGAATCGATTTATTATCTTATAGTATTATTTCATGGAACCAATTGTTGCTTCTGGATCAGAAAAATTATCGTCATCTGAAGAAATTTCCAAGTCAGTAGAGTTGGAACTTTCCTAGTCAAATTCTTCTTTACAGTCATCTTCTCTACTAAAATCATTTCTAACTTCAAAAAATCTTTTGCAGAGTATCGCGGATCATATGAATGAATAGATGTCATCGGACATAACTTTAGAGCTATATGTACTACCGGTGAAAATTGTAACACTGAAAGGGAAGTGCGGTCGCACAGACCACTCTTGGAAAGTGGAATGGAATTTCAACCGGATGCATGTTCCAAAACATTATGGGAAGAAAGGGTGTTGCTATGTCGCTAGATATTAAGCTAGAGGAAAAATCCGTTCTATTAGACAAAGTATGTAATAGTTGTGATAGGAGGAACGTGTTGAGTGGTTTGTGAGACCACACGTACACTGTTACGGGTTGATGCTAGTTTAATATTTTAATTGTAATAATAGGTAAAAATAATTTTATTCTTTTACATGGTCATCTGAATAACAAATTGATCGAAAACTGAAGAGTTGTTAAAATCATTTCAAACACATGAAAGAGAAACTGTTATGAAATATTATGAAGAAAATGAGTTCAATATGGATGTGTAACAAGATAAAAATTGAAATATTTTATGAAAAAATGCGGAGGTTTCTGACACTTACCCATGGGCGCAGAGGTTTGGGTACTTTATCTAAGTACAGGTAAATTTCATTTACAAATGTAGAGTTTTGCATAAAATATTATCATTATTCAATTCCCTATTACAGAGAAAAATGAATGTCATTTGTACAGAGTCGTCTGAAATACACAAAATGTTTGATATCTACAGAAAAAAGTTCCAAAACATTGAATTAAAGAAATAATACGAATGGAGTAAGAATTCTCGACTCATCTTTTTTGTGGAATTCAGTTACATTATTATTCTTTGCTTAAGCACTCATGCAGAATGCTTTTACTGCCATTCCAAGAAAGGATAATGCAAGAACATTAAATAATATGTTTTTTGAAAATGGTACAAAGAAACAAACATTTTTCAAAAGTGTGTCACTTTACTTGAGGAATTCGGTTGCATTATTATTTTTTGCTTATATGATACGAGATAATTTCATTTCCATGACAAGAAAGATTAATGCTAAAACAACGTCCATGATTTTTTTTTTCGAAAATAAGACTCAGAAACTAAATTTTTTTCGAAAGCTTCACCTTATTTGTGGAATTCAATTATATTCTTATACTTTGCTTAGGCGGTTTTTTGGGAAGCTTTTATTTCTATTCCAGGAAATGATACTTCTAGAGGAACGTTAATTAAAAGTTTTTGAAAAATAAGACGCAAAACAAGAAAATTTTCTGAAAGAGTTTCCCAACTTAGATGATACAAGTGGATATATAAAATTTTATCCTATTTGTGGATTCAGATAGAAGCTGCCATCACTACAGTCACTACTGACTTAGTTCAACAATTCACTTTAGTTCTTTTCCGCAAACCAAGATCATTATTCTACTTTAAACTAAATAGAAAGTAACGGATTGTGAAATTATCAACCTCCTCTGGTATAATGCAAGGGTCGGCACATTGTTTTTAGAATGGAGCAGATCTTTACATTTTTAGGCTCGACTAGTGTAAATATTTATCTCCATTCGCGATTACTAGAAGTATTTATAACAAAATTTCAGAGTACGTGAGCAAATGCAAGAAAATTTTACAAGTATCAACCAAAAGACTGTTCATTAATGGGGAAAAAATTCTGATTCATCATTAATAGTTAGGATATCAAATGATAGAAAATATATCTGAAACCGTTATTCAATGGCGTCGTACTGGTTGAGGAAAAGGATCCGGATCCGAGATTTTTACAGCACTGCATTCGAGATTCGTAGCTCAAGAGAAAAATAAATGATTTGAATTTTAAAAAAATATATATAGAAGTAAATGATTAGTGGATTGGAAAGCAAAGAAATTCATTTTGAAAAGTTTATTATTTTTTTTAAAGAATGCTTGAAACATATTCTATAGCGAATAACTATTGATTCAATCTCATGAACGAGATAGTATTAAACAAATACATAATTATAAATTAGAATATTTTATGCACATCGCCATACATAGAAGGCAAAAAAAAAAAAAAAAAAAAAAAAAATCCTCCATACAAAACGACAAATGTCGTGAAAAAAGTACTAAAATCATGACAAATTACTTAAAGAATTCAATGGATTCTTTGAATTACCTTACAGTAATTTTAGATTAATAATGTTATAGTATACCGAAAGAAACTTTAAATATGATGCATTCAACTTTAAGAAAAAACCAAAGATAATTATATTTTGTATTTTGAAGAGTTAATTAGCAACTCTTGCGAAATATGTGTATATTACCTTTTGCAAGCGAAATTCAACCGCGGGAAATCTCAAGGACTGAGTGGAAGATGAAGATTTTTCAGCTGTGCGTGCTTAGAAGTAAGTCAAGGATAATTATTGAGAAATGTCTAAACATTTGGATGCATGAACCCATCTTTCGTTCAGACACTATTTTCAAAGAAAAGAAGAATTCAATCCGATCCTATAAGCCACAATTTTCCAAGAGTAAATTAAGGAAAGTTTAGTTTTTGTGTAGTAATTGCTTTTTAGAATCCTTTAAAAGTAATAATAGCTTTTAAGCACTTTTGATATAATAATAGCTTTAAATAACGTTAGATATAATAATAATTTTTGATATTATGATACTTTTAATTACTTAAATAATTAACAACTTTTTAATAAACTATTAATAAAACAACTTTATATAATTTTTAGTATAATAATAAATTTTAATAGAGTCTTTAAATATAACTAGGATATGTTTTATTTATTTGTTTTTGCATCTCTTCAGGTGTTCTCAGTTAAAAAATATTGAAATGAAGGAAAAGCAGCAACTAACAGTAAACAGTATCATGAAGCAAAAACAGTTTGATGAAAAGACTGATAATGGAAATGTTTGAAATTTTCAGCTTTAAAAAAAAATGCCCATCATATATATGGTTTTCCTCAAAAGTAACGAAAATGATTTTATTTTATGCGACTTATACAGGAGTTGGGGGTAGGGATTCAGGGCGAGCAAAAGAGGAACTTGGGGATACAGTTAGAATTTCTTCTTCAAATTAAAGCATTTTCATAGCAGTGTACGAAAATAGTAACACATTGTGGAGCAGCGTTCAGTCTGTAGCGAATGTCACGGTGCAAACCAGACTCGGAGAATGAGATGCGCGATCGCCGACAAGAGTACGAGACTGAACGAAGGAGGGTGAAGAACGAGGATCTAGTGTTTAGCATGGAGTATGTTTTAGCGGCGAAATAAAATTAAATAGTGATCGCTAGCCCGACTGTTTTCGTCGGGCTCCGAGAAGTCTAAAGCATAACAGCATTGAATTTTGAAAAGAAATAAAGAAAATACAGATTTTTCAAATATGCAGTAAATCAAGAGATAGTAGAAGTGAGTCGAATATGCCATCGGATAAACATTTCATCCCATTTCGAACGAAAACTATCGATTCAAATATTGTTTCTACTCTAAATCAATTCTTCATGAAGTTGCAGATTTCACAGAATATCTCGGAGCGTTGCGAATGAGGAGTGTTCAGATATGATGACTCGAGTATTTTATGTTTCGTCTAACATAAGGAAAGAGATATACGGTTGAGTGCAAAAGAAGCATGGATATGGTGAATGGAATTTGAAGGGAACACAGAAAGAGATCTGCTCAGAACATAGTTTTATGATGTCAGACTTCATCGGCTGTATCAGCAATTTTCTTTCATTAAAACATCATCTCATCATTTCCATGCTCTAGGTCAGGGGTCGCCAAACTTTTTTGATCATCGCCCCCTATATAATTTTTCGAAATCTCCATAGACCCCCACAAAGGTAATTTTCAGGTAATTAAAAAAAAACTATATATTAGTCTAAATATTTAATAAATCAGAAACAGTAAGTAAAGTAGCTACAGATTTTTTACTTCTTAATGAGATGAGTGTGCCTGGTGTTTCTTGGCAAGGTTCGCTATATTGGGTTCGAAATTAGTCAATTTTAACCGTAAATCCCCTCGAAGCTCCACATTTAATTTATTTCTGTTTTTAGTTAAAATTGAATTAACGTGACTGAAACCGGCTTCAACCATATACGAACTTGGAAACGCCAGCATAAATGGCTGAGCCATTTCGTAAAGTTTCACATATTTTTGCTTTATATTTATATTAGTCCAAAATTTATGTATTGTCAAATTTTTAATAAGCGTTTTTGCTTCAAGATCGGACAATAGTTCAGCAAGCTAATCTTGTATGTTGATGTCGACGTTATCAATTTGCGCCGAAAATGGCGCAATAATCCAATCAGGGATGTCGATGTTTTCCAAATCAACAAAGCGCAGTTTAAAATCGTCGCTTAATTTTTGAAGATGATTTGTATATATTTCCAAGTCTTCTTCTTTTATTTTTAATTGTTGCAGATTTGAAAAATACTTATAATCCTTACGTAGCAATGAAGATCTTAATAAATTTTATTTTACTTGGAAGCCTAACAGTATTGTCCGAGCTTGGATAATTGTTACATCTTTTCCTTGCAGTTTTGTTTGAACGTCATTAAATTTTCCAGTGTGCTTAAAAAAAAAGTCTGCTAAATAAAAGTCTGCTAAATAAAATTAATTAAAATTAAATAAAATTAATTAATTTAAAAGTCTGCTAAATAAAAAGTATGGTTCTTATTGTTTTGGAGTTCATTGCTTAGAACCGGATTTATTTCGTTCAGAAATTCTGTCGTGGAGTCAAATAAATTGACGAGCCGTTGCAAGCATACACCTCTAGACAACCATCTAACCTCGGTGTGCAGAAGTAATTGGTTAAATAACTCATTGTTTTCCTCACAAAGTTTGGCAAATAATCTTGATTTAAGAGGTTGAGTTTTAATTTGATTAATAGATTTAATACAAAACTGTAAAGCTTCATATAACTCTGAACTCAGATATTTTGCTACTAAGTTGTGTCTATGCAACACACAATGAATAGTACGAATACCGGGCACTTTTTCTTTGAGGCATGTAGCAAAACCTCGGTAACGCCCTACCATAGAAGGTGCGCCATCTGTGGCTACTGCTATTATATTTTCAAGCGGAATGTCATATTTATTTAAATATTCTTGTAAACATCTAAAAATTGTCACTCCCTTCCCATCGGTCTCAAGATATTTAACAAATAAAAATTCATCTATGAGTCGTGCATAGGCTAAATACTATGAGTCGTGCAAATTACAAACTGGTCACAAGGTCAAGTTGTGACGTCACGGTATACATACGAAAACACATAAGGAAAAAAAGGGGCAGATTGTTTTCTGATTTATTATTTTATTTTCTATAAAGAATACAATATTAAGTCAATTATAAAAATATTTTAAATTTTTACGTACGCAGTTAGATATGTGTGATTTGCGTATTAAGAACTGTTTTTCCTTCGAGTCCCAATAGACCCCCATTCGACCCCTTGGGTCATATAGACCCCCTACTGTTGTTAAATAGACCCCTAGGGGTCTATATAGACCACTTTGGCGACCCCTGCTCTAGGTTCTATTTCCTTATAGATTCCATAAAGTTTCTTTCTATTACGCAAACAGAAGCATTCTTCTCAAGAGAAATCAACAGTTATTAAAACAGAATAAGAACCTTAAGCTGGTTCTAAAGATAAGACTTACTCAGCTGCTATGAAAAGTGGCGACAATGCTCAAGTTTATTAATTGAAATTTCAATGATCTGTACCAACATATTTTTAAAATCATTGTTGTTACTTTCGAGACAGACTGTGTACACCGCAAAGGAATGTAAACAATTCAGAATGTTCAACAGAAAAACGCGGGTGTGCCTGATTTCCATCAGGAAAAAGATTAAAATAGAAAAATGAAATTATACTATTTGTAGGCAAACTTGTTTATATTTTTTAACAGTCTGCGTTCACAAACAGTGAAAGAAAGGAAACACATTTCATTACGTTAAGTAATTTCAGTAAATTATCTATGGAATAAAGATGAAGATGAAATCGTGTTTTTGTAAACTTATAAAGGAGTGAGGTTCATCTAGCGTAAAAGAGCTACAACATTTTGGAAATAAACACATTTTCTTTGAAGTTTGCATGCATGATTTTTTTGAGCGTTTTATTTAAAAATGTATATTTTATTTCAGGATATTATGTTTTCCTATTATATTAATCCACATACGTATTTAATTTAATCAATCTCTCTCTATATATATAAGCGAAATACCACTGACTGACTCATCACGAAATCTCTAAGACTATTCAACCGACTGACTTGAAATTTAGCATAGTTACTCATTTTGCGATGTAGATGCTCAGTAAGAACGGGTTTTACGGAAGTCTTATCCAAAATGTAATTTTCAACCGTTAATCTACTCTTATCCATCGGTTATGTTATTTTTGGCGACTTTATCGCCAAAAATGATATGACCGACGCCAAACGGAGTATATTTTTTTATATGTATACTGTGTATTATCACCAATTAAGTTTATTTGGTGCGAAATGGAATAATACCAAATAATTTTATATTGAAGCGCTGATGGAGGATTGGCAAGATTTTGGAGAAGGGGCTCTATATGTGAAATTTCGTATATGTCAAAAATAGGAAACGTACATATTTAGCGATAGAAATAAATGAGTTTGGAAGCCCACGGTCGGTGAAAGTGTAGTTTAGCTCCAAAACTTAGCGGGATTTTGAAAAATACTAAAATGACGACTTCTTACGGAGTAGCTCAATCGTAAGACAATCTTCGTTTTCTGGAGGACCTCGCTACTTGCATGAACGAACTCAAGAGGCTATGAGATTCGTAAGACATTTTGGACATCCCCACTTGCACGTCTTTTTTTTTGAAGGATTGTAATCACTTGCAATCCTAAATGGTCAGAAATCAAAGATTTCTTGAGGCAATGACAAAAATCTTAAGATAGACACAATGCCATTGCGAGAGTATTTCATTTGAAAGCTAAGCACATGATGAATTTTCTGGAAAAAGGTTGCAGCATCTTTGGCAATACTACAGTGGAATGAATTTTATCCATATTATATATATATGGGGTGACTTTTTACTAAAATTTTTATTTTTTTCATATATTCGAAAGTCGTGGATAACCATTATGGCAGACAATTAGTTTCCAAAAAATTTAAATTTTGATTATCATTAACGTTTTAAAAATTGAAAATTTTCTTGATATCTTACGTATAGGTTCCAAAATATTATATTATCGTCTGTCTAGTGAAGCGGACAGGTATCAGCTAGTAGGTGTATATACACCATTAGACTCTGAACTTATAATTACTAAATTTACATTTCTTAAAGGTGCTGTGACCTTTCACCCAATAGCAGATTGAAAAATAACCCTTCCGCAAGGATTCTAGTAGCGTTCAGGTATCACGCTGGTTTTAACTGTAGATAGTTGGGTTGCAGTATCCACAATAACAGTTGTTAAGGTTTTGTTATCGCTTTCTACTTGTATAGTAATTCCGGAATCAAAAGGAGTCTTATTTTTATCTGTCATTTTCAGTAACTGCATAAAACATCTATTGATATATTAGCTGTCAGTGAATGATTTTCGTATTTATTTATATGTTCGTTAATTTCCGAGTTCTTTTTCTGAAAGTACATAATAAAAATAAATTTCTTTCTTAATTTATTTCTTTTTAATAAAAATAAATATATAAAGTGCTTTCTGCCAAAGCAAACAAAGCACCTACCCAATTTATTATTTCCTCCTCTCTTCATAAATATTTTCATTTCGAAATACTCTGAAAAATAATTTCCGATAAATTATTTTCTTCGATTCGTAAAATAATCAACACTTGGAGACAATTGCAGTGGTAGAGGAGCTGACGGGCTGTCTCATTTCTTTTAATTTCTTGCTGATAACGATTATAATCTTTCCATAGTGAATTTGGATGACTGTAATTATACATTTTTGATTATTAACTGGTGATCTATCAACAAAATTAAACATATTAGCTCTTTCACACGATCGTATTTCATTTCTGAAGAAATTCAAAAATTTACTATCATCAAAACCTGATTGGTCATCGCTATTACGACAGTATTCTAATGCTAAGTCGTTTGGAATAATTCTGAACAATACGGAATTTATATTATTATTATGCGATTCTAGTTTCACATGATTAAAGATGTTAAGCTGCGAAATTATGTGTTAATAGAATCAAAAAGCAGTTTTAATCTAAAATTTTCTTTAGATTGTAAAAAGGGAGAAAGATTTAGCAGTTTTTGCATATGAGCATTTATAATGACGTAATGTCTTCCGAACCTAGTGTTTAAAATATTTATAGCCGAGTCGTAATTTGTATCTGAAATTGAAATACCTTCTACAGCACTGGTAGCAATGCCACCAAAGTATGTTTTTAAGTAATTTAACTTTTCTACTTTCAGAAGTGAATTATTATAGTGAATTGCGACCTACTTATCCATTCACTAATGTTGCCGTAAAATTTTGAAATTTCTGATTTCGGAAGCCGCACTTCCTGGTTTCCGTTCTTTCCCGAAACTTCAATTGTTTCAAGATCTGCGCTGATTTTTTTTGGTTTCGGGACTTTTTTTTTTTTTTTCAAAATCTATCTATTCTTGATTTATATACAGTTATTTTATCTTTTTACGTCATAGTGTTTTCGATTTTTGATTGTAATTTTGTCTCATCATCAAGTAAACTTTTAATTTCTTCGCCGAGTTTGTAAAGTTCTTTTTCTGTGATTAAAGTTAAAGAATCTTCAAATACATTTCAGTTATAAATAATTTTCATATCATCTTCGGTTTTGTCTACGGTATTTACTAAAGATGTTATTAAAAATAACCACTTTTCTTAACAAAATTGTTAAACATATATAATTAACAAAAAAAAAAAAAAAAAAAAAAATGCCTACTTTAAGCAGTCTTCGAATAATTTTATGGGAATACGAGTACATATATCTTCAGAAGAAATCCACTTAAATTTTTCGATACACTAGAGTTCTATCCACTTATATCTTACTTATCCACTTATATGCAGATCCACTCTTATCCACTTATTTCTAGAGTTTCTATTTTGCCACATCTCACTTGTGATACCAATTGCGCGGCATGGAATCAACGAGCATTTACTTTTTAATACACTTTTATTACCGGGCGGCACTTATCGCACATCTAACAAACAATAAATTAAAAGAAAAAAGAAAAGAAAATATAAAAATGACTCTAGAGTCCATCTAGAGCTCTCGATCAGCGGTGGTTTTACACCTTAAGGGTTCGTTTTCCATTGATTCTCAGTTTTTTAGTTCCCAATGTGACATCTCGTGGCGTTTTCAATAAATATTTGTTGTTATAGTAATATTGTTCATTTAGAGATACTCATAAGGAAACATATGTTTCTAATTGAAATTTAACAAATTGGTAATTTATAGATGACGGATTACACCCTAAAAATGGGGATTGAATGGGGATGCGCGCACTACTAATTGAACAGTTTCCCGACATCTATCATCTTTTGACTCAACTATCGGACGACTATTGGTGGACGACTTTGTGTTAACGGTTGCATATTGGCGCTCACATTCACACGATTAAATAGTTAATATGTGACCGGTCAGGAGTGATTTTTAAAATCCTTCGCGACTAAATTTATTATTTTTTTGCTTTGCAAATGATTGATATTCCACAAGATTATCACGGATCTCACTCTTATTTTTGAGAACAGTTGGCCATAGTCTAGTATGCTGCGGTCGAGGAAACCTAAGTTGTTTCAACTTCAAGAAGTAATTCCTTTAGATATAACTCAATAATTTTGAATTGTGTTTATCGGTGTTGAATTTAACTCAAATGCTAAACTTCTGCAAATTTTATTTAAATGGTGCTAATTTCAACTTCATAAAGCTACATTTGTTTTAGAGCTAGCTATTCAGCTTATACATAATAAATAAAAATGTAGAAAGGATATTTTTCAAGAGTAACGTCTGCAAGAAAAAGATAAAACTAAGGAATCGAATATGCCTTGAAATTTTAAGTTCTTTTCTTAGAATAAAAATGATTTTGAAAGAAAGATAGACTTGCTCCATTTATTGAAGTTTGTTGCTACCTATATTTTTCAGAAAAATACAAGAAATCAGAAGCAACACAGCAAGATATCAAGAAGGAATAATTATAATATATATTACAATTATTAATCACCAATACAATTATTAATTAAATTCTTTTAACATTTTTAAAGTCTCTAAAAATTATAAAAATTAATATATTTATATATTTTGTATGACTTTAAATACAATAATCCATTAAACATTTAAAGTAATTTTTCTTTAAAAATTAATTTAAAAAATGCGGCATTTTCTTTTGAACGTTCACGAATGATTGAAATCAATAACATCGGTTGTATGCGCAGATCTCCCAACTAAACTGTTTAGTGTAGTAAAATTTGTATTTCTTATCACAACTTATATTACTTAGTAATGAGTCATCCTCGTCCAATCACACAACCCCAACACCGCGCGTAAAAAACTCCAGACACACCTCAAACAAATAGAAAAATGGCTCTCACTGTTGCGTATCGCAGTGAACACCTCTAAAACAAAAGCCCTGGTTTTCAGGAAAGGAACCGCCCCACCCCCCTCAAAAAAACTACACCTCTTCCAAAACGACATTGAGTGGAGCACCGATGTCAAATACCTCGATGTTACACTTGACACTAAATTAACATTCAAAAAACATATTCACACAATTAAAGAAAAATGCTGGGGCAAAATTTTTAATTGCCTACCGTTAATTGGTAGGCATTCCACCCTTTCACTTAAAAATAAAATTTTACTATTCAAACAGGTAATCCAACCAATAATCCTCTACGCATCCTCCATTTGGGGGCATGCCGCAAAAACACATCTAAAACACCCCCAAACACTACAAAATAAAATATTACGCATTATTGTGAAGGCCCCATGGTACGTTCGCAATAATAATGTCATACATAAAGACCTACACATCCCCAGCATTAAAAAACACATCTCCTACCTCGCGAGAAGATTTTACAATACCATTAATTCACACCCAAATACCTTCATTCAAACCCAAAAAATTTTTACCCACAATAATGGGTTCCACCCTTTTCCCTATGAATCGTGTGGAAATTATTTCAATCTCCATCCACCCTAAACTCATAATTCCACCCCATACACCATGTTCACAGCACACTTTACACAATTGACCCTCCGTACAATCCTCTTTACCACCCCATCCAACCAACTAATAGCAGAACTTCGATCAACCACCCACCAACCAATGGGAGACCTCCCTTTCCCTACACTCCTTTCCCATCTTTTCCATCCGAGTGTAGGTCAAATTCACCCTCCTTACCACACCACCGCCTCAGCCAATAGGAAAGCTCCCTACCGTCACTCAAATTCATCTCGCTCGTAGTCGTTTTTGAACTTCGCGGCTTTGGCCGCGGTAGCCTAGTGGTCATGGTTTCGTATTCGGCGGTTTTCGTTCAGTCGCAGGGTCGATCCTTGGCCGCCAAAGACCCGCCGTGTAGTCGGGACTGATGCACGTTAAATCTGTCGGGGCCCAAAGTCCTCCCGTTGGCGTGATAGGCAAGTTAGGAGAGGAGGGTGCCAGCTCAGGTGTCGTCCTCGTCATTTGACCGTGATTCAAAATTACGAGGTCCGTCGCCAATAACCTACATGTTGCTTCTAGTGCGACGTTAATATAAACTAAACTAAACTTAACAAACTAAAAATTTTCAATGCTCCTACTGTAGTAGAATTTTGTGTTTCCTCATCGAAGTGGATGTTAGGAGAGGGGGGTGCCAGCTCAGGTGTCGTCCTCGTCACTTAACCGTGGTTCAAAATTACGAGGTCCGTCGCCAATAGTTCCTCCTGTTACTTCTAGTGCGACGTTAATAAAAACTAAACTAAAATTACTTAGTAAAGAAGCTAAATAGCAATATTTCCTTAACAAATACCCTATAACAGTTTCGATTTATTTATATACACATGTCAAAATATGTGTTTGACACGTTTGAACTTTACAATGTTTCATCCTAATTCAAAAAAGAATATGAAACTTTTCCATATTCTAGTTGATATACTTAACTGCCAATACTTTATTTGTATTTCCATAAATATTGTTTGTATAAGTTTTAGTAAAATAACATAAAAAATAGCAATTAGCTCATGAATATATCCATAGCTAAGAATAAAAAAAAAAGCATTCGACAATCATATTATTAATCGAAATTTCTGGATATTTGTCAAAAAACAACATTCAAATTATTTTAACTAAAACGAAGATAGTTTAACAACATTAATTTGTGCTTGTTTGTTGACTATTTTTTTTATAATTTGTGAAATATGGTGTCCATGTTAAAAAATCGATTTCTGTATGGATGTTATATCTGTAGAGGCATCAATCAATCTTTTTGGATTTAATGGAAGAATTTTGGTGCATAGAAATTGCCGAATACATACTTTCATGAATACTCTGTAACTTACTGTGTAATTGACTAAGAATTATTAAGACAACAGCTCTATCTCCTAACATAAATCCGGTCGAACACTTATGGAGTGAGTGAGTGAGTGAATGTAAAGTTTATTGGCGCAAGAGCCAGATTTGGCTATGCTGCGCCAAACAAGATTAAACTGTGGTTTAGACGTGAAGTTGAAAAAAAGATAAGAAGGAGGGTCGAAAATAGAGAAGGATCGCTAGGGTATCCCGGGAGTGCGTCACCCGTGTTTACAGTAAAGAAAAAGATCACAAAGGTGCCTCGGGGTCATGATGCTCGTACTTACCAGAAGAAGGCAAGTCCCTGAGGTTCCCTGATAT
The DNA here is from genome assembly GCA_019974015.1 of Nephila pilipes. Classification (NCBI taxonomy): domain Eukaryota; kingdom Metazoa; phylum Arthropoda; class Arachnida; order Araneae; family Nephilidae; genus Nephila; species Nephila pilipes. The sequence goes on from BMAW01054125.1 coordinate 755,969, forward strand.
AATCCCCAGGGGCAGGGTGCCCGGCTATACCCCCAGACGCTGGGTACCCATTTTAGTGGCCTCTTACGACATGCATGGAACACTTATGGAATCATTTGATAAACAGATTACGTAAATGTCAATTTTTTATTTCCGAAATGGAGATGTGAAGAGTATGTTAATCAAAAAAATGGCTAACAATCACTCATCATTTCATACTGCAATTCATCAAATCAATGCTAAATCGTTTCAAATATAAAATTCGCCACCGAGGAAAATTTACAAGGTATTAGCATTAACATGTAATGAAACTAAATAAATTTTAATTTAATTGTCGAA